>OX246744.1:46170486-46728813 GCA_945910005.1 Isoperla grammatica
CTAACCTAACCTAACCTAACCTAACCTAACCTAACCTAACCTAACCTAACCTAACCTAACCTAACCTAACCTAACCTAACCTAACCTAACCTAACCTAACCTAACCTAACCTAACCTAACCTAACCTAACCTAACCTAACCTAACCTAACCTAACCTAACCTAACCTAACCTAACCTAACCTAACCTAACCTAACCTAACCTAACCTAACCTAACCTAACCTAACCTAACCTAACCTAACCTAACCTAACCTAACCTAACCTAACCTAACCTAACCTAACCTAACCTAACCTAACCTAACCTAACCTAACCTAACCTAACCTAACCTAACCTAACCTAACCTAACCTAACCTAACCTAACCTAACCTAACCTAACCTAACCTAACCTAACCTAACCTAACCTAACCTAACCTAACCTAACCTAACCTAACCTAACCTAACCTAACCTAACCTAACCTAACCTAACCTAACCTAACCTAACCTAACCTAACCTAACCTAACCTAACCTAACCAACCTAACCTAACCTAACCTAACCTAACCTAACCTAACCTAACCTAACCTAACCTAACCTAACCTAACCTAACCTAACCTAACCTAACCTAACCTAACCTAACCTAACCTAACCTAACCTAACCTAACCTAACCTAACCTAACCTAACCTAACCTAACCTAACCTAACCTAACCTAACCTAACCTAACCTAACCTAACCTAACCTAACCTAACCTAACCTAACCTAACCTAACCTAACCTAACCTAACCTAACCTAACCTAACCTAACCTAACCTAACCTAACCTAACCTAACCTAACCTAACCTAACCTAACCTAACCTAACCTAACGAAGGGAAAGGGTGAGAGGGGAAACCTTCAACTTCTCCCCCCCTTCTCCCCCTTCCCCCTCACCCTTCTCGAGTGTGAGGGGGTTAGGTGGAGAGGGGGAAGGGGGGGTTGAAGTTGAAGAGTAAGAGAGAGAGAGAGAGAGAGAATGGGGGGAAGGGGGGGTTGAAGTTGAAGAAGAAAGTTGAAGTTGAAGATTCCCCCTCTCACCCTGCCCCCTTTCACCCTTCCCCCTCTCTCTCGCTACCTCTATCCTCCTCTTCCCCTCTCCACCCTTACCCCTTTTAGTGCCTCCTTACCAACAGTACCCCTTTCCTTCTTTCTTTTTTTTATCTCCTCCTCCTTTTCAACTCTTCCCCCTCTTCTCCCCCTCCCCCCCCCCTTCCCCCTCTCCCCCTACCCCCTCTCACTCGAGAGGGGAAGGGGGCACTATGAGGGGGAAGGGGGGAGGGGTGGGTGAGGGGATGGGGGAGGGGGAGAGGAGGAAGATTCCCCCTCTCACCCTTCCCCCTTCACCCTCTCCCCCTCCCCCTTCTCTCGCTACCTCTATCCCTATCCTTACCCCTATCTATATCCCTACCCTTACCCCTATACCCCTACCTCGATCCCTGTCCCTATCCTTATCTGTATCCTTATCTTACCGAACTTTATCCCTAAACAAAATTTATCCCTAACCTAAGCTTATCCCTAACCTAACTCCCACCATACCTCCATCCTTCAGTGTCCTGCCATGACCCTACCTTGTCCACCCCCTGTCATTACTCATACATGCCCTAATCTACTGTCTTCGTTTGGGTACACCAATGGTTCCTATGGTTCAGTGGTGGTCCCAAACGTTCACCCATCCTAGTACTGACCACGCTCGATGTTGCTTAACTTCTGTGATCTGACGAGAACCGGTGTTAATCAACATGGCATGGCACTTGACGATGGAGACCTTTGTTATCCTACACTCTATGATGCATTGCACTGATATGAGTAATCCTGTTTATGTACAAGCTATTCAGCTCACAATCCCATCGCTTTGGTGGTCGAGCGGTCTGTGTCTGTGATTGTATATGTATGTCCTCTCTATCCAGGTATTCCAGGTTCGAACCCAGCTCAGTGCTAAGCTTTATAACATGCTAATATTCGTTTGTAGCATTGTACCCTCCCTGTGCTTTCACGTGGTATAAATCGTTACTCATTACTCTCTTGAATTATATGATTGTGTGGATTGCATTGATGGTTTAATTAAATAATAATATGTATGTATTTAATGTGTGTGTTCATATGTAATATTGTACATTCTCCCTGCTTACATAATATGGTATTAATAGGCTCGCTTTGTATGTCATGCTAAACTTGCATTGTTAAATTAAAAAATAATATGTACTCCTTGTGTGTATGTATGTAATAATAATAAAAATTATCTAATGTTTATCTCTTTTACTTTTTATAATACTAACATAACTAGAACAAATATATTTAGACTAATAACATCTAAACTATATTAGAATGACAATAATGTAATGGATAATTCATTGGTGTAATTTATTTGTTGTTGACATGGGTTAAACAGGGGAAGTACACCTAAAAGGATTGTTCATGCAAAAGAAGAATGGGGGGGGGGGGGATTCGGATAAACTTAAATTTTGGTATATTCTACTATACGTCGTATCAGTATATTTGACGCCGAACCCCCCGACCAAAGATAGTAAGATATACCCTGCCCCCGACACTGTCGAAACAGGGCTTGATGTCTACCTTAACTCCTTTTGGGGGGTGGGGGGGGGGGGGGGTCGAGTTTCTATTTCTTGGCGTTTCGGTTCAATTTTGTTGAACTCGGCACATGGGTTACAACTCGAATAAGGGGAAGTACAGACAACTATACTTGTACACTCTACACTTTGTGTAGAAAGTGCACACTACACTAGCACTTGCTACATCTGCTTTTCGGCTAATAGGTTTGTTTGTTTTACATGCATAGTGTAGTGTAACGTGTAAGTGAGTGTAGGCCAATTGTAGACTTTTACACTTGATTTTGCTTCGCGTCACCCAGAATAAGAAAACGCTTTTTGTCTACACCCTACACTAAGCTTTACACTGACCTACTTACGTTTTGAGGTTATGGTGTGCATGCTCACATTATTTCCGTATATAGTCCAAAAGAACCCTAATATACATTTACTAATAATTTTAAGTGCATTAATTTATTATTTAAGTGTACCGGCTTTACCATCGGTGGAAATAGAATGCGTTTTTTATGATTAGTGATCTTCTTATTTTGAACTGACGGCGCCTTTAAATTACATTACATTACTATTAAGCTACACTTGCTGCATGAGCCGAAAAGCAGTTGTAGAAAGTGCTACACAAAGTGTAGCACTGAGTTAAAACAAACGCCTTACACTTAGCTACACTTAATTCCTCAAACGCCTTTTAGAGAGATTGAGCCTACACTAGTGTAAAGTGTAGGTTAGTGTAGGTAAAACAAACGAACCTAATGCAGCAAGTGTAGTGTAATTCAATAGGCGCCAAACATATGTGTCGGTTCAAAATAAGGTGATCACTAACCATGAAAAACGCACTCTATTTCCAATAAATAAATAAATGGTAAAACTGCAGCACTGTCATAATAAATATATGCATTTAAAATTGATAGTAATTAATGTAAATTAGGGTTTTTCTAGACTATTTACGGAAATAATGTGAGCGTGCACACCATAACCGTTTTCTTATTTTGGGTGATGGGTAGCAAAATTAAGTGTAAAAGCCTACATTTGGCCTACACTCACACTATGCATGTAAAACAAACCTATTGACTTAATAAGCAACCAACATAACCTCAAACCTAATCCTAGAAAAATAGGCAGCCATAACCCCACTTTTAAAAATGAAATGCATGCAGCGGCTTAAGTTAGATATCGAACCAAGCATAGCCAAAATCTAACGATACCTCAAAATCGCTTTATAAAACTACAACAGCTAAAATTAGGTATTGGTCCCAAAATAGCAGAGCACATAACCTACAATTCATTATTTAAATTCCAAAGCTCTGAATGTGATTGGTTGGGGTTTACTTTACATCCCTTCGGGAAGACCCACCACTTGGTGTCTAAATGTGAGGCCGTTGCCAGGAACGGCTATTTTTAATAAAAAATCTCACTAATTTCGTTGCATGCATGCACGTACCTTTCCACCAGTCGCAGCTCCTTCAGCATCGGCTAAGGTAAAATAATTTGGTAGGCAGGGATACAATTTTTTATTACAGACTTTTCATTTATTACAGTGCACCAATCTTATTCCAGTAAAAGCTTCTAGATGTACTTCTATAATGATACAAACATAATAAAGACATTTTGGGAACTTCCCCCCATATACACCAAATCCAATTGTACCCTTCCTGTCTAGTGTTGTCGGCAGGAGTGCAGAACAGCGGCAAACACAGTGGAAACCAAATTTATGAAAACCTAACATCGCCAAACCGAATACATCTGCTAATGCATCCTATAGTGGAGCGTTTCGTGCCACGTTAGCTGATGGGTCCTAGAGGGGATATTTCCAATGCCCTAGGAATATATTTGCGTTGCAGACATGGACAACAGTAAATGTACCGGTACTTCAAACTTGATCGGCAAAGGGCATCGTAAAAACTATTCCGACATTGTTCGGGGACAAGAGCCACGGAGGCATGGACCGGTACCTCACCAGACATTCGAGCCCGTATGCCTCTCAACAAGTCAGCTGCTCAAAATCAAGGATTAGTGAAGTGATTTGTTTTGAATGTTAAACAGCAACAATATACATACAACATTAGCATATGGAAAAAAGAATTTAAATTTAATTCTATTATTATGGGAACGAGCGCGAACTAGTCCTAGCGCAAACATGTATGTGCAACACAACCATGACACAATAGTTACGACGAACTTGTGGGGAGTGAACCTTATTGACTGTCCATAAACTACACTCATGATTTTGCAAGTGGGGGTGGGGGGTGGGGGCTATACTTTGGGTGATATCCACTGCACAGAGCTGGGCAGTATCGATAATACATGTATTTGAGATACGTATTTGAAATACATTTGTATTTTGTATCGAAAATACCCGAGCTTCAAGTATCTTGTATTTTGTATCAAAGATACATTTTTCAAAGTATTTTGCATTTTACAAAATACTTCTCTCAACTAAATACATCTTCGCGATGCGACGAGCCAATGGCCAATGGGCAGCAATGAGTGTAATTTGAATCAAGCTAGTGCTACAATCATTGTTCGTATTGTCCTGTCCGTGACATGATGATTGATGATGAATAAATTAATGTTCTAGACATACACTAGGCACTTGCTTTCGTTAAACCAACATCCAAAATTTTAAAAGAAAACAAATTTGGTTGTTCTTTATTTACTGGTAGTTGTAGTTGTAGCATAGGGAAATGTATTTTATTGTAAGTATTTTTGAAAATACAAATGTATTTTGTAACAAAAATACATGTTTCTAAAAGTATCTTGTATTTTGTATCTAAAATACAAATATTTGAGTATTTTGCACAGCTCTGCCACTGCATAATATTTACCCTTTTATTCAGAAAATTTATAGACTTCTCAAATATTGCTCACTTATTGATCCAAATTGGTGTGACATCTGGCCTCTTGAGAGGGGTCTTAAAAAATGTTTCACAAAAATAGAAAGTATTTTGGCAAAGCACTATCAATATTATATTTTACATTTTCATTGGCTCATCACCAGTGAAGAATTTGCAAAGGTTACATTTTAAGGGTATATTGAACAAAAAACTCTGTTTATAAATATGGTGAAATCCACAATTCATAATAATGGGTCAACGTTAATGTAAAGCAATATTGACAGTATGCCTTGCTAAGAGTAAAATTTTCAAAATTGTTCTATTGTATTCACTAAGCGAAATGTCTTACCTTACAACAAAATACATATTTGAACATAAAAACTATACTGGAATGTTGCAGTGCAATTTTCAATACAAAGCAATTTTCGAAAAACTATGTCCAACATGGCGCAGCCTGCAAGCATTGCACTGCATTCAACACTAACAAGCGTAATCCTTACTGGTGACCCTTATCATGTAGTGAACCAGCTCGCCTAGGATGTAGCCCAGGGTCACCACAGCCAGGACGCACGGCTGCGCTGAAGAATACAACTGAACTGGGTGGCAAGTGGAGGGCAGGAACAGGGGAGCCACGCCAGGATTGGAATACATGCAAGTGAAGAATACAACTGAACTGAGTGGCAAGTGGAAGGCAAAAACAGGGGAGCCAAGCCAGGATTGGAATACATGCAACTGAAGAATACAACTGAACTGGGTGGCAAGTGGAAGGCAAGAACAGAGGGGCCAAGCCAGGATTGGAATACATGCAACTGAAGAATACAACTGAACTGAGTGGCAACTGGAGGGCAGGAACAGGGGAGCCAAGCCAGGATTGGAATACATGCAACTGAAGAATACAACTGAACTGAGTGGCAAGTGGAAGGCAAGAACAGGGGAGCCAAGCCAGGATTGGAATACATGCAACTGAAGAATACAACTGAACTGAGTGGCAACTGGAGGGCAGGAACAGAGGAGCCAAGCCAGGATTGGAATACATGCAAGTGAAGAATACAACTGAACTGAGTGGCAAGTGGAAGGCAAGAACAGAGGAGCCAAGCCAGTATTGGAATACATGCAACTGAAGAATACAACTGAACTGAGTGGCAAGTGGAAGGCAAGAACAGAGGGGCCAAGCCAGGATTGGAATACATGCAACTGAAGAATACAACTGAACTGAGTGGCAACTGGAGGGCAGGAACAGAGGAGCCAAGCCAGGATTGGAATACATGCAAGTGAAGAATACAACTGAACTGAGTGGCAACTGGAGGGCAGGAACAGAGGAGCCAAGCCAGGATTGGAATACATGCAACTGAAGAATACAACTGAACTGAGTGGCAACTGGAGGGCAGGAACAGAGGAGCCAAGCCAGGATTGGAATACATGCAAGTGAAGAATACAACTGAACTGAGTGGCAACTGGAGGGCAAGAACAGGGGAGCCAAGCCAGGATTGGAATACATGCAACTGAAGAATACAACTGAACTGAGTGGCAACTGGAGGGCAGGAACAGAGGAGCCAAGCCAGGATTGGAATACATGCAACTGAAGAATACAACTGAACTGGGTGGCAAGTGGAAGGCAAGAACAGGGGAGCCAAGCCAGAATTGGAATACATGCAACTGAAGAATACAACTGAACTGAGTGGCAACTGGAGGGCAGGAACAGAGGAGCCAAGCCAGGATTGGAATACATGCAACTGAAGAATACAACTGAACTGAGTGGCAAGTGGAAGGCAAGAACAGAGGGGCCAAGCGAGGATTGGAATACATGCAACTGAAGAATACAACTGAACTGGGTGGCAAGTAGAAGGCAGGAACAGGGGAGCCAAGCCAGGATTGGAATACATGCAACTGAAGAATACAACTGAACTGAGTGGCAAGTGGAAGGCAGGAACAGGGGAGCCACGCCAGGATTGGAATACATGCAACTGAAGAATACAACTGAACTGAGTGGCAAGTGGAAGGCAAGAACAGAGGAGCCAAGCCAGGATTGGAATACATGCAACTGAAGAATACAACTGAACTGAGTGGCAAGTGACAGGCAAGAACAGAGGAGACAAGCCAGGATTGGAATACATGCAAGTGAAGAATACAACTGAACTGAGTGGCAAGTGGAAGGCAAGAACAGGGGAGCCAGGCCAGGATTGGAATACATGCAACTGAAGAATACAACTGAACTGAGTGGCAAGTGGAAGGCAAGAACAGAGGAGCCAAGCCAGGATTGGAATACATGCAACTGAAGAATACAACTGAACTGGGTGGCAAGTAGAAGGCAGGAACAGGGGAGCCAAGCCAGGATTGGAATACATGCAACTGAAGAATACAACTGAACTGAGTGGCAACTGGAGGGCAAGAACAGGGGAGCCAAGCCAGGATTGGAATACATGCAACTGAAGAATACAACTGAACTGAGTGGCAAGTGGAAGGCAGGAACAGGGGAGCCAAGCCAGGATTGGAATACATGCAACTGAAGAATACAACTGAACTGAGTGGCAAGTGGAAGGCAAGAACAGGGGAGCCAAGCCAGGATTGGAATACATGCAACTGAAGAATACAACTGAACTGAGTGGCAAGTGGAAGGCAGGAACAGGGGAGCCAAGCCAGGATTGGAATACATGCAACTGAAGAATACAACTGAACTGAGTGGCAAGTGGAAGGCAAGAACAGAGGGGCCAAGCGAGGATTGGAATACATGCAACTGAAGAATACAACTGAACTGGGTGGCAAGTAGAAGGCAGGAACAGGGGAGCCAAGCCAGGATTGGAATACATGCAACTGAAGAATACAACTGAACTGAGTGGCAAGTGGAAGGCAGGAACAGGGGAGCCACGCCAGGATTGGAATACATGCAACTGAAGAATACAACTGAACTGAGTGGCAAGTGGAAGGCAAGAACAGAGGAGCCAAGCCAGGATTGGAATACATGCATCTGAAGAATACAACTGAACTGAGTGGCAAGTGGAAGGCAAGAACAGGGGAGCCAGGCCAGGATTGGAATACATGCAACTGAAGAATACAACTGAACTGAGTGGCAAGTGGAAGGCAAGAACAGGGGAGCCAAGCCAGAATTGGAATACATGCAACTGAAGAATACAACTGAACTGAGTGGCAACTGGAGGGCAGGAACAGAGGAGCCAAGCCAGGATTGGAATACATGCAACTGAAGAATACAACTGAACTGAGTGGCAAGTGACAGGCAAGAACAGAGGAGCCAAGCCAGGATTGGAATACATGCAACTGAAGAATACAACTGAACTGAGTGGCAAGTGGAAGGCAAGAACAGGGGAGCCAAGCTAGGATTGGAATACAACATACATCTGGGATAGAAATTGCAATCGTTATGTAAACAAAGATAAGACTGGTAGAAAAAATGACACCTTATATGTAACTTGATACATTACAAAATATTGCAATCTATTGTATGATATGTGTGGTCGCAAGAGTGATTATATGTCGGCCCTCAGGGCTGCCCAAGTCCCGGCTCACTGGGGGGTCGGGGTTCACCGTCTCCCCACGACTAGTCTCCCGTTGTCAAGCACTCCAGCTGATACACCAACTATTCCAAGCGCCTGCTCTGGCACCACCAGACAACAGCTGACATCAGACAACAGCTGACTGACTTGTCCAGTATCCACCTGAACAATCTGTTTTGTACCCTAGTAGGGTATCAATAATCCTGCGCATTGAATAGATTATAAGGGTTGCTGACCTAGAAATGTGCAAGATCGTGATTCCATTTTAAGAAGTGCATACCTGCCCCCTCTAGATTGTTTTATGTCTAGGTCTGAATAATTTAAAAACAAATCTCAGGCAAGATGAAGCGAAGTAAATCTATTGACGGCTTGGAAACGAGTGGCACTGTGTTGCGTGGTTGGGCACCTCTTTAGTCGCAGCAGCTACGGATGGTTTTCACTCATGTTAAAACTACGCACATGGCAACCATTTTGGTAATATATTTGAGCATGTTGCCACGGAGAAACAGTTGAAGCCAATATTAATAGAAAACATCTCATTCCAATGAGATTGGGCATGGTTTTTAAATAGACTTGATTCGTTTGGTAGTTTGTGATTTTTATCTTTAATTCATGTATTTTTTTAAATCCTAAACGCTGCTTTTGTGCAATTTAAAAACCATACCCGCCATCATCTAGACTGTGTACGAGACCAATATGGCTGCCGTGACGTCGCGTGAAAACCATCAATTGCACTCGTTGCTGATCAAGACAGACTTGTAGTACCTAAATATCACACCACAATGGAAGCCGTTTCCTATATATAACACGCAATATAGACTGCCCACAGTAACTATTCCCATGCTGATTTCATTGGGATCCAACCTAAGGAACGTGTCTGTTACACGCACACTCGTTCAAACATAGTCAATAGATTCATGGTGTACTACGAGCGGTGTTCCGTCTAGTCAGGTCCCCATTTAGCAATACATGGGTAGAGATACGTTTTTTAGCGTTTCAGTTTTTAAATGCTCAATTGTTGGAATGTATTTTGAAAAGGCTACAAATGCATATTTTACAAAAAATAAGGTGTTCCCATATATTGAGACTTACTTTTATTTTTTATAGAAGAATTGCATTCTAATCCTTCAATTAGTAGCAAGTGAATTGATTTTAAAAATCTGCATGTAATTCTCCATAAGAAGTGAAAAAAAATCCTTGTTATCAAAGTTTTGATGAAAAGAAAGACATGTCACAAAATGCTAAATTTAATTATAGATGTAGAGCCTAAAGGCTGTGAGTCTAGGGAGTTTGAATAGATGACAGGAGCTGACAGCTTACCTTAAAAAGTTCGGTAGGGCATCTGAAGGCCGAAGATACGCCCTACAAAAAAAAATATATATATATATTAGGGTTGGGATTTGATTATAAATTCGTAATCGATGTCAAACCGAAAATTTCGACATCGAAACTATTTTCGACATCGACCGGATGTATAACACTGACGACAAACCACGTGTTTATCGTTCGTTATTTGGCCGTCTTTATTTGCCACAAATCCAAATGACTTCCAAACATCACTTCGCTTTCCCGTCGGCGTCACTAAAACAGGCCTTACTGGCAAAGATGACATCTCAAACCGCGGAGAGACGAATATTTTATACGATTGATTTGTTTAGGACAATTTTATTTTGTTTAGGAAAATTCGGATCCGGTTCCAGACCTTCCAAGAACCGGGTTACCCGAATCCTAAAAGCCTAAATTATGTCATCTTATCTTGGTTACACCCCCCCGAAACCACGCGGTTGAAGGTCGTTCTCTGTCCGTGTCAGCTGCCGGCCGCTGTGTGGGTTGGGCTCTGTGCGGCCGCTGCGCGCGGGAAGGACGAGGGGGGCGGGGGGAGGGGAGTGTATATGGCCTCACAGAACTCGCCCGCAGTAATGACAGCGGGTACTAACCAGCGACCAGCTGGCCACGCCCACAAGCAGGAATTAGCCCATATCACACTACAATTGGAATCGTAGACTGGAGTCACCAATTGCAATCGCAATCTACAATTATCCAATCACACTTGACAAGCTGTAAATCCTAAAATCGTTCAACTAGGAAATAAATTCAATAATAATAACTAATAAGACAAGCCTTAATCACAAACAAATATATAATTAAACTTATTGGCTCTTTGTTTCCATTAAAGTAGTTGTTGCTTGAGGTTATGTTGTGACAGTGCTCAATTCGTATTTAACCGTTCTCCTTCCTGATTGGTTCACGTGACTCGGATCCACAATTCCCAATCTTATTTTAGAGCTCGGTCTATAAAAAGATTGCAACCATAGACTGGCCGAACTGAGCTACTGCGCATGCGCCGCCAATCGTAAGCTCGAATCTACGATTGCAATTGTCAGTTCGGTACCTAATGTGATATGGCCTATTCACTGTAGCTTCAAGGAAAGTAGCCGCAGAAATATCGTCGCGTATTTTTTTTTTTTTTTTTTTTATACAAATAATACTACCTGATAAGGATCCGGATCCTAAAAATGGATTCGGGTAATTTCTGGATCCGGGTAACCCGGGTACCCTATGACATCCCTAATATTATATATATATATATATATATATATATATATGAACCTTAGAACAAACAGTAAGTATTAAAGTTGTGTATTACATAAATAAAGTGATTTAGTCTTTTATGTCACTCAAAAGAATTGAACTGACCAATAAAGCATCTACCAAGTACACAGTCCTACGTAAACATTTATAAACAGTCTTGTTAACTAAAAACAACCGCAGAGAAATTTTAATTTTTAATTATAGCCATGAATTTGGTCCAGAGCTATTTGTGAGTTAAGTGAAAAGTTTAAACACAAAATGAAGTTCTTGATTAAAGGGTTATCTTGATAGGATAATCATTATTCATGTAGATTTAATTTCCCTTCATTATGTTCAATAAAACTCAACTATTAGGGGGGGGGGGGGGGGGGTATCAAAAGTATTTGTAGAACTACATGAAGGAATTGGACAGCACGTGCACTTCAGCCCTACATGGAACTACAGTAGTAGGCTTTACTACTACAATCACAATCACAGCTTATTTCATATTTGAAATTAAATCAAGGAATTAATTACATAAATCATCGATCTTACATGTCAGTCAAACAGCTTGAACTGACCAATAAAGCACCTACCAAGCAAGCTAGCTCTACATTTAAATATAATCAACTGCCTCGGCACTAAAACAAATCGCTGACCTAAACCAATAAAGTATGGAATTAAAAAGATACCATCAAATCTAGGGCTACATAAAATAGATGACATTCAGGGGCCGGTCCAATGACGTATCCACCAAATGCTTGGCTGCTCGAAACTAATGAGGCCTGAAATTGTCAAGTTTGATAAATTTGTATTCATAATTATACAATTGCCACATGTGTTATATCTCTCTTAGTCATTTATTACATCATTAATAGAGGTACTGGTAACATGTTCTTGACCAGTTCCTTGCAATGTATTTTGATTTCATGAAATAAATAAACAACCAAAGAAACCAGATATCAGTCCAGAATAGTGTGCAACTAACCTGGATGCTGGTGGTGGTGCTGGTTGCTGTGCGCCTCCAATGTGTATGCAGAACATTGTGCGAGCGAGTGAAACTGTTTGAGTTGGGCACAGCGAGCGGGCATAGACAACCTGAAACAGTGACAAAGATATTAGAGACGCCTCAACTGCAGAGTAGCATAGTCTATGGACATCATTACATTACTTTTGAAATACAGAGACGCACACATATGTTGTTAGTTGTCAAACATTCTAGCTGCAGATTGCAGTTACTTATCCAAAGACTCGTACGATTTGATTGAGACAACACTCATGTTATACTTAAACAAGGGAAGCAAACTAATGTTAGACTGCCTATGTAACCATGATAACCTGTCACTCTCAATTTTGTATTAGCCACTTCACAAGGTCATGCATACATAAGAGGTGGCAGCCTACAACTACTACAACATGGCAGTCATTGTGGCAATGGTGCCAACATGTTATACACAATGAGACATGCGAGACATGTTGGTTGGCGAGATTAGTAACGTATCCTTGGCTACACAATCATCACGGCTCGCATACCCTAGTGCCTAACCTAGTTATCTTAGACCTCGTTTATATTACTAGCTTTTAACGTGAGTTGGTCGGTAACGTGGGTTGATTTTGTAATATAAACGCACTCCGGTTACCGACGCTGGTTGAAAATGTTACTCGCGTTCAAAATGCGGGTTACTAACCTACGTTGGGTATACTGGTAATATAAACGCAATGCAGGTTAGCTACGCTGGTTCGTGTTTTCACGCGTATGCGTATACATAACCTAAAAAAACATAGTTTCATTTACCAATGAGTATACCAATGTGTTGTTATACATACCAGCATACCAATTAGAGCAGCTAACTCAAGTTTCATGATGATAATCAATATGATAATGTTTTATGACAGCTAAAACAAATTTTGATGTGTTTACCTTTACCATATGTGCACTGCATTTGAATGGTAAAATCACCATCTTCAAGGCATGTGGGTCAGACACGTCTATCGGCAGTGTTGGGGCAGTTCTTTTTTTAAATGAACTTTCTAAAAGTTCAGTTCACAGCTCAAATAATGAACTTTAATAAAGTTCAAGTTCTTTTCAAAACCTAAAATTTTGAAAAGTTCAAGTTCGTCTAAAATATGAACTAAGTTCTTTTAAAAGTTCTTTTGTGAAAAAGTGTCACCACATTGTATTAACAGTCATGCGAATAATCGATTGCCTTGTATGGCTTAAATAGGAAGAAAAACATGCATGTTAAGGTAAGATATTGAATGCTGGCATTAGGTGTCTGATGTAGGGCTATAGGCGCCTACCATTGTAGAAATAAAAAACTTAAGAACTTCAAGGAAGGATAATTGTATTGTTGTTTCAGTTTATATTATTACAGACATGTGAAAATAGCGATTAGTGTATCGATTAATTAGTGATAGTGATAGCGATTAATAGTGTATGTATATGTATGTACAAAAGACAGACCCACTTATCTCGACCGAGTGATCTAACATCTTGTGGTGGGTAGAGTTCGAACGGCCCGACTGGAATGTAATTCTACTCCATGAATGGTGGCCGGTAGCTTTTTAAAATCAGCTGAAGGAGAACCGAAAACGATTCGCGTGTTCCTCGACGGCGCGTTGACAGATGCTCAATCATCGAACAGAATAAACTTTCAAAAGAACTTTCTAAAATTGAAAAGTTCGTTCTCAAAAAGAACTTTTGAAAGTTCAAGTTCACTCATTTGAAAAAAGAGTAAGTTCGTTGGAAAGTTCACAAAAAAAGAACGCGTTCTCGGGAACGCGTTCTTTTTAAAAGTTCTCGCCCGAACACTGTCTATCGGGGGACGATGGTAGTCAAAAGTAATGTAAACGCAACCGATTAACCCACGTCAAATCAACTCGCATTAGAAGCCAGTAATATAAACGAGGTATTAGTGCATGAAGACTACTCACCACCTTTGATTCAGGGTGCTGGCCACCTGTAGCATGTCAACTACCTGCTAGTCAAGCGGATATCTCGGTCTTGACTCTTGAGCGATGTACGTACTGCCCTAGACGGATTACAAGGAAATACAAACACAACAATACATTTGAAATAACAGTCCTTGAGTAGATCACAAAGTAAATGTCAGTCTCTTTCTGCCATAATTCTTGAAAAAGTATGTTTTAAGAAGTGTAGATATAAATGTTTTTCAAAATTGTCACTGGCACTTCACTTCATACACACTTGGCACAACTTAATAACTATCTTTGGCATAAATACAGAGCCACTATATTATTATACTACAACAAGCTACTTGAATTTCAAACATTCATACATATTTTCTTCTTTAAAAATTGAATAACACATAGTTAACTTATACAACGCTACTTGGTACAACTTTCATTGCACATTAACTTAACACCCATAGCAAATTACAAAGTACTATATTCTAGATAACTAATTCTATAGTACTATAACCCTTGACACACATTATGTACATTACTGACACAACGTAACCATCAAGCGTCAATAGTAAATGACTGTGAGAATAATATAGACAACCATTATTTGTATTTTCAAGTTTATAAGTATAAAGTTTGTATTTAAAATGTCACGGGCACTTACACGAGCCACAACTTGCCTCTAGGTTTGGTATCAATTTCAATAGCAATCACTATTCTATACGACACTTAATTTTAGAAACTTTCACAAACAATTTCACAACATTTAAAATAACACAACTAAAAACATTAAGGCATTCATTACAGTCTACTTAGATGTTTCATTTTTTGATTAAATTTAAATTTAAAGCACTGCACAACAGACAAGACAAAACCAACAAACGCAAACAACAAAACCCCGAGCGGCTTCTTGCTATCCCTTAAGATTAAGAAGAGGATGTGCTTGTAGTTGCTGAAACAAAAATAAACACAAATGATAGGGTGGGCCAGGATGGCACCAACACATTCACGTTATACTAAACACTGACAACTAAACTAGCCACACATTAGTTGGAAACCCTCGAGATTCTTGAGTAACAGGTAAATAGGAATAATTTATTGCTGACATAGGCCTAATAGGGTAACTATGCATCTAGCTGCCCCCCCCCCCCCCTCATAACTGCACACCTCATGGTGGGCTTGGAAGTCCCTCAGCTAAAGAGCCTCTACCGTCGTACCCACGAGCTATGAAAACGTCAAGTCACAGTGCAGCTGCCACTGGCATTGAATGTAGGTACACCTAGGAAAAGTTACACACACATCTATTACTAAACCATCTTTGGTGCGGCCCCTGGCAAAATCCAACAACAGCAAAATGGAGAATCGAACCTAAGAACATCCCTAGCTATGGGTAAATATTACAGGGGTAACTCACGTGGCGTAGTTCCGGCAATGCTTCTCACGGGAAGAACTCGGAAGAGAAGTTCAAGTATGTCTGGCGCGCAGACATAGGGAGCAGCATTCACACGTTCAGGGTCAAGTATGTCTCGTGCGCAGATAACGGGAGCAGCATTCACGCGTTCAAGGTCAAGTATGTCTGGCGCACAGTTAACGGGAGCAGCATTCACGTGGAGTTCAAGTATGTCTCGTGCGCAGATAACGGGAGCAGCATTCACGCGTTCAAGGTCAAGTATGTCTGGCGTGCAGATAACAAGAGCAGCATTCACGTGGAGACTGGTAGGAAGTGATACTTGGAAAAACTAGGCGCTACGCTTTAATAACTTGCGATAAAACATGTATGCATCGGTGGTAGCTAGCAAACAAGTAGGTAGGCCCATTTATTGCCACTGTGTGGACAACTTGATGGATAGAGGCCAGCGTGGCTGAGATAATTGGATGATGGAATGTTTCAGCGGGGGAAAGGTACACACAGTCAACAGCTTACCTTAAAAAGAACGTCCGACTCGTTGCAGATCAAAACTCTTAAGTTGTTGGCATTTCAATGACCTGCAATTTCATTCGAGTATAACTAGATGTCTCGATGCTTGACGCAAAATATTCTGTGTATGAAAAGACAAGTAGTATATTAAAAGTGTGAATTCTTCAGAAAGGCACGCTTCCCCCACTTACGCATTCATATTTGGCAGTTTCATAAAGTGGGGACGATTGTTTTCTTCGATGTTAATTGGGAAGTTCACCTTAAACACAGATGATATGAAAACTGTCAACTCTGGGCATATGAAAAGAAGAAGACATTAGAAAGTGAAGTGTTGGAAACAAGAAAATAACATCCACTCTAGTTAGCAACTACACTACAATCTACACAGTCATCCTAGTTGTTTAGTTTAGTATTTCTACTCACACCGAGTGATCAAGACCACAAGTTGTCCGATTTCTCTTCTCGCCACCGCCACATACTATCTTAATGCATTACATCCAGTCATTGAATTGCCGGTCCCGGTGGTCTAGGGGTTATGGCGCCCACCCGGCAAGTGGGAGACCTGGGTTCGATTCCCAGTCGGGGTTGGTTTAATTTCTGGATTTCACATATATATATACTATATAGTCTACCCCCTCAGTTACAAGAACTTTTTTTCAGTGGGGGACATATACCAATTATTATATGCTTCGTGTCTCGACCGTTACAAAGTGAAGCCTGACATAACAAAACTCCAGACAAGATAACTTAGGACACAACACAAGACAATTTAGGGAAATCAATGGTTTTATTTTATTAACAAAATTACAAGTGCATATATAACCTTGCCATTGAAGCAACTCAATCTATCATAACAATATTCCGCTCACAATTTCCTTTCGTACTTAATCGTCAACGTGCCTTCGCCCCTGCTTTTCTTCTTCCCGGCCTTGATGATCTTCCCCAATAAATCTGCCGTGGCGTCGGATCCGCTCGCTCTTTTCTTCTCCTTCCGTTTCTTTGTCTTTACTTTCTCGCCGGACGTCGGCGTCGTTTCTTCCTTCTTTGTCTTCTGCTCCGTCCGAACGACCGGCCTGACCACGTTGACGGGAGGCGCGACAGACGTCTTTGCGCTCTTGCTTACGTCCGCTTGTTTCGCCTTGCTCTTCTTCGTCTTCGGCTCCTTCACAACGTTTGTTTCGTTCGTCGTCGTCGCGGGACTGTTTGTCTCCGCCAGCTTCATCAATCTCTTGTTCTTCTTCCCGACCTTGGGGAGCTTCTTAGAGGGCGCGACACTCGAGATGCCAGTTTCCGTCGTGACACCGGCTTTTTTATTCCGTTTCTTTAGTTTCTTCTTGTTTTTCTTTTTTAAAGTCGAGCTCGAGTCCAGGTCAACGGGAACGCGTTTGCCGCCCAGTCGAGGTTCGGGAATGTTCTTCTTTCCTTTGGGTTTCGAGTTGGGCGTCTTCTTCTGTGCTTCGGGCGTGGTTGTGGCGGTCTTCTTCAGGATACCCTAGGAGGACAAACTCAACATTACTCCCACGGCTATCTCCAAACAAGATACATACTAACCAACATCATACAGTAGTCAATGGAAACCACTAGCAAACACCGTTACAATCATAACTTTGCTAATAAGGTATGAAAGAAAAATTCAAATTCAGTACCAAAAATGGGTTATGAAAGTAGGTGCCAATCGGCTGGAATGGTACCAGTGTATCAGTACCAAAAATGTATATTAATTTTGTCCCATTATTTCAACTTTGTGTTATTTCCTAGCGGCAAAGGGTAGTATAACTGTAAAAACCACGCCGAATTATCGGTTTTTAGTTATGTTTTGAGAACGCTACACAATACGTACATATTGAAAAAGTGGCAAATGTCAGAAATGTAGTTTTGTTAGAACTAAAACTGGGTAAACAAAATTTCAAATATTGCAATCATAACGGTTGTCATTAGCGCAGCCAATTAGTTATTAATAATTGTTTCATTGGCTGCCCTGGTCAATTTATCCAGTAAAAATTGGAGTAAGCCCACAAGGTACAAATTTAGATAGAATAAATGTTGATAAATTATTTAAGAGCTCTCTTAAATAATTTATTAGCAACTATGCTATTATATGGTACAATGTACATACATACTCCATCTCTACTTACTTGTAGTACATTCTTAGTAGGTACTGTGTTCTTCTATGTTTCACTTATTTATTATACTTAGTACGATATTTACTGCTTCTGTTTTTTTTGTTCATATCTTCGGTGAAGTAGCAATACCGCGTATGTAACGATTTACGAATTGTTCATGTGCGACAAAACACGAAAAGGCGCTTTCAGATAAAATTAAAGGCCCACTAAACACTCACATTTCGTTTAACACGTGTAATTGGAACCACAAGCTGTAATGCTACATACCTACAAACATAGGCTACATATATACGACTGCTACATATATAAACAATAGTATACAAATAAAACACATTACATGAACAGTAACCACGGGGCATGAAAAAATATAAAAAACACTCACCAAGTGTGTAAATATTTTTTTTTTCATGACCATGGTTCGGCCTAATGTTCGTGTGATGTGTTTTAATTAAAAATATTCTTCCGGTCTAAAAGCATTGGTTTCGTCGTCAATAATATACAAACTACGCGAGAATATTCTTGGTATGCAATATGCTCATGTGTACGGGAATATGGCCACCAACAATGTCCGTGACGTCACGTGAATTCAGTAAAGCGTCGCTCATACGATTCGCTATTATACGATTTTGACACTTATACGAGTTTCCCATTAAGTCCCAACCACAACCCTCGCCAAACCCACTCGCACGCTCGCATTTTGCGAGTGACAATTTGGTATTTGCGAGTAGCTTTCCCGGCTGTACTTTGTCAAAATTTCAAAATATCGTTTTTGCGAGCGTTTGAATTGAGCGGGGTGCCACTATCGATCTCCGAATTCGATCTTCTCAAAAGATTTTCTCCATTCCGTACATTCACGTTGATGGGTATGGGGGGAGAGCGGGCCAGCGCCTGCGCAGTTGGGCTCCTTGGGCATGAACAAGTTCACGAGCAATGTGACTTCACGATTTTAATTATCAATCGCGCGGCGTCGTTTAGTGATTCGGAGTATAATAGGCTACAAGGGTCTAACCTTGTACTGTGTCGTGTACTGTGTTGAGGCAGGCGTGTGTCCGGCGGCGCTCAGTGCTGAAAGCGAGCGGTGAATTCTTACTGCTACCTTGCACTTTTGCGCTACACGGCGCTAGATCGTAGGCCTACTTTCGCGCGGACCGCGGTATGCATATGCATGTAAAGAGCTATTTCATCGTTATTTATGATGCTGTTATGCCTGAAATCGCTTTTTAGGCCATAAAACTTAATGCAGGCCGAAAAAAATGTTTACGCCTTCAGCGAATTTGTCTCTGGCGGCTGGGGCTTCGCCCCAGACCCCACCTGTTCTACGCAACCTCTACTTGCGAGTGCAAATTTTCCCTAGCGAGTGGACAACACCCACATTTGGCGAGGGTTGCCCAACCATTCCTCCAAAAGAGTAATGTTAATTTATTTCTGTTATACAACTCTCCGTTATACGACTTTGTCGGTTATACGAGCATTTATTTGTCCCGCCCTATGTTATTACGATCGGTAATACGACCTTTCGTAGAAATGTCAGGCATGAATGGAGCTCTCAGCCGTGTTTTTCCCAAATTCCAATGCATCGGCCTGCGGCGGGTTTACCCCCTCCCACCCCCCCTCTTCGCTCGCCAGCTCGCCGACGAGAGTCGGGCAAGGTTATTGGCCGCCGCAAGACGAGCCCCCTCTCAGCCGGCCAATCACGATCTAGGTTACGGAGCGAGGGACAAACTGAACTGTCAACAGGCGGCTCGCTTCCACTCACGCGTCCGCGACTAGCGCTTTCTCTCTCTCTCTCGCTCAGCCGGCAGCAGCTGCTCGCAACACAGATGTGTAATGCAGGTCGCAAGCCACACAGGGGCCATGCGTTACCGACCATTACTCGCGCGCTGTTTTTTTTTTAATGTTGTATTTCGAATTTTTATAATTGGAAGTTGGTATTTTGACGTCCCCTGAATTTCGTATACGAGGGACTACTATGTCATATTCACATTAATATGGGACTTAAACACTCTTCAATTCATTTTTTTTTTTCCGTTGGCCACGTGTTTGTTAGGCCTATACTACTTTCCATTTATACGATTTTTTTCAAGAGTGCCCTGAAAGTCGTATAATTGACGCTCTACTGTATAGTGAATAGAACGTGGTCCTACCTTGACCTTCCTAGGGGGCTCCACCCCCTCCTCTGAGGTCCGAGCCTTCTTGGCCGGCCCCCGGTCCGTGTTTTCCTTCTCCGCCCCCCTCTTCTTCTGCCGCCCCTTGTCGTGCGCCGCCCCCACGGCCTCGGGGGTGGCGACCGCCTCCTCGTCCGCGTCAGACTTGGGTATCAGGTTGGAGAACTTCTTCAGCTTAGCCACGAAGAAGCCGTCCATGTTGTGAGAGTGGGGGTAGAAGCGGCGGGTCAGTTTCATCGTGGGGTGGAACCTAGGGGTAACAACACATTATAGTCCATGTTGTGAGAGTGGGGGTAGAAGCGGCGGGTCAGTTTCATCGTGGGGTGGAACCTAGGGGTAACAACACATTATAGTCCATGTTGTGAGAGTGGGGGTAGAAGCGGCGGGTCAGTTTCATCGTGGGGTGGAACCTAGGGGCAAACACGTTACTTGCGTTACATTCTAGACCGGAAATGATAATTCTTGATATTCCCGCACCATATTTTAACAGTACTCTCTGGTGCTGTGCTCTGTGCTCAGTCAATTCAAGTAGTTTTCAGTAGGTGATGCACTTACCGACACACTTCTTGCTATTTTTCGTTAAAAGGTCGCATACAAGTCGTGATTAGGCCTACAGATTGTTAATTTCTTTTATATAAAAAAATCTTGTAAAACTTTAACGGAAAATGTTGTTTTGTTACTTTTAAAAACATCGGTATGCCTATGTCCGTAACGACTGTCATTATGTTTTCCTACTTTGCTTGAATCAGGCGTCCTCGGGACCATCGCTCACCTGTGCTGCCGATAGCTGGCGAATCCCTCGGTGCCAAAGTCGAGTCCGGTCGGCACGAGTTTCACGTTTCGCTTCTTCATCGCGTAGTCGATGACCCATTCGTTCTCCTCCACCTACGAGAGAGAAACCACCAGGTTAGCCATGTACAGATGTAAACCTTCGGTACAGATGTAAACCGCCGGCACTGATGTAAACCTTCGGTACAGATGTAAACCATCGGTACAGATGTAAACCGCTGGCACAGATGTAAACCCTCAGGTCAATGTAAACCGTCGGCACTGATGTAAACCTTCGGTACAGATGTAAACCTTCGGTAGATGTAAACCACCGGCACGGATGTAAACCGCCGGCACAGATGTAAACCCTCAGGTCAATGTAAACCCTCGGTACAGATGTAAACCTTCGGTACAGATGTAAACCGCCGGCACTGATGTAAACCTCCGGCACAGATGTAAACCCTCGGTACAGATGTAAACCTTCGGTACAGATGTAAACCGCCGGCACAGATGTAAACCCTCAGGTCACTGTAAACCTTCGGTACAGATGTAAACTGCCGGCACAGATGTAAACCTTCGGTATGGGTTTAAAGTGCGGTTCACACAAATGAGCTAAGCACGATAAAGCTGCTTGCCATGAGAGGGGAAAGAGTAAGAGCAAGAAAGAGAGAGAGAAAGAGATATAGATAGATAGATAGATGGATAGATAGATAGATAGATAGATAGATAGATAGATAGATAGATAGATAGATAGATAGATAGATAGATAGATGGGTAGATAGATAGATAGACAATGGTCTTTATAAGGTGGGATTAAGGCCAGTAAGGCCTTATCTTCCATCCAGCCACATTGTACATTACATTACTGTATTAGGCTACAGAGTAATGCAAAACTAAATAGTAAACAATAAGGTTAACATTATATACGAATATAATAATCTACAATCGTAACTAAAATAGCCCCATTTCCATTTATACATCTCATTCATCCGTCACTTTATCGGAGCAAGTATATATCTAACAGCACATGAATTACATCTTCTTCTTCTTCTCAAATGCCCACATTTGGCTATTATGCCATCATGCTGGATCTGGTCAACCAGTAGAGACATGCTTCTTTCTCCACCCTCTTCATGCCGCTCGGCATTGCGTCACGTTCCCCTGCCAGTTCTGGACATACAAACAGGTGGCTCCTATCCTGCTCCCCATTTCCACACAGCTTGCAGGTACTCGTCTCAAACACCCCAATTCGGTGGAGATGCTTCCCTAGAAGATCGTGCTGCGTTTTTAGCCTGAACTGGGCCGTTTCAATTTGCCGTGGAAGATGTCTAAGCATGTGTTGGCAGTTATTATGAAGGCTTCATTTCACACTTTCGGAATTCTATTCTTGAAAATATTATAATCACTGATGACACTGAGAGAAAAAGAGAGAGAGAGATTGATTGATTGACTACCGTCTTTTACTTATGGTGGGATTAAGACCAAAGAGAGAGAGAGAGAGAGAGAGAGAGAGAGAGAGAGAGAGAGAGAGAGAGAGAGAGAGAGAGACGTACCAGCACAGAACAGGTGGAGTAAACGACATATCCACCCGAAGAGGACTTGGCGTTGACGCAGTCTATGGCCGCCAGAAGCAGCTGCCGTTGTAGGTTGTAGCAGCGTTGTAGATCTATCTCGTCCTTGTTAGTCTTGACGCTGGGGTCCTTGGCCGTGACCCCGGTCCCCGTGCAGGGGGCATCCAGCAGCACTCGGTCGAACCCGGTCATTATCTGGGGGGGGGGGGGGGGGGAGACACTTTGCTATTATTTAAAGCAACTTTTCATTTAAATTAACAATATCATAGGCACGGAACATTGTAACGTTTAAACGTGTAGGCCTAATGGTAGTGGTGGGTTAGAGATTATTCAATTTGTCACCGGGTTAGCAACTGTTAGTCAAGTTTAAAATAAATACACAGTACTAATATCATAAAAATTTGTTTTTGACAAATGTTAAGTTCATAAATGTATGTATTTATTTTCAAACTGTTTTCGTTGAATGGGAATCTGCGGATACATCGGGGGGGGGGGGGGGGAGTATAATTCCTTCAAATCCTAAATCCTATCCAAACTGTCAGTGTGAATGATCCGTTTTTATTACACTCCATTTAGGGTAGGACTTGAAGGAATTACCACCTCCCCCAGTCTTAGATTAGACAGTGACGAGACAGTGATGGGGACAGCTATGTGGCTCACCGTCGGAAACTTCCGCCCGTCGTGCGAACAGATGACGGAGTTGACGACGCCCAGACGGTGGAAGTTGCCCACGACGGCCTTGATGCGTTCCTGGTTTATGTCGTTGGCGAACAGGACGCCAGAGTTCTTCATCACGGCCGCTGGAAACACGAGACAACGAACCATCGTAACGTGCCCACACAGTCACAGAACATCAGAGAACAACGCTGGGTGTAGAGGTATAACGGCCGAGGTGGTTTACGTACGTAACGCAATGCCCGGGAGAATGTATGAAATGGGAATGGACAGAAGAAGACGACTGAAGAGGCCGAGGAAGTGACACGTTAAGGGAGGTTAGAAACAATTGGACCGATTTGGTTGCAGAACCCAAGCTTATCCTGCCAAAAGCTGGATTTAGGGGCATGGACGTTGTGATTAATTCACGGTACACCATCGATAGCACATTATTCTGTCACATGAGTAAGATACCCTAAGCCAATTGCCAGTCAATGATATTAAGATTTAACTCTTTACGTTGGTTCAAAGGCTTAGGCCTGCCTTGGCCATCTCTCATCACAAGAATTACTTTATCCAAAACTGAACAGAAGAAACTACCAAACACATTTATAAACGTGTGAAGATGCCCTTCCACCTGGCACGAGCTACGAGGAAAAGGAAGCGCGTCTCTACTGGAAAAGAAGAAAATGCAAGATGGCCCAGTAAGCCAAAAATGCAGGTATAGCAAAAAGAAGAAGAGATGAATAGGTGGATAAACACACAAAACGACCGCTTCTAGTCACATCTCAACAACGCTACACAACGTGGAAGTGACTACTGGACTCACCAATGTGCGCTGCCTTGCCGCCGGGAGCCCAGCACATGTCCAGCACTCTCTAGTCACATCTCAACAACGCTACACAACGTGCAAGTGACTGCTGGACTCACCAATGTGCGCTGCCTTGCCGCCGGGAGCTGAGCACATGTCCAGCACTCTCTAGTCACATCTCAACAACGCTACACAACGTGCAAGTGACTGTTGGACTCACCAATGTGCAAGTGACTGTTGGACTCACCAATGTGCGCTGCCTTACCGCTGGGAGCCCAGCACATGTCCAGCACTCTCTAGTCACATCTCAACACCGCTACACAACGTGCAAGTGACTGCTGGACTCACCAATGTGCGCTGCCTTGCCACCGGGAGCAGAGCGCATGTCCAGCACTCTCTAGTCACATCTCAACAACGCTACACAACATGCAAGTGACTGCTGCACTCACCAATGTGCGCTGCCTTGCCGCCGGGAGCCCAGCACATGTCCAGCACTCTCTAGTCACATCTCAACAACGCTACACAACGTGCAAGTGACTGCTGGACTCACCAATGTGCGCTGCCTTGCCGCCGGGAGCTGAGCACATGTCCAGCACTCTCTAGTCACATCTCAACAACGCTACACAACGTGCAAGTGACTGCTGCACTCACCAATGTGCGCTGCCTTGCCGCCAGGAGCTGAGCACATGTCCAGCACTCTCTCGTTCTCCTGGGGGGCGAGAGCCATGACCGGCAGCAGACTGGACGCGCCCTGTATCATGTAGTGGCCGGCCAAGTATTCGGGCGTCGCACCCACCGGGACGGAAGAACTGAAGACGACCAGACCCACAGTCGTCCACTTGCCGATGGGGTCCAGGTTCATGCCTCGGTTGATCAGGGCCTGTCCGCACAAACACGCACATGCACGTTTTAGTGACAACCAGTCTCAATCGACCTTTTAAAACTAGGGCTGGGCAAGGAAATCGATATTTCGATACGATATCGATACGAGCCGATTTATTCGATATCGATATTTGGTTGAATATCGAAATACAGTAATATTGGAAAAAAAAATTTTAAATTAAAATTTCTAAAATCAAGTTTTGATTTCCAATGTTTCATGTTACAATTGCCTGTGCAAAAAACCCCAACTTGAAAATGTTCTCGTCACCTTTCATTGCCTCCCCTTACTACTCGTCGCTACACTTGTCCGTCTCCCAACTCCCACTTCACCCGCTTCAACCAGTCAGCCGGCCGCACTAAGGAAGAAAGCCGGCCGTGTGCAAAAGCCTTCCCCTCCCGCCCCCCGCCTAAACCAGTCAGCCGGCCGCAAAGAGGAAGGAGTCCGGCCGTGTGCATAAGCATTCCCCTCTCGCCCCTCGCCCCAGTTACACGCACAAAGTACACTCGCTTGGCGCTTACACACGCACAAAGACGAAGAAAGAAGCAAGACTTTTTCTACATAGTAGCCTACTTTAATAATTAATATTAATAATAACAATACAATACCCCTTCATTAACAGTTTTATGACCTGGACCCCTATTCTGTAACTTTTTTTCGTAGGTCCTGATATGGTTTCTGCCTGAATTCGACGTTGATCGGATAATTGCGATTTTGTAACTTTGTTGGTGCCCGTTTCCGCCTGAATCCATTTCCGTGGTCCTGATATGGTTTCAGTAGCATTTTTACTGGTGAAACGAAATCAGCCGTAATATTAAGCATGGATAATAACTGTTGACGCGTGATATTGTACTGCAAACTGCATTCAATAATTATGTTCCATTATAATGAGTGAAAAACACCAATAAACAACGTATTTACTTTTCATTTGAGGCAGTCTTTATTATTCGAAAATCTCAGCCGGCGCCGCGGTCTAGTGACGCCCGCCATTAGAGAAATATTACTCTAGCCTAGGCCTATTGTATCATTGGGACTGACGTATTACTAGGCCGATACATACATATAAATTCAGTGTTAAGACATAATTAGATATTGGCCTAGGCCTAGGCATTACCTTGTAGGCTTCCTAGAACATTGAGAAATTCCTAGAATAGAGAAATAGGGCATTCTATGTTGCTTCTTGTGTTGTAAAAGATGCGTTCATGTAACTGTGTAGGGTTATGTTTGTTTTGATTTGAGCCGTGTTGCAGTGATCACGGCCCTCTAAATCATGATATTGTCTGTTTCTGATTGGCTTAGAGCCTCGGTGGCTCAGTCGTCTTGTGATGTCCTCCCAAAGCGTACATACACATTTCAGGCGCTGTTATAGAATCGCTATTTTGTTCATCTTTGGCGACGGCTGAAACGGGCAAATAATTTCTGCCTGCATTCGTTTCGGCTGCTTTCATTTCAGGCAGAAATGGGAAAGTTACCGAATAGGGGTCCAGATCAGTGTACTAAATTAATAAATAAAAGACACAATGGTTTAGAAAATATTTTGTTTTTCATTTAACTGCAAACTGGGAAGTGGGAGGGGATATTGAAAACAGATGTAGGCCTATTGCTTTCGATATATCGATATCGATATCGAAATTTTTGCCTGATATCGATATTTGAACTTTATGTCATAGCCCAGCCCTATTTAAAACCTTATAAAACCACTCAGCTTTATGCTGTATGTCCAGCTACCAATGTTTTAACACAATATATTATAATGATAACTGGGTGTTTAAAACAACAATTCTAAATTTATGTATTTCTGGCTGTGAGAATAGAAAATATCAAACTCGGCTGACAACAAACAAAAATGTCGACTGTTGTTGATGAAGCAGTTCTTTATGTCACTGATAAGTGGTGATTAAAATGCCACTTTTAAGAACAAAATGAGGCATTTATTTTGATTGTATGTATATAATGAAATATATCTGTACTGCAGAGCAATCAACACACCTGAGCCAGATCACGTCGCCTTGTCTTGAGACTGTTGGCGCGAATGGTCAGCGGTCGCTGAACCTCGGACGCCTCCAGATACTCCAACAGTTCGCTGACTGGGAACAACTGCATCAGCCGCTCCATGAGGAAGTCGTTGTAGCTGTAGTAGATGCACAGGTCCTTCTTGAGCAGCTCAACGTAGTCTGCACGCGATCTGTCACATAATTAGCCACGGTATTAACGCCTACATCATTTGAGCATCGTTCATGTGATAACAAGCACCGATGCACAGGTCCTTCTTGAGCAGCTCAACGTAGTCTGCGCGCGATCTGTCACAAGAGATCATTCAACACACAATTAGCTCCCGCACTACAACACATCTCCAACAAACCACCTATGTATTCCTACAACATTTGATAACTGTACAGTTGAGCAGCATTCATGTGTTATGTGAAAAGTATCGCAGGAGAAGTGAAAATGTATATTTCATCAGTGTAGTGTAGGGCTACGAAAAAAGTAAAACCCAGATTTTAAAAAACTCAGTGCTAAACCTGTTTCAAAAAATATCTGTACTCTGTAGTTCTCTACTTACAACAAGTTTCAGAAATATTTTTGTTTCAATTAATAATCATAGGATATAAACATGACAACACCTGTTATGTTAGATGTACCAGTAGTACAGTTATCATATTTGGTTAAATTTCTACCTAGCTCAAGATAAGATAACGTACCGACCAAGGGTATTATTTTGTTTTTGTGCACGTGGTTTAGGTAGGCCTACAATAAATCTATTAGAGCAGTAGGACATAATTTGTATAGCGTTGAAAAATTAATCTAAAATATATAATAAGGAATGTTGTTATTTACTAACTTGACGATATACTTGAACAAATTCCTACCTTGATTTATGGGACTATGTAAAAACATTGAAACAACATTGTCACTGGTCAGACAATATCTATCTAGATGTGAGGTGATCAGTTAACAGCGAGCGTGCGAGAGGCTGGTAAATGTGGGAACCCTCTTGATGGGAGGTGATCAGTGAACCACGAGCGGGAGAGGCTGGCAAACGTATGAACCCTACCTCTCGTCCTTGCTCAGCAGCCGATGCTTGTTCAGGTCCGCCAACACCTGCACCACGTCGTGTATCCTCTGCTGGACCTCCTGCAACGTCAGTCCCCCCTCGGTAGTACGAGCGTGAGAGGCTGGCAAACGTATGAACCCTACCTCTCGTCCTTGCTCAGCAGCCGATGCTTGTTCAGGTCCGCCAACACCTGCACCACGTCGTGTATCCTCTGCTGGACCTCCTGCAACGTCAGTCCCCCCTCGGTAGTACGAGCGTGAGAGGCTGGCAAACGTGTGAACCCTACCTCTCGTCCTTGCTCAGCAGCCGATGCTTGTTCAGGTCCGCCAACACCTGCACCACGTCGTGTATCCTCTGCTGGACCTCCTGCAACGTCAGTCCCCCCTCGGTAGTACGAGCATGAGAGGCTGGCAAACGTATGAACCCTACCTCTCGTCCTTGCTCAGCAGCCGATGCTTGTTCAGGTCCGCCAACACCTGCACCACGTCGTGTATCCTCTGCTGGACCTCCTGCAACGTCAGTCCCCCCTCGGTAGTACGAGCGGGAGAGGCTGGCAAACGTATGAACCCTACCTCTCGTCCTTGCTCAGCAGCCGATGCTTGTTCAGGTCCGCCAACACCTGCACCACGTCGTGTATCCTCTGCTGGACCTCCTGCAACGTCAGTCCCCCCTCGGTAGTACGAGCGTGAGAGGCTGGCAAACGTGTGAACCCTACCTCTCGTTCTTGCTCAGCAGCCGATGCTTGTTCAGGTCCGCCAACACCTGCACCACGTCGTGTATCCTCTGCTGGACCTCCTGCAACGTCAGTCCCCCCTCGGTAGTACGAGCGTGAGAGGCTGGCAAACGTATGAACCCTACCTCTCGTCCTTGCTCAGCAGCCGATGCTTGTTCAGGTCCGCCAACACCTGCACCACGTCGTGTATCCTCTGCTGGACCTCCTGCAACGTCAGTCCCCCCTCGGTAATACGAGCGTGAGAGGCTGGCAAACGTATGAACCCTACCTCTCGTCCTTGCTCAGCAGCCGATGCTTGTTCAGGTCCGCCAACACCTGCACCACGTCGTGTATCCTCTGCTGGACCTCCTGCAACGTCAGTCCCCCCTCGGTAGTACGAGCGTGAGAGGCTGGCAAACGTATGAACCCTACCTCTCGTCCTTGCTCAGCAGCCGATGCTTGTTCAGGTCCGCCAACACCTGCACCACGTCGTGTATCCTCTGCTGGACCTCCTGCAACGTCAGTCCCCCCTCGGTAGTACGAGCGTGAGAGGCTGGCAAACGTATTAACCCTACCTCTCGTCCTTGCTCAGCAGCCAATGCTTGTTCAGGTCCGCCAACACCTGCACCACGTCGTGTATCCTCTGCTGGACCTCCTGCAACGTCAGTCCCCCCTCGGTAGTACAGGCTGGCAAACGTATGAACCCTACCTCTCGTCCTTGCTCAGCAGCCGATGCTTGTTCAGGTCCGCCAACACCTGCACCACGTCGTGTATCCTCTGCTGGACCTCCTGCAACGTCAGTCCCCCCTCGGTAGTACGAGCGTGAGAGGCTGGCAAACGTATGAACCCTACCTCTCGTCCTTGCTCAGCAGCCGATGCTTGTTCAGGTCCGCCAACACCTGCACCACGTCGTGTATCCTCTGCTGGACCTCCTGCAACGTCAGTCCCCCCTCGGTAGTACGAGCGTGAGAGGCTGGCAAACGTATGAACCCTACCTCTCGTCCTTGCTCAGCAGCCGATGCTTGTTCAGGTCCGCCAACACCTGCACCACGTCGTGTATCCTCTGCTGAACCTCCTGCAACGTCAGTCCCCCCTCGGTAGTACGAGCGTGAGAGGCTGGCAAACGTATGAACCCTACCTCTCGTCCTTGCTCAGCAGCCGATGCTTGTTCAGGTCCGCCAACACCTGCACCACGTCGTGTATCCTCTGCTGGACCTCCTGCAACGTCAGTCCCCCCTCGGTAGTACGAGCGTGAGAGGCTGGCAAACGTATGAACCCTACCTCTCGTCCTTGCTCAGCAACCGATGCTTGTTGAGGTCCGCCAACACCTGCACCACGTCGTGTATCCTCTGCTGGACCTCCTGCAACGTCAGTCCCCCCTCGGTAGTACGAGCGTGAGAGGCTGGCAAACGTATTAACCCTACCTCTCGTCCTTGCTCAGCAGCCGATGCTTGTTCAGGTCCGCCAACACCTGCACCACGTCGTGTATCCTCTGCTGGACCTCCTGCAACGTCAGTCCCCCCTCGGTAGTACGAGCGTGAGAGAGGCTGGCAAACGTATGAACCCTACCTCTCGTCCTTGCTCAGCAGCCGATGCTTGTTCAGGTCCGCCAACACCTGCACCACGTCGTGTATCCTCTGCTGGACCTCCTGCAACGTCAGTCGCCCCTCGGTAGTACGAGCGTGAGAGGCTGGCAAACGTATGAACCCTACCTCTCGTCCTTGCTCAGCAGCCGATGCTTGTTCAGGTCCGCCAACACCTGCACCACGTCGTGTATCCTCTGCTGGACCTCCTGCAACGTCAGTCCCCCCTCGGTAGTACGAGCGTGAGAGGCTGGCATACGTATGAACCCTACCTCTCGTCCTTGCTCAGCAGCCGATGCTTGTTCAGGTCCGCCAACACCTGCACCACGTCGTGTATTCTCTGCTGGACCTCCTGCAACGTCAGTCCCCCCTCGGAAGTCTCGGGGTAAGTGAACGTGTCGTGGTCAGCGATGTTGGTCTGCAGCTCGGCTTCCGACATCTTGCTGAGGAAACACGACAAAATAAAATAAATTCGTATTTAGAGTCTACCCATTCAGTCACATAACTTATTTTCAGTGGTGTCGACTTTAATTTACTTGACGACTAAGCCAACCCTGTAGACTCCGAACACCATCGCCGAGTGAGCGACAACCAACCAAAGATCAATATTCAATATAAAGCGCGTGAGAAATTGTCACCACATCTAACTCAACTCAAATTATCTTCAAGACAGTACGTCCACCTACCCCGCGGAATCCCCCATTTGTGTCTATTAAATCAAGGGTTCCGAAGGGTTGATGGACACATAGGCCTACTTACTCAAGTTTGTATTTGATGGATTATTTTCTACGGAACTCCTAAATATATGATTTTATCTTTTCATTAACGGTACAAATAAGAAGGCAATTCGTAATGAGCTGCATTTTTGTTGGAAAGCTAAAATGCCCAACGAATGGGTACTAGATCAACTAAGTTGGCAGCTTTGTACTTAGCAAATAAATTGGAAACACCAATTTGAAACCAATGCGTGCTGCACTACGTAGAAAAGACAAGACTAACAGAAGCCGTTCAAGATTAATATCACAGGGGGTGTTGCATTTCAAGTCCGCTCAATCTCCCCACCGAGTCGTCCAAAGCGAGAGCCTCCAACAAAACCTGCCCCATTCACGGACGCAACAGATGCAAGACCAACGTTATCTACCAGCTGAGGTGCAGTAGATGCCCAACTGAATACATAGGCCTTACTACCAATGCACTCAACATCAGGATGAACGGTCATAGACATGATATCACAGCAGGAAACACCGACAAGCTGGTTGCCCTGCATGCAGCCACTCACAACCTGACATTCAATGAATGTTCATGTCAGTGTTGTGAGAGCTCTACCAGCTAGCTGCAATGAACATGAGCTTAGAAGATGGGAACTGGCACACCAGTGGATCACCAACTCCAGGCTCCCCCCTAACCTCAACATCCGTTAGGGTCCCGCCTGTCCACTACTCGTTCCCCTACCCTCCCCTTCTAGCTCTCCTCCCCTCCACCCACACCCAACAGCGCCACTGGCGGGATGCTTGTAAATATCTGTACATACCTAGGTTAGTCATCCCTCTGCACTCGTCGAGTGAACAAGACCCTGTTTGGCCCAAACAGTTTCGACGTTTCATGTCTGAATTCTTTTATATGTAAACCCTAATTTTATCTACGAGACCCCTGCAGTCACCAACCAGGTAAGCTGTTGGGTTACCTATATTCTTACCCCCTACTTGCACACAGGGGGTGTTATGTTATAGAGCTTGTTCCTATTTACGACCATTGCAGTCTGACAGGAGACAGTTCTGCTAGATATTTTCTAATGTTTCAAGATGTATAAGCCCTCTAACCACATCGAATTCATTCGCGTGACAAAGTAGGCCTAGGAGGTAAATATTATAACTTAAGCCTGCACCTCAGTAAGACAGAATTGGAGTAGGAACATTATTTAAAATATGCCGTCACCTTGATCAAACATAACCATTCCAACGCCATCCTTCAATGTCTGTACCGCTGCCTAGACGTCAGCCTATGTGATTGTGTAATAGCTTGGAACAAGTAGTATTGCTTTATTTCCACAATTAAAGTCCTGGATATCAGAGCCCGGATTCACAAAAAGTCTTAACTTAGGCCTGGCCTAACTTTAGGACACTAGATTATGTCACGCCATTGGCTGATACGGACCTGCACATACCCTCGACTCAACGTTACTAAGAAACCCTAGGCCTAGTAAATTTAACAAACACTTGAGACCAAAATTTAGGCCCTGTCTGAGTTGGTCTTATGGTGGCAATTTGCCTACGAATTCAAAGTGTGAACATAAATGGATATTGTTAATTACCTTGACATACACATTTGTCTGTTTAAGAAGTGTGGAGGTATTAGGAAAAAACCACGAAACTTTCAAACACCGCCTTGAAATATTTCAAGCTCACTGTGATTTCCACGAAAGTAGCCATCAATTGGGCTGTGTAGTAGGCCTACCATGGACTTATGATAGCACATACGGTACAGTAGACTTAGGACCTGTCCTTAGTTAAGACTTCTTGTGAATCCGGCCCTAGGATGCAACAGGTCGCGTCGCAACCGACTCACGTTTCCATCGCCTGCTTCTTCCTCAGCTTTTTGGCGGCTTTCTCCACTGGCAGGAGGTCGTCATCATCGCTGTCCTCGTCCTTGCTGTCCTCAGAGTCGCTGTCCTCACTGTCCCCGTCCTTCTCGTCCTCGCTGTCATCCTCGGAGGCGTCAAAGTCATCGGCCGGAACGTCCGAGTCATCGTCCGATTCTTCGGCGTCGTCCAGAGTCTCCATCTTCACTTCGCTCTCGGACTGAAAACACGCGACAACACAGGACGAGAATACTCGAGTGAAACAAAAAGAGAGAAACTCGAAAAACCACAAGTGAACACAGGTTAACAGTGCAAGTACCTAAACTAGGCCTAGACACACCAAAACGACAATAGTGTCACTTTTCATTTCTCTGTATATTGTTTAATTTCTATTTAGTAACAAAGTTTTGCATTTCCTACAGGAACAGCGTGTGATGTCATCGTTATGTGTAAGCAATGTTTTTTATGTATGATGTCTTCTTACAGAAAAACATGACTATTCACTGTTAATAATTCAATCGCACTCTTTTTATTCCGTGAGAGAATATGGAGACTTGACCAGTTTAAAACATATACTGTAAGTTTGTTTATACCATTTTGGACTGGTATGGATATCCACCAATCTATTTTGTTATTGCAAGTATATTGCAACATATTTAACTATTATCTACAGATGCCATTATTATAGCCTATAGTACAAATGTACCTCAACTTGTCTAACCTAAAGTTTAGGAACACTTTAACTTACTGTTGATTTAAATTTTTTTTAAACGATTTAGGCCTAAATCAAAACAATCATCCACCCTGCCGAGTAGTCGAGTACCCACCGCAAAGAGTTTCAACGCCTCACTCACCTGATCCTCGTCCGTATCAGACTCGCCGTCTTCGCCATCCGAACCCAACAGCTTCACCGGGGCCCTCTTGTTCTTGTCGGGTTTAGCTTTCGGCTTCAGCCACGACTTGTTCTCGTCCGTGAAGCCAGAAGGTTTCGCCTCGTCAGATCCATCTTTCGCCTGCGGAGTGATCATCGCACACAGATGGTTTTAGAATAATACGTGTATACGCACTCAAAGTAAGCCCACACTAAGTTGTTTATCAGTAGAGGTGTTTGTTTTTCGCGGACCGCGAAATCGCGAAAAGTGTTGATAAAGAAGGGGGAGATAAACAAAGTGTATATCTGTTGATAGGCACCTTAAAAACGTCAAAATTTAACAGCGAAAATTAGCAAAATCCGTCAATTTCCAGTCATAGCATCGAAATTTGTATTAAAGAGCGAAATAACACGAAATATCGATTTTTTTAATATAGGCCTATTATAAAAATTTTTAAAAAAATTAAATTTATTATTACCGTCAAACGTCATTACAACACACTCGTGGGGACCTAATATTTTTTTCATGATGATTGCGTTAAAAAGATCAACGATTTATTTTTGCTGAAATTTGACTCCCAGACCCCAAATTACAATTATTATACAATTATTAAATTACATGAAAATTTATTTTTAATTTTAACATGTTTCTGTTGAAATTTACTGTAGAAAATCTCCCAAAAAGCATAACACCGCCATAACATCGAAATTATTAAATCTATAAACAAAATTAAAGAACACATAACACCATTTACAAACACCTCTATTTATCAGTCTATAGCCGCCTTCGTTTACCTCCCCAGAATAACCCGTCAGATCAGTTGTCACGTGACTTCACTTCACCGGGTCAGAGTTTTCAACCCGAGTAAACGAAAGCATTTCGGAGATGGGTTTGTTTGCCAATGGATGCCGTGAGCTTGCACAGCTAAACCTAACCTTCAAATTGTTATTTTTTGTAATGCCTGATGTACTTACTTTCTGCATGCCATTCATTAATAGCCTACTCAAAAACACGGTTTTGCAACCAAATATCCAGATGCATCACCCACAGCCACTTTAACACCACTATCAAATTCATATCGCTTTGATATGAATTTGACTACCCTGCTAACTTACCCTAACTTACCCTGCTCCCGAGGCAGGTCACTTTTTTGGTAATCGGGTCACAAAACTGGGTTACTCTGATATACTAGTTGTCGAACGCACCAGAGTAACCTGCTACTGATCGGGTTTGGTTTCCGGACTGACAGATTGCTCTGGTGAGGAAAACATAAGCGGCTTATATATGCAGCACACACAAGAGCTGTTCCCACAAAGAAGTGTTTTGTATTATCCTTGATCTATACAGGCTACGCCTATGTTGACAACATGTAATTGTGAATAGGGACGGCCAAGGTGGCTGAGGTAGCCTAATTGATACTAAGAATGTGTTTATTCATATTGAAATTATATATATGTTGACAACTAGTCAATGAAGGAATTCAGGCTACCGTAGGTACAGTAGCCTACCGTAATACACTAAAGCTAAAGAGCCCCGTGAAAATTGTGAACCACGATACAAAACCGAAATAGCCTACCCTATGTGGGAAGAATGTATTTCACAAAATGAGCAAGAATTGATCGATTTAAAACAATGCGAAAATTAAATCACCTACAAATACCATACTAGGTCTATATAAACAAAGAAGTAGGGTACACATATAATAAATATAATAAATTTAATATTATGCATAGGGTAGTCCAGATATTCATGTAGGATGTAAAAACTATTAACAGACATTCACACAAGACTTGAAAACAAATGTCGGCGGAGAACAGAAATTATAGTTACCGGTGGTTTTGGCTTTGGTTTCTTCTTTTGGGCTTTGCTGGGTGTCGGCCCTTTGAACTCGGCTTTTGCAGTAAGATTTTCGGCTCGTTTGATTGCTCGCTTTGCCTGTCGATGACTCAAAGATTTTACTATATCAGCGTCACCTACAAAACGAAGATATTGCATTTATTTTAGAAATACATGTAATAGGCCTAGGCATGTAGCCTATTTACTACTTCTTGGTCAACAAGTAACAATGACATGAATTCAGATGATGCTTCCAGGAACAAAAATTGTTGATAAATGTCGGTTTACATATTCTAAATCTCAATTGGAATGGGAACACCTATATTTAGGAAAACTAGCATTTTGTGGCATTTTCAAAAATACATGCTCACTGATTTAGCATCTAAAACTCTAAAACGTCTAAAACGGCTAATCACGGGATACTAAGCGCCGCCACAGAAGAACTTCAAGAATAGAATAAGATAGATCGTAGGGCTGAGTCGTGTAAACGTTTAAACGTGTAAACGCCCGCGAGAAAATATACGTGTACAAACATTCATACACGTTTAACCGTGCCAAAACCCAATTCACAGATTTGTCCGATGCAAAAGTTCTTCGACTAGCCGACGAGGCATAGCTTAGTGTGTGGAGTCAAAATGGCTGCGGACATTTGGACACAACGGTGGGGAATATAATCAACAATGAATATTATAATAAATCTACCGTGTTATTTCGTTGAACATGTTTTTTCGCAACATTATAACTCACTTTTTTGTTATCATTTTGTGAACTGGATGGGTGTTACGTTTAAACGTTTAAACGCGAAAAATTCGGAAAAATAAACGTTTACAAAATTAACCGTTTTCTCCCAGCCCTAATAGATCGGTACCTAAAGCTTGCGAACAGCTGATCGGCTGTTATTGTGGTTCAAGGTCAACACCTCCTCTAACCTTTTGAAAGTCTTGAACTAAGAGGCAAGGATTCATCCAAGGATGATTCATACTGACAGTCGAACTGGTTTTAGGGTTTTTTCATGTAGGCCTACTTACGTACGCCATATTGCCATATTAAACGTGATTCACATGTCAAAACCATAAAGATATATAGGTGTACTTCGTAGGTGTACTTCGTGGACGAAGTACACCTATATATCTCTAGGCTATGTCAAAACGATGTATTTTAAAAATGGAAATTAACTAGGCCTATCAAAAAACATAGGCTACTATTTGTAAAAGAAAAACAAGTTGGAACTTACAGATAAATAATCAAATCATGTGTATCTCGCAAAGGAATACACACAAAAAGTGAGTAGCCTAGAACAGCCGATCAGCTGTTTGCAAGAAATACCAAAAGATCTACAGGATAGCAAGGCCTAGGCCCTAGCAACTTGGGTGTATGAGGGATGGGGCAGTTAGCAGGCTAGTGGACAAGATGTACAGTGGAAGGAAGGACCATTCAAGGTAATATGAAACAAATTAGAGGACGGATGCGGGACAGTAGGCCTAGGCTAATAATTCCTGGACAGGACGACGGAGTGGAGTGGAATGGTCTGGTAGGGGAACAGCTGGGGCAAGGAAAAATGAATGGATTCGCGGAGCAACTAGAACTTAGACTGAAGACCTAGAAGGTTCGTGAAGGTTAAGAAAGACAAACGAACACTTGCCTCCGGTCCAGAGACGCCAGTCAACAGATAACCAACCAGCAATGCGACATAACTGCGACCAGCCGCAGAACAGAGCTTTACTACTAGGCTACTAGCCTACTACTACTACCTATAACTTACTTGGTAACAGGTGCTTTGGAATGGTGGGGTCGCCTTGTTTTTTAGCTTTTCGGCCGGGGCCCTTTTTCACATAACCTTCATCCAGATACTTTGCTTTGCGTCCCATTATAGGTTATGTTTGCTATGTCCTAGGCCTACGCCTACACCTACGTAGCCCTATAGAGAAGATCTAAAGCCTATGAATTAAGTTACACTGTATACAATAACAAATATTGATACTTTTAAGTTATGTAAAATATAAATAACTCGAATAAACTCCTTCTTGATAAAGAAACCAATTGACACACGCCGCGCACGCTAACCTAAAACGCACACGAGGTACTGTCAGAATGACAAACTTATGAAAAACAACCCACAGCCTGCTTTTTTACATGTTAGCCAACTTTAAAAACTAAACATAAACCGGGATATTTCAAAATACTTTGGAGTGAATAGAATATTAAACCACAGCATTGATTATATCATTTAATTAATGCGTGACCCTTTTTAAAAATGTTTTAAACGTTTTAAGCAATAATAACAACGTCAACGAAGAAGAGTACAACCCCAACAACAATAAGTCGCCTTCTCGTGAGGTTCGATTCGATTTACAAAAAAAAGAATGTCAAAAATGGCATTGTTACATTGTTGTTTGTTTACAACTCAAAATTCTGTACAACCAGAGAGTAAAAAGAGGGCGAGTTATTTCTCTACGGGCGAGGCAGTCATGGAGATTCATCCCCCACGCTAAATCATTGCTAACACACAAGACACATCAGACATGTTGAAGATTCTGATCCTAGTCTGCGTCCTCGCATCAACATCAGCAAGCATGAAAACACGTGAGTATGCTTTAGTATAGTATAGTATAGTAGTTACGTATATTATTAGATTAGATTAAACACTTAAAGGCTGCAAACGGGCAGCAACCTGTCTAACCCTCCTCCCACCCTCCCCACTTCATATCCCTCATTCTATTTCTAAATTCCCTTACTGATTCACACTCAACAACCTCCTCGGGTAACTTATTCCACTCCCTAACCATTCTTTCAAGAATCCAAACCTACCCAGATCACTTCTATCTTATAGATCTAATCTAATCTAGTATATAGTACCAGGGCTGTCCCTGGCTGGCCTGGTGTGCTTTAAAATTAGATGACCCTCTTTTCCTTTCTTCCTCCCCTTCAGTCCTCCTTTTTTTCCCTAGCTATGCAGAGTTGGCCTCTTCAGCCATTCTTCTTTGTTGCCATCCAATACAAGGCTGCCTCCTTCTCTGTCCTGCTCATTTCTTCGTCGGGCAGGGACCCTGTCAATGTCCTTCTTGAGGGCGGCGCATCTGAAGAGGTGCGCTCTGTCCTCCAATCACCCGACCACGTAACATTACCTAGTTGTCGAGTACGTCGTTACCCCAATGAGATGAAAATAAATATATAATAAAATATGTGTGTGAGTCTCACCATTCACCCATTAGGTACTACCCATTCTCCAATCACAGCGTTATGGGCACGGGATAGAACAGGTCCAAGCCAGCTCTGCTTGTCGTAAGAAGCGAGAACGTAGCCTACTTCTTTCTCAGAGGCACCAAATAATGAAACCAGTTGGTGTCCCAAATGATGCAGGCCAGGCGCGTAGCCTATTATATACTACAACACTCACACTGTGTTTTACTGATACCCATTTAAAATACAATAACTATTCGATCTTATGTAAAGTGGTTCCACAGCAACCGTTGTGGATGCTGTCTTCATAGATGGGTGTGTCGGGACCAATCACCGGGCGGCTATTTGAAATGCCGACGTGTGGTTGGCGAATACCCACTCATCTCTGACATCAGCATCCACAAGGTTACTGTAAAACAACTTTATACACCAAATTATTTCAATTGGAGTGGGGGGGGGGGGGTGTACGTGACCTGCCGCCCCCTGGCTTGGGACTTGGTTGAACATGTGTGTGTGCAGGTTTCCATCGCAGCCCCCGCCCCCCCCCCCCGCTGGGCGTGATTGGAGTGGGGGGGGGGGTACGTGACGTGCCGACCCCCTGGCTTGGGACATGGTTGAACATGTGTGTGTGCAGGTTTCCACCGCAGCCCCCGCCCCCCTCCCCTGGGCGTGATCGCAGACAGTGTCCTATCGGTGATGCCCGCCGTGATGGTGGTGGCTGTCGTGAGCCTAACCACCGCCTGTGTGTTCGCGCTCTGTAACCGCAAGATGCGCGGCGACGGTGAGCCCACCGGCCACGCCCACACGCTCGCCACGTTCCAACAGCTGGAGGAACAGGTGGCCAGTCTACTTGCCGCGCAGACGACCTTCAGGCGGGACCTAGAGGGCAGTGCGGGCATGGATGCAGCCAAGACGGTGCGCAAGCTCTCGGAGGTACGTGTCACGTCATTGATGTCGTTCCACACCAATCTTGTGGATGCTGACATCAAAGATGAGGAGTGAGGCATTACCCAACCACGGCAAAATTTGAAAAAGCCACCTGTTGATTGGCTCCAACTTAGGCCTACTCGTTCGTCTGTGAGGTCTGCATTCATTAGGTTGATGTGGATACCACTTTATATAATATAATAATAATAAATATAATATCCTCATAATAAAATTCACTCCCACTTCAATTTCACACCCCATTAACTGGATTCTTGGAAAATAGTAAAAAAAAAACACATGGATTTTTAAAGGAGAAAACTTAAAAAATTAATATTCCAGCTGGAGGAGGAGCTACAACAGAAGCGCCTGCACGCGGGGGAGGCCTTCGCAGCGCAGGTGCAGCGTCACTGCTCGGAGGTGGACACCTGCCTGGGACAGATCGCCGCCGCGGTGGAGGGGGGAGACAGGAAGCAGCGCAACGCTGAGGTGGAGGAACTGCTGGCTGAGTGGAAGCGATGGAAACAGATACGGGGCCAGCGGACACCAGAGGTGGGTCAGACTATTAGCCAGGGGGTGTGATTTTTTTTGTATTTGTATTAAAAAATTTAAAAATCATCATTTTGTTGATTTAAATCTGATTTTTATTGATTTGGGGCCTAAATCATGAATATTGTTTTTAAAAAATATATTAAAATAATAAAATGAAAAAGTTGGGCGTGCGCATTACAACTGAATTGTATTTGCAGCTCAAATTTATAAAAAAAGAGCACTTTAGTGTTGTTGATTAAAATCAACGATTTTTATTTTTAAATTTGTTTATTTAAATCTGATTTAAATAAATGATTTTTATCAATTGATTTAAATCAAATACACCCAGCTACTAGCAACACCAAAATAAAACAATGAAACAAACTAATTGTATCGATGGATCGATGGACAAACAAAGCTGTCTAAAAATGTAATGTTCTGATTTTGGAAAACAAAACTTGAAACCCAACGAAACAATCACAACGTTGGTGTCCATCATTAAAAGTCGTAACTGGCGAGCAGCGCTTGGTTTCTCTTCATAACGGGTGCAATTCATTTTGACAGTTGGTTGTTTGTCCATCAATTTAACTCATTCGCTCTCCAGTGTTGTAGTCCGGATGTGACATCAGTTGTTGGTTCCCTATACAGAGTTGAGTTTATTCGAAGATAAGGTCCGGGGTGACTCTGCCAGTAGCAAGAGGCCATGCAATGCACCCGTTAACCCCTTTCAATTTATTTTTTCCCGCCTACTTGTGACTTTCCTCCGATGTTCTCCGACATTATATGATCTAGTTGTCGGGTACATCGTTAATTCTGGAATGCAGGAGTATGTACATATGTAGATAATGATGTTCGGTGTTGTAGGTATCAAGCAGCTACATGGACCACCTTAAAGAGAAGCCCGACAAGACATATTATCCACAGGACCTCAGCATGTCGCTACCCATGAAGAAACTCACCAGTGGGACAGTGTGACCAACACGACAAGATGTAACTATCCACAGGACCTCAGCATGTCGCTACCCATGAAGAAACTCACCAGTGCCACAGTGTGACCAATGTTCTCTACCTGCATACAGGCCTACACGTTCTTAACACGTTCACATTGTGTACACGTTCAGCCTTGCCACAATAAAGTTGTACAGCCGTGACAGAAACGCGACGGCAATATCGTCATTGGAGGAAACGGAGACGAGAGACGACGGAATGATTTCAGAATATCTACCGGGATGAACGGGTATTAACGGGGCAGCTGGAGGTGAACTCTATATAATACCTTATGCTGTATGTTCACCTACCATGAGGATCTCCCGATCTGTGTCGGTTAAAACTCCTTTAAAATGTTTTTAAATTGTCAATATATACAATACAACATTTTTTGTTTTTCAATTTAACTTATGGCTTGAAGAGGGTGGAAAAAGAAGCGCGTCTCTACTGTTTGGCCAGATCCAGCATGATGGCATAATACTAATAGGGGCATTTAATAAGAAGAAGAAATTAACTTATTTAACTTTTGTAATGTGTTGTGCTGCAAATCACCTTTCACAATCAAATAACTTAATTTAAAAACAAATACTAATTGGAACAAAAGAACATTCATAGCAAAGAGCTCCACATTCTCTAGAGGATGACATATTTCGATTTAGGCCTACATTAAAAGATTTAAAAACAATTTCATCAAACGGAAATCAGGCATTTGGCAGGCTAGGTGGACATACAGCCTTAATGAAGTGTTGTGGTATGAATTTGAAAATCGATAGCAACGAATGCCGTTGACATCAGTGGTTCCATTCCTCCACATTTGCCAACGTCTCCACTCGTAATACTGGACACTGCCGATTAGGATTCCTTAACGGGAGAGGACACGTGTTTGAAGATCAGTCAAGTTTGATTGAGCAGGAGTTTCAACAACGGATCTATGAAAGTAGAGTCGTAGATAGATAATTAGAATTACCCAGGACAAAACTAGGACCGGGGATATTTCACTCAACAAATGAGCACAAGATACTATCTGATATCATTTTATTGGACTAACTAATAAATAGTAGTACATAGGTGGTTGTCTTTTCCATCAACATGTATGCAAGGTTTACTAATTTCTACAACTTGCTGGTGATTTACCAAATTATAGATTCATACGGTTAACTTCGAAATAAATTTCGACCAAACTCCTCACGTCAAAATATTCAACAATTAAACAGCTAACAAAATCAACTCTCGTGCCGTTGCGACAGCTCAGCTCTCGGAAGCAACAACAACCCGAGAGATGGTCTCAACTCTCGACCCGTCAGCGGGGCGAGAGAAAGACAGCGCGACAACTATTCGGTGATCGTTTACTTCACAGTTGGTTTCGTTCAATAATTTGTCACTAAAACTACTCGCCGACCACACTTCGCTAAGTAGTGCAACAACCTCGGTCAGTAAAGCTAATAGGCAGCATAAAAAATGATGTGTGAAGTTCAAAAACTACATTGAAAAAAATATATATGGTAATAAATTTGTATCCAGATCAGTATTGACTGGAAAAATCATACTTTTAAATTATTATGCTACTATCACCTGTATTTAACACAATTCACAATGTACCTGCCCCTCTAGTGCAGTTTGTTTTGTTACTTGTATGCAATTATATACATATTGTGTACAACATTCACAGCTATACGTACAATGTTTGCGGTTAGAGTCTCAAGTAAATGTGAACGTGCAGAAAGTAAACGACGAATGTAAATAATCAGTGGTAGAGTCTAGATCTTCTTAGGGCGGTGGTGACAGAATCTAGATCTTCTTAGAGGGCGGTGGAGCCTGCTTGAGCTGCAGGATGATGGAACGCATGCGTGACACGTCCTTGCTGGTTTTACTTGACTTGGGGTTGAAGTCGCAGAGTTTGGCGATGCGCTCCCACTCCGTCCCCGGCACGATCTCTTCCGTCTCCGCGACAAACTGCTTCTCTGCGTTCCTGGAGCACCGATAACGTTAGACACTTGGGTTCTACCGACGCTAATAGCTTTCGGCTCATTTTCACACGATTAAGCCTACAACGAATTTTCGTGCAAGTCGAGCGAGCTTAATGCCGGGAAAATTCACATGAAAATTCACAAAGCGTGAGAATTGAAGGTTTTCTGTTCGTATCTTTAAAACAACTTTTAAAATCGAAATTGTGGAAGGACACTCGTGAGCAAGATAGATCAATCAACATTTGTCCCCGTTACCAACTACGAATCAGGTAGGGGGTGGGAGGTTCCCATCATTCACTGGGGCCTCGGGTCTACCTTTAAGCGGACTAGCCATGCCTACAATATAAATACAATAAATTGCTACAGATAACGACAAAAAATATATCTAACATTGATTAAATCCAATAATTGAGAAATTATTGAATTATCGTATTTAATCCAAACGCAATTGAATTACAGTAAATCCTCGTTAATACGAACATCAAGGGACCCAGAAATCGTCAGTTCGTAATATAAAAATTCGTAATATTGCAAAAACGTCATAATTCAATAGTACCAGCCAAAATAAACGTATCTACAAACAATCAATGTTTTCCAATGGATAGTAGCGCACGGGTATGATGTTTTGTGCGTGCATAGTAGGCGGACTAAGCGGGTACGTTGCAGTGAGCAAGCCACGCCCCTCAACAGCTGTAAGGGCTGGCGCGCGCATTCGATCGCGCCTGCGAGCGGCGGAGGGGAAAGGGAAAACCAAGCAGCAACAAAACAAGTAGCTGCCTGCGACGATGTACGCTCGGCGGACAAAAATCTTGATACCTACACCTACTCTGCGAGTTGAACTCTCGGACACATTATTTTGTTTGTGCGGGTTCAAAATTGTTAGTTCGTATTAAACAACGAACATTATGTATAAGTACCATCCAAGGGATAAATAATTAGTTCATATTACGTATTATGCGAAATTTGTTATATCCGTCTTATTTAACATTGAGTGTCCTATTTACGCGGGCTGGGCCTTGCTTACTATTCGTATTATCTGAGAATTTGCACTAACCGAGTTTGTTTTACCGAGGGTTTACTGTACCTACGGTATTGTAAACTTTTTTACCCAGTTTGAGCCATTATGAGACCACGTCTGGAAACCGAAAATGTATCACTTGTCCATTATTGTCCATAGTGTTGACAAGATATTTACTAAATTTCACTTTCATACTGGGGCTATTGGGCTGGTTTGGGCTATTCTCCACCCTATGACAAGACAGGGCAACATGTTGTCTCTTCTACACTCCGCTAACCAAGCCAAAAAATAAAATCTGGCTATATTTTAAAGTAAGCAAATAATTATGCTACAATTTGTACAGACACTCTCTACAAACACGTAATGCATGCGTTGTGTGACACGCACACTATCTACTTACTTGGCAGCCTCCCTGGCAGCAAGAAGCAACAAACACCTTGGTTAGTTTATAAAATACAACTTGGAAGTCAGCGATAAAGTCGACTTCCAATACGGAATAATCTTACGCGTTTAAGACGTTTCAATTAGGGGCTGTCCATAAAATATGATGTCACACCAAAGTAGGTACCCCTCCCCTTGCTTGTCACAGTAACGAAAAGTGTTACCCCCCCCCCCCCCCTTAATGATGTCACAAAACCCCAAAACTTTGAACACCTTGTAACCTCCATACAAATAATTTACTCCCGTGCTGCCACATACACAGAGGCAAATTCAAAGCACATGTTTTGTGTATCGAGGCACACAAGTGTCCAAAAGGTGTTGCCATTAGAAATAACATAAAGAATTAATTACTTTATGAAAAGAAGCAATATTGGAAAAATGAATTATATGATCTGAGTCAACAGTGGACAGTGATTTGGTAAGCCTTACAGGCTAAACGCTTGTAATTTGTATTTACTATTACTAATTATGGGTTATATAATACATAACGAAATAACTACCCTACTGATTAAAATATTTAATTATTACAATTCAGCCTGTAGGGCTTAACAAACCACCGTCCGCTACTGACTCACATTTTCGATGTGTGCGGTTTTTAACGTGACGCTACCGTCCCTCCGTTGTTAATAACAACAACGATAGCGTACCTGTTTGACGTCTTGGTCTTGGCGATGAGATCCGAGTGATGCGTGTACCAGTCGTCTAGCTCCTTCTTGGCCCCCACACGCAGTTCCTCCTTGCGGACTTCCTCGGCAGCGTCTGCACAGCAACGTTTCAATAAGCGTTCTACGTATTCACTCACGCGCATGTCTAGCGTTGGCAATATTCAGAACATTTTTATTTAGGCTAGAAAAAAATTTTATTTGTTGAAAATTTCAATACAAAATTTTTATATTTTGAAAAATCTGTAGGCCTACTGGTAAATATAGTCATATAATTTGATGTTCTAAAAAATGGGTTTTTAATTAACGTAAGCTTGCCAGTAATGTGCCCGTATTTAAAAGTGACTCGGACGCTCGTGTGTTATTATATCATTACTAAAATACTAGAATGTATTTGAAGACATTTTGTTGGAATATAACTTTATTTTTCCAGGAGGCACAAGATGCAATTTGTGTGTCATGCACAGCTTTCTTCTCTTGGTATCACCATCCCTCATACTTTTCTTTGGTACTCAAGAATAATAATAATAATAACAACAACCTTTATTCGGTCTCTGCAGTCATAGCTGTTGCCGTAAAACACAGAATAACATACAATAACTTATATCAAAACGAAAATCGAAACAAATTACACTTAATACAATTTAATATTTATGTATAAACTAAACAAAATTACGAACACAAATGGTGCCTAAATAAAATATAGACCACCGTAATATGCACAGAACAATGTCATCGGTGAGACTTGATGGTAGTTGAGACGATTTCTGAAATTTCTCGAAGAAGCCGGGGATTGTACCCCTAGCACCTACCATAAGACCCATTACTCTGATTTACATTGATCACATTTAAGATGAAATCATATTACAGCAGCAACAACCAGGACTCACCCTTCTCCTGTAGTCGAGTCTTCTGCTCTTCTCGCCACATCTTTATCTTCTCCGGCTCCTCACGAGGGACGGCCTTGGTAGCCGACAGCTCTGAAAACAAGGCCCAACGGTTCAAGCGACAGGTCCAAGTATATAAGCACTTGTCGACGACTACCGGGATATTGCAGTCTTCTCTTGGTTGCATCGTATTATATTTTGTCTTAACGAATTAGTATTTGAATCGACATGACAAAACTAATTGGTTCGTTTCACATAACTACTTAATTCTCATTGAAGGAATTAAAACTTTCAACTTTCAATTGTTGTTGTTGAAAAAAAAATTCATGAAATATTTTTATTCCAGACCTAAAGGTACATACACAAATACAATATATACGTCACATCCACATGAAAGACAAAATACAAAAACAACAAACAAAATAATTATAAATTTATGCTATTTCAAGACTTGAGGTCGTCGCTACGTTCTTCCAACAACTGAGATGTTACCCAGATGTCGATGTCACAGTGGAATATTGCATCAATAACCGACAATAATAATAATAATACGTATCATGAATGAAAACAGAGAAAGCTTTATTCGTCCCAACTTACTTGGCTGCTCGTCGCTAAACTCTGACTGCGAGGCTGCGTGCAAACAATAACAACAGTATTGTATCGTTAACAAATTAAATTAAAATGTTTCTACAAAACTGGTGAATGGTTTTATAATTCCATATATTTATTATATATTCTTTGACAAAGAAAGAAATAAATAGCCTGATGTTAGAAAATTTTGAAGCAGCAGGGTTTATGTATTGGCCAAAATAGTAGGTCTACAAGCCAACCATATTTTAAGATCTGTAAAGGCCTAGCCTCAAAGCATTTTTGTAAGTAGGCCTATATGAACAGCAAATAGAATGTAGCTTATAGTGCATTTGATTGGGTGCACTGAGTGCACCTCTTTGTATTCGATGCCGAGTGCTGCACTACAATAGCCTACACACTAATGTTGCACTACAGTGCACTGACTTCAGACTGCAGTGCAAGGTTAGATTTTTTTCGATTTAATACCGACTTCTTTGATTTAAATCAAAATTCAAAAGCAAAAAGTTACAAAGAGAAATAGTTAATACTATTGCATTACATTTTTATAAGAAACAACCTGAAAAAAATATTAGTTTTTAGAACGAGGAAAATAAATTGAACTACAGGCCAAAAAAGGCAGTGTTTTTAATATTGATTTAAATCAATTTTACTCTGAGAACAACAAGCTATATAAACAGAAAACACAAAAAGCCAGCCGCACTCTGCATAGGCTCGTCGCATCATGTTCAAATACTCACCGTAATCGGGCGCGTCTCCGAAACCTCCGTCCAATGGGGAGCCGGCGCGGTCTGCAAACAACGCACGGTAAGCAACGACAAGTCAGCCAGGAAGCCACGACACAACACGGATGAATCGGGCCAGCAGCGGTGTGCGTGCGCGTTAGTTCACAAGCAAACTTTATAAATTATAATAGGTATAGAACACGTACGAGTAAGTGGGGTAGGAAAAAAAGCTGACAAATAAGTAGCCTAGAAACTATGACATCTCAAAATGACGTACAGATAAAATCCTAGTAGAACTTCTTGCATTTTACATTACAGTAGGCCTAATCCCCCTTTAATTCAATTTTCAAGGGACCCTTAAAACTCCAATTTGAATTACAAAATTTTGAATTAAAAGAACTTTAACACTAAGCATCATACCTAAATCTTCTGCTGGGACTCAATCAATAGTTTGAATTATACATAATTTTGAATTAACAACTAGTGTATTAACATGAATGTAACAAAATGTTCAATATCTCATACCGGTAGGCCTAAAATAATCCTACTGCTTTAAAAAATGCAGATTTCATGTTGAGAACATTTCTTAGCCATGAATCTAGACTTTAATTGTACCTAAATTGAAAGCTAGAAGCGGCAAGTGCCTAGACGTGTGTACATCTGTAAATCGACATTATATGCCTTAACGTCTTGATGAGTAGATATATATGATACAGATTACAGAGTGATAAGACGTTTTAAAAATAGCATTTTTCTTCAAATTTACTTTTTCTTAAAGATTCAGTAGAGTCAAAAATACAAGATTGTGACTTACTTACTATACAAGCTTCCCAACGAAATACATTTAAAACCAATGCCATTGTCAAACCAAATTCCTCACTCAGTTTTTAAAATGGAGTTACTGCTACTGCTAAAGACTCTTGAATCTACATTCAGGTATGCCTATTTGTAAAGTACGAGTACCGGTAATGTGTAGCCTATCTGCAGTGCACATAACAAACTATTGAAGCTAAACAAGTGTAAAACTACTAGGTAAGCTGATGGTTCCTCTATAAAATCTCTAATTAATGCAATGACAAGCTGGTCCTACAATCAAAGGTTTGTTCGCCCGACGTACTCTAACTTACTCCCTGCTCTACTTCGATCAGACCCACCAATCACGAGTAGGCTTATTTACTGAGATTTGGTAAGCCTACTCGTGACTTGTGGGTCTTATCGAAGTAGAGCAGGGAGTAAGTTAGAGTACGTCGGGCGAACAAACCTCAAGAATGCACAAATTACGAAATTGCATAAAAAGCGATCTTAAACCTTTGTTCCGATCACAAAATATTTTCTACTATCTTGAATCTAGTCGAATTAGTTTCCTTCTACCCAATCTTGCATCAAGAAGCAGACGTCCAAGTTGAAAGACAGGTTAGGCATTTAATATACTGTGAGATAGGGCAATTAAATTCTACAAATACACATTGACAAGCATAGGAAGTCTACTTTACTGTGAAACACATCAGTTGGCATTCGAACAAATCGGCAACAAAATGTTAATGTAGTCCGTCTTCTAAGCTAAGCAAACTGTAAAACTAAACTAACAGTTAACGAGGGTACAGGTCTAGGTACGCATATTACACTGGGGCCGGATTCACAAAGGTCTTATCTTCTTAAGACAGGTCCTAAGTCTTATTATACCGTATGTGCTATTGTAAATCCATGGTAGGCCTACTACACAGCCCAATTGATGGCTACTTTTGTGGAAATCACAGTGAGCTTGAAATATTGCAAGGCGGTGTTTTAAAGTTCAGTGTTTTGTTTCCTAATACCTCCACATTCTAAAAACAGACAAATGTGCATGTCAAGGTACGTAAACGATATCTATTTATGTTCACACTTTGAAGTCATAGGCGCATTGCCACCATCTTTGAACAAAGATAAGACCAACTCAGACAGGGCCTAAATTTTGGTCTCAAGTGTTTGTTATTTACTAGGGTTCCTTAGTGACCTTGAGTCGAGGGTATGTGCAGGTCCGTATCAGCCAATGGGGTGACATAATCTAGTGGTCCTAAAGTTAGGCCAGGCCTAAGTTAAGACTTTTTGTGAATCCGGGCCCTGCAATTTAACTTGCGTAAGCAATGGTGGTAAGTTCATTACGTAAAGCTTCTATAACGGGACTAATGGATCGTGAACGTCGTTCGTGAAGTTCGTATACCTACCAGAGCCAAGTCCATTCATATCGAATCCGTCCTGCTGGCCAATGTTATTTATCATCTCAAAGCTTCCAGACGAGGCTTGCGGTACGAAAGAACCATCTACAGGCAAATATGTACATCATGCAACAGCGATACAAGTATTTCAGGTGCTGCATCAATGAGAGCAGGTTAGAAACTTGTGTTAAATGTTAGTTTATAGTAGGTTGGTACGAGTAGGCCTAAGTAAGTGCTCTTGTAACTGTTGGGTAGGCCTCCAAGTCAAGTAGTGCCAACACTTTACAAAGTAGAGTTCAGTACAGGGTGGATTTAGAAATAAGAATAGGGTTGGTAGGGGGGGGGGGGGGAGATGGGGCTCTTGCTGAAGGCAAAAAAATGTTTTAAAAATGGAGAAGCATAATATATGTAAAAAAACTACAAAGTATGAAGTAGGTACCAGGAATACACACGACAAAAACAGAATTACACCAATCTATCTCCATTCACATAAATCTCTTCTTGAAATAGGCGTTCATCCAAAAACAAAGGAATGATTTTGTTGTGTTATTTTTACTTTATTTGAGTAGCCTAGTATAATGTAGCCTACAGATTTAGCATTATAGCCTACTATGACTGGCTATGGCTTAGAGTTTTTATCTTACAGTATGACTTTTTAACTTTTATAGTAGGCCTATGGTTGTATTCAATGAACTCATGAGTGGTAAAATAGAAATAAATCTTTAGAGCCGGAGGGACGGACGCAAATTTAGTTTATTTTAAATATTAAACTAAGGCAATGCCCTCTTAGTGAATCTCGTCTTATAAATGGACGCACGGCTAGGCCTAGGCATGTGTCGAAAGAGGGGGGTAAACGGTTTCTCTGGCACTGGCGAGGTAGCGCCGCCGCAGAAGAGACGAAGAACCCAAGGAATCACACATGCACAGCGGTTGTTCGTGATGGTGGTAGGCCTATTTGGATATTGAGCATCATATTTGGGCAAATATGCAAATCGAGACATGAAATGGAATAATTTCAACATTTGATTTATCTTAACGAGGGTATTCGTAAGTTACGTGGCCTTTTGGGTTTTCGTAATAAAATTTCTAAAAAAATCACTGTTTATGATACAAATACCTTTCATCTTTCCAATTCCGAAGGGTGGATGTTTCAAATCCCACGTAATTTTGTTTTAAACCACTTTAAATGTGTTATTTAGACCAAATACTGTAATAGACGGCAGAACTGATGACAGTGATTCATGAGGCCGAATTTTCGATAAATTACCCCTTCTTCAAATTTGAAGAAGGGGTAATTTGAAGGAGTTATTATTTTAAAATAAATGTATACCCAAAAAATAAATTACCCCTTCTTCAAGTTTGAAGAAGGGGTAATTTATCGAAAATTCGGTTAGGTTAGGGGATCAGGTTTAGAATTGCCCACGTAAGTTAGTACGGTTATTGGGTTTGCCAGAGCCAATAACCATACTAACTTTCGTGGGCAATCCTCAACCTGATCCCCTAACCTAACCGAATTTCGTGGGATGTCAGGTAGCTGGTCAAAGTCACTTTGATTCATAAGTGACTTTGCCCTGTAAAGTCACTTTGATTGACAAATGACTTTGCCCAGCTACCTGACATCCCACGAAATTCGGTTAGGTTAGGGGATCAGGTTGAGGATTGCCCACGAAAGTTAGTGTGGTTATTGGGTTTGGTTATTGTGTCTGGTTATTAGTATACTGTACTTTTCTAATTGTAATGCGGTAGCGAAAATAACACATTTAAAGTGGTTTAAAACAAAATTACGTGGGATTTGAAAAATCCACCCTTCGGAATTGGAAAGATAAAAGGTATTCGTATCATAAACAGTGATTTTTTTAGAAATTTTACTACGAAAACCCAAAAGGCCACGTAACTTACAAATACCTTATCGAGTGTCAGTGGTGGTGGAAGGGCCTACCTTGTATGCCTAAGACTAGGATAAGTCAGTCTTTGAGTGGGCCTAGGTGCAGGTCTAGGCACTAGGCCTAGGCAAGTCTACAAGGCCCTTAGGACACCTAGGGCCTAGGCCTACCCCCTAGGCCCTAGGATGTGTAAAACCTAACCTAGGCCTAGGACACATATAGTGAATGGAACATTTACAAGGCGCATAAGGAGAATTGCGGCAAAATGTGGGAAGTCAATTAAATAATAAATAACTTCAAAATCTCACCATCGGCTGGAGGAGGGGCAGATGCTATTGGATTCAGTTCATCCTCTAGCCCAGCCAGTTGATCTTGTTCCCGAGCTAAAAACTCTGCAGCTGGATCGATTTCGGGTTGGTCAAAATTATCTCCAAAGCCGTCCATATTGTAGTAGTATTTAAATGTTTAAAATACAGATGAAATAGGTAAACTGTATTGTAAATTCCGATAATTTCGTGACAGTTGACAAGAAAACAAGAAGTGACACACGAACCGGAAATCAACACCCACTTTTCTAATGACGTCCGCCAGGAGAGTGTCTAAACTCGCCGCATGAGAGCAGCAGATGTCTGGTTTGTTAGTAAAATTAAACAATTTTCAATGATGGGTTGTTTTAAACTAATGAACTGCCAAATAATTTAAAAATCAATTTAAATTTCTCTGTAATAGCATCGTTATGCCATGAAACTGTAAATTATTTCATTGTCAGTACTCAGTACAGTACCCTTGGGAGCTTTCGTGTTTAAGTTACCGCTCTTTTGCTGCCAACGTCAACATATGCCGTTGGATTCCTCACAAGCATGTGAGTATTTACATATGTAGCTAGGGGTTCCATATGTGGAATAGTTGTAGTTATTATTAAACTATTAGATGCAATTTAACCATTAATAATAAATATTAATAGCTGTTGCTTCCACTCCCTATCCAGCAGGTGTAATTTACACATTTTTGTTCGGACAGTTGGTTATTAGCGACAGCGACGGTGCTGCTGTCAACTAGCTGCCATCTGTCAAACAACTGTGCTTGCGTCAAAACACGAACGTCAAATTACTTTTCTTGTGTAAAATCGATTTGAAATGGCATCTGCATCAAGTACAAGTGCGAGAAGCCTTTTTGTTGATTCGAAATTGCGGTTAGCAGACAGAGTTCAAGTCAATGTAAATAATATAGCCTCAGTTGCCAGGCAAATTCAACGTGGAGCCAAAGTCAACGAGGTACGCCCATTACGTAGCTGTTGAGGTTTGGAGACCATGGTGTAAAGCTGGTCCTAAGTATTGTTTTGGTCTTAACTGCAAGACCAGTCTTACCTTGGATATCTTGTGAATCCAGACCCAAGTCACCTAAAGAAGTTACTAATTTTACTAAATTGATGTTCCAGGTATTGTTACATTCGGCTCGGAACTTCGCACTTCAGGAGCATGCCATTGATAACTCGGAAGCAGTAAGTATAGGCCTATTAGGCTTATGTGAGCTAAGTTAATGATTCAAGTTATGCACTGGATTGATTTAACTTCGTTAATCCTTACATCTTAAAATGTTAAGAAAGTGTAAACCAAGCCTAACGTATTTTGTTGGTTTAGAACTTGAAGAAGCTTCAATTGATAGCCGCTCACCTAGGGTACCAGGAAGAGTCGATGCATCGCAGCGCCGTCTTGGTTGAAGAGGTCAAGGAACAAGTGAGCGCAATGCAGAGATAGCGCACTTCAGTCACTTCCCACTTGTCGCTCGTCACTGACGGGGCGAGTGTCGATGCACAGTAATGATCGTTGACAGATGCCAGTTGGCGCACTTCAGTCACTTCTGACTTGTTGCTCGTCAGTCTTCGGCAGTGCAGAGTAATCGCCGACAGATGCCAACAGGGAGCCGACGTCAGTTGGGTGACAGGAGGAAGTTTTCAGTTCCGAGTGGTGGCCCGACAAACTATTGGGAGTGATATGTGGCGCGAAGATATTCCGCAATGTGATTGACGCCCAACTGAATACAGCCAAGAAGAAGAAGAAGAGTAGCTGATCAATGTACCAGGCTGCGTGTTTCGAATCTCTGAGTTATGTACTGAGTCGCTGTTCCGATTATTCTCGACACTTCACTGCGTATGTCGGTGTGTTTTGAAGACCATCCCCCCTAAAACATCTCGGTGTTGTTAGTTCACTCGACAGTGACAGTGACACGACATGTCATCCAGAAAGTGCTAAAAGCTTGTGAATACCGACAGTATCTCAACAACAAATTACTTACACTTACCGTACTTGTAAATATGAAGGTTGTGTACGTACAATACTCGGTTACTAAGATTGACAGACATTTGGAAGATTCATTGTGTATGGCAGTAAACTGTTCTAGTCACTAAATTATGCCAGAATGTTTGGTTTGTTTTTTGTCCTTATATGTAGTAGCTAACTTTACTTGTTCAATTTGAAAAGAAGAAAATAAACCACTTTAAGACTGAACAAAGATTTTGAAATACTTCTGTCTGTTTCAAATAAGGAGGGATGTGTCCCACAATATATGGGTTTGCTTGTTTGCTGGTAAGCACAATGTTTTGCCGCATCGTCATTGGTTGGGGAGGCCGGCAATAACATCATAGATGAGCACACATTTAAATTGTGAATTTAGAACTGTCCATGTCATAGCAACCAGGCACATAATAACTGGTACGGTGTTCCCTCTTAAGGCGGGTTCACAATTGAAATAAGAGTTGCAATAGTGAAATAGCAATAAGGTTTAAGCAAAATGGAACATGCAATAACAATGCTGTGGTTCACAACTGTCACAGTAGATTGAAATAGTCATAAGAAATGATTCAATTCCATTTCTTATTTCAACTTCTTATGACGAACCAATCAGAGCTCGAGAAGAGAAGGCCTACTCCAGTCGAACCGGATATAGTTATATTTATAGGTTATAGTTGTTGTTGTTGTTGTTAATGTCGTCGTCGTAGGCTTCTTGCAAGCTTGCTTTACAACAATGAAACAAATGAAATGAATCTATCGACAAACATCAAGCTGTTAAACAATAAAATATTCTGATTTTGAAAACAAATCTTCAAAATAAACAAGAAACATACAAAACTTTCACAACTTGGTTGCCCATCATTAATCGTTTTAATTGGTGAGCAGTTACTATCGCCATATCTCGTTTTCTTCATAATGTTGCAATTTTATTATTTTGACTGCTCGTTGTTTGTCGGTGCTGGCGCTGCGAGTGGAAAAAAGTCGCAGTGCAAAGCCCCATTTGGCCACGGCCTGCTATAGGTTTGGAGTAGGCCGTGACTTTGGCGTCAGATCCGGTCGAACAGTGCTCGATTGAAACGCTCTCCTATGTTGAAATAAGGTACTACGGGTCTGTTGTGAACCAGTTCGTTGTTATTTCACTATTTCACGGATTCTTATTTCAACCCTTATTTCAATTGTGGATTGGCCTTTATTCGACCATTCTATATGCCTCACTGAAAATCAGTCATTGAAAGAAGAAGAAGAAAATTTGTATAATTAGGGGTGGGCGAACGTTCGAATTTTCGAACTCGAACCGAACTTGAATTTAGTTCGAACCGAGTTCCGGTTCGAAAGTTCGAGTTCGACATTTAGCTGAGTTCGTTATTCAAAACGCGCGCCGCGCGATCTTCGTCCAACGAGTTCCCGCATTTTCCGCTAGATCGCATGCACGAAAAAGTCGAAACCGGGAATGAATCGATCTATTGAATGAACGCACCAATCACAGCTCGTACACGCGATCTTAATGCAAAGAGTTTACTCACTATTCGCAAGATGGCGCTCACGTTCGCGTCCGCGTCGTTCGTGTGACGCAAGATCGGTAAAGTAGTAAGTATAAATATTGGTAAAGTAGTAAGTAGTATTACCGACCGCAGTGCGTTGTTTATCCAAGAAGTTCCTTATTTTTCCGCAAGATGGTGCTCACGTAAGAGTACAAACCAATGCCGCCAACACTACAACGCTTAATCACAGTATAAAGAGGATAGTGGCTTAATTAACAACAATTTTCGAGCATGAGATAGGTCTTTATAGCAACAATAATATTGTTAATGAGCATTATTTAAAACTAATACAGGCCCTGTAAATGATATATCTTGAAGAATTACATTCAAATCTTAACCTGGTGCATATATGTCTTTGTATCCTAGTTGCCAAATCAAATTTAGAATTTGATTTACATCCTTAGTCATGTGGCAATTTTTCCTTTTTTTACTTCGAAGTTCGAGTTCGAAGTTCGAATATTTTTCTAATGAAATTCGAGTTCGAGTTCGACCCTAAAAAACCTGGGTTCGCCCACCCCTATGTATAATCTTTGTTTTTAGATCTGCAGGGCGATTCTGTATGGGCGACGATAAGTTTATCAGCGGTTTTGGTTGTTACTGAAGGCGAATGCAAGGCGGTGATTGGCTCGTCGCCTTCTTCTAACAACTGAAACCGGTGATAAACGTTTCGTCACCCATTCAGCCTACCTATGGAACCCCCCTCCTATTTGTTATGATACAGTGATAAATTGTGAATTATTGTGGTGGGTGGGAACCCAAGGCACAGGGATGGCCAAAGGGTGAAATTTGCTGATTTTATGACCATATATAATTTTTATTACAGCCAAACCAATGGGTATATTTAAATTTTGATTTCATATTGGTGTTTATAATGCCAATGTTAGTTTTATTCATACCTTTTATATATAAAATATTCCTGGGATAATAATTTCCCATAAAACGGGACCAAAGGTGGTGTTTTTCATAAATCTTCAATAGGTGGTATTAATTATACACCTAATACATAATCTCGCAATTGCAAATGCATTGCAAGTTTGAAACTTTTAATACTTTTACGTCGCAATGACATTCCTCTGAGCACTGATGGATTCTCTTTATTTTTGGACTCTGTTATCTGTACTATGAGTGTATAAAAAAAAAATGCACATAGGCGGGCCTAGATACGTGCAATTAATTAATGAATTGGGTTGTGAGTAACCAGGGTGGGGGTTACTGGCAATGTAGGTTAAAAATTATGATTTGATTTGGAATAATGTCATAACACTTTTATATATCCGTACTGGTTATTAAAGGGAGATGATTAAAGTTACTCGAAAATATTTTTCTAAAACGCAGTAACGGCAAAATGTGAGGTGGCTATCTGATAGTAAATTTTTGTCCGGTCACGAATATACTAATGTAAACGCGATCCGATACGTATTAGAGGCAGAAATTACATTTCTATTGCTGTCAATAAGTGTTAGTAACGGTGGCGGACCGTGTTGAAAACATGACCACGAAAATTCTTAGCAACGCACATTGCACTGCATACAACAATGTCGGAAAGTATAATAGCCATGGAAATAAGAACAATGTTTGCAATGCGCATTCTTGAATTGTTGTTAATTGTTGTTCGTATTAGCATTGAAATCTTTTCGCCAGAAAGTTCGTAGATATTGACGCGCTCGCTTATCAACGCGTCAAACAGAGCGTTTTCCTAGTCTTTATTTTAGCAGTTTTGCTATTTACACAATAAAATATGTGTGTATAAAATACGCAATACACACATCACAACCATTTCATTCACAATACATAGTATGACTAATATTAATATACAAACTGTAAGCCTAGTCTATTTATTCTATACAAAAACATATTATTAAGCGAGCGAAGCGAGCGTTTCCACTTGACTCTTATGGCACTTCGTTCTGTTTTTTTTTTGTTTGTTTGTTTGTTTTTTTTTGTTTTTTTTTATGTCTGTCGATAGCGGTCGAACGGAAAGTCCGATCAACTTGAAATTTGGACCATCTACAAGCCTCAATGTGGATTGAAGGTGTATAGTTTTGAGGCAAAATCGTTCGAAAAGTTACAAAGTTACACCATAGTTACTGCAAAATATTTTTCTGAAACAAAATGGCGGCAAAATGTGAGATAGCCAGATTTTTCTACAGATTTTTCCGGTCACGAATATGTTAATGTAATGGCGATCTGATAAATATTGGCAAAGTTACACGAAAGTTACTCGAAAATATTTTTCTAAAACGCAGTAACGGCAAAATGTGAGGTGGCTATCTTATAGTAAATTTGCGTCCGGTCACGAACATACTAATGTAAACGCGATCCAATACGTATTAGAGGCAGAAATTACATTTCTATTGCTGTCAATAAGTGTTAGTAACGGTGGCGGACCGTGTTGAAAACATGACCACGAAAATTCTTAGCAACGCACATTGCACTGCATACAACAATGTCGGGAAGTATAATAGCTATGGAAATTAGAAAAAAATGTGCAATGCGCATTCTTGAATTGTTGTTAATTGTTGTTTGTATTAGCATTGAAGTCTTTTCGCCAGAAAGTTCGTAGATATTGACGCGCTCGCTTATCAACGCGTCAAACAGAGCGTTTTCCTAGTTAAGCGAGCGAAGCGAGCGTCTCCACGAGACTCTTATGGCTTTTCGTTCTGTTTTTTTTTTTTTTTTGTGTACTAGACTCTTATGGCACTTCATGCTGTTTGTTTTTTGTTTTGTTTTTATGTCTGTCGATAGCGGTCGAACGGAAAGTCCGATCAACTTGAAATTTGGACCATCCACAAGCCTCGATGTGGATTGAAGGTGTATAGTTTTGAGGCAAAATCGTTTGAAAAGTTTCAAAGTTACACTCAATAACTGTTAGTAACGGTGGCGGACCGCCGCGAAAACACTAGACAGAATGACAACGAAAATTCTTAGCAACGCACATTGCACTGCATTCAACAATATCGGGTAGTATAATAGCTATGGAAATTAGAAAAAAATTTGAAATGCACATTCTTGAATTGTTGTTAATTGTTGTTTTTATTAGCTTTGAGATCTTTTCGCCAGAACGTTCGTAGATATGAACGCGCTCGCTTATCAACGCGTCAAACAGAGCGTTTTCCTAGTTAGGACAATTGTAATTTCTAATTTCAGAGGGAATTCTATTGTAAATTTTTATTCCTTTACTAAAGATTATATCATCCCCAAACATGGTATAGCTTCTATCACTTTGGATTTTATTGTTCACTGTTGATCTTGTATAATGCAAGTTTTTCACATCACACCTTTTTATTTCTCTAACCAAATAATTTGGTGCACTTCCTTTATGTATTTTAAAAATAAATGACATAGTATTTAATAAAATCCTATCTCGTATCTTCAACCAAGATAGTGCTTTATACATTTGTTTATACATGTATGTATGTATGTATGTATGTATGTATGTATGTATGTATGTATGTATGTATGTATGTATGTATGTATGTATGTATGTATGTATGTATGTATGTATGTATGTATGTATGTATGTATGTATGTATGTATGTATGTATGTATGTATGTATGTATGTATGTATGTATGTATGTATGTATGTATGTATGTATGTATGTATGTATGTATGTATGTATGTATGTATGTATGTATGTATGTATGTATGTATGTATGTATGTATGTATGTATGTATGTATGTATGTATGTATGTATGTATGTATGTATGTATGTATGTATGTATGTATGTATGTATGTATGTATGTATGTATGTATGTATGTATGTATGTATGTATGTATGTATGTATGTATGTATGTATGTATGTATGTATGTATGTGTATATTTATTTATGTATTTATATTTTATTGTTTGATTGTTTGTTTGTTTGTTTGTTTGTTTGTTTACCATTTGTCTATCCTATTCAGTTATAAAAACTGATCTACAAAGGAGGAAATTAACAGAATTTGACAGAACTAAGCAAACAAATAATAATGAAAATCATAAAATAGCAATAATAACAGTGATACACCCAGTGGCGCACAATGGAAGGGGGGATGGGGGTGGGGGTCCTAATATTGCAGGGCTATATTTAGCTGATTTGTGGTAACACGTCATACGGGCAAATTACTTGGTGCATCTAGTATATAGGGCAGGCACCATCAATACAAATACTTTGGTTTTAGCATTCTCCATCCTGCACGCTGCAGCACTATTCAGTCTATCAAGCGTCCAAGGTTTCGCTTTTCAACATTGCACTTTTGAAATCGCCGCCATAATATCTGGAGATGCTCGAACGAAAAGGTCCGACATCTCAAGCACGCTTCAAACACTAGAGATTGGAGTATCGGAACTAGTAATGGACCAACCCGATTACACAATTGAATACAATGTATAGATTCCAGTTCGTAGATTCGATCTTGCCGATCGGTCTCTCAACCGATTTTAAAACTAAAGATATGTTTAAAGAGCCCATAAAAAACTACGATTGGGGATCTTTACCAAATTTGTCTCACTCTAACATGACACGAAACTACACTAGACGAATACAATATATATATATATATATTCCCGTTCGTAGATTCGTACTTACTGATCGGCCTCTTAACCGTTTTAAAACTAAAGATATGTTTAACGAGCCCATAAGAAACTACGATTGGGGATCTTTACCAAATTTGTCTCACTCTAACATGACACGAAACTACACTAGACGAATACAATATATATATATATATATATATATATATATATATATATATATATATATATATATATATATATATATATATTCCCGTTCGTAGATTCGTACTTACTGATCGGCCTCTCAACCGATTTTAAAACTAAAGATATGTTTAAAGAGCCCATAAGAAACTACGATTGGGGATCTTTACCAAATTTGTCTCACTCTAACATGACACGAAACTACACTAGACGAATACAATATATATATATATATTCCCGTTCGTAGATTCGTACTTACCGATCGGCCTCTCAACCGATTTTAAAACTAAAGATATGTTTAAAGAGCCCATAAGAAACTACGATTGGGGAGCTTTACCAAATTTGTCTCACTCTAACATGACACGACACTACACTAGACAATTGAACACGATATATATATTCCCGTTCGTAGATTCGTACTTACTGATCGGCCTCTCAACCGATTTTAAAACCAAGGATATGTTTAAAGAGCCCATAAGAAACTACGATTGGGGATCTTTACCAAATTTGTCTCACTCTAACATGACACGAAACTACACTAGACGAATACAATATATATATATATATATATATTCCCGTTCGTAGATTTGTACTTACTGATCGGCCTCTCAACCGATTTTAAAACTAAAGACATGTTTGAAGAGCCCTTACAAAACTACGATTGGGTATCTTTACCAATTTTGTCTCACCCTAATACGACACGAAACTACACAGACACTACAACCCGAGCACGCCAAACGTGTTTTCCGCAAGTTTCGGACATGCAACACGTGGTTACCACTGCTTGGTAAATCCAAATTGTGACATCCCTGGCGGGGGCGCCTCGAACTACCAAGTCTTTGAGGTTTACCGAACGGCCACCAGGGTCGTTTTGTTTACAATCCAAGATCTTGTAATAAGATGGCAGTGGATAAATCGCTGCTAGCAGTTCGACGAGCATGGCTGGAGGATTTCGAGGCTCATTCTATGAGATCCTTACGATCATTGTGTACAATAGGGTGTTCATGAGTTATCACTGTTAGTGCAGTGCAAGGCTAACTTGATCTCCGCCTACTAGTCTAATCTCCACACGTGGGTGTGACGGGTGTGACCTTGACAAGAGTTGATAGAGAAGTTCACACTCTAAACTTCTTTATCGACTGATAGAATCATGACAGCGCAATGTAAGGAAATAAAGATGGCAGATAATAAAACAAAACGATGCAAATTAATAATATTATTTTGTTACTATGACAATGATGTCTGTCATCTGTTGGACAAGAAAAACTTAGTAAAACATGCATTTTTCTATTTTTTATAAATGTTTTACTGTAGTTGTGTTGCTTGTTTTTATAAACCTGTGCGCATGTTTCCCCGTCAGTCAGAAACAGTAAGTACTAAGTACCCGTCAACTCACAATACATAGCACAACAACAATGTCCTGGTAGTAAACCTGCCCACGGACAACTTGTTCCTTAGACTGTGAGGGTAGTTGTCAGGGTGGGTTGTAAGGACCATCAACCCCAGCATAAGCTTCTTGAGGGAGGAAAATCTCAGAGAACCACTTCAGTTTGGATTGCCGGTTGCCGGTATCGAACCGGCGACCCCCGAATAGGCCTAAATGTTCAGCGTGTGATGACCTTTGTCGGTACAGTAAAGTCCGATTCACACAAAGTTATAAGAATGTCATAAGGTATAGGTATAGTCACAAGCCGTGTTGGGCCATAGGGATTACGTACAAGGGTTCACACAGACGCGTCATTGCAATAGCAATAGCAATTGGTAAAAGACTGGTATAAGAGAGTTCAGATATTTCAACTTTCTTATGACGGACCAATCATGCGTTGAAACGTCACTTATAACACGCCAATGGGATGCTAGCAACTTGAATCAATGTAACAGATGCTTTCATTGTAAATTATGGTAATTGTTTAGTATCACTGATCGCGTTTCGTACTCACTTTTTTTCTGTACTCCTTTGCGATATTGATCATATGCGCAGTACATTATTGTTATTTCATGATTTATCTGTAAGCTCCAGTGATTTTTAATACAAATAGTCTCTTCTTTCATATTAAATTATCGTTTTGAAGTTGCATCGATTTGACAACACAATCACGTTAAATATGGCAATATGGCGGACGTGCGAGGGCGCAGCTGTTGGGAGCACACATAAAGTGTGGTCTACCAACGTATGTACATGAAAAAACCCTACCTCTTGCGCCCGAAAGTGACTTTGCCCGAGGTTAGGGGGTGGTTTTGGATAGTTTGTCAGAGGTTAGGGGGGGTTTTTGGATGTACGTGCAAACTAGGCCCCTACGATTAAATACCCCTTCTTCAAATTATGCAATTATGCAGATTTGCGCCCGAAAGTGACTTTGCCCGAGGTTAGGGGGTGGTTTTGGATAGTTTGCCATTGGCAGCACTGCACCGGACACAAGCAGGAAACAAGGAAGAAGACGTCAACTTTTCATATAAAAACTTCAAACAATCATTTATTACTCTTAAAAACTAACTACAATATTATAATAAGCATCAAAAGAAAGACAATTAAACATTGTTCAATAAAAATAACACTTTAAACAAGACTTTGGCGTTTTTCATTGGAAAAAGTGAGTAAGAAGCGCGATCAGTGATACTAAACAAATACCTAAATTATTTGTCAAAACAAAAACCCACCGTATACAGCCGGTTCACATCAAATAGACCTTGCATCCGGTGACTACGTGCAAAATATCTTCTCCCATCGGCGTCATTAATGATTTAACAACACAACAATAATGAAAAATCTTCTTCTTCTTCTCAAATGCCCACATTTGGCTATTATGCCATCATGCTGGATCTGGTCAACCAGTAGAGACACGCTTCTTTCTCCACCCTCTTAATGCCGCTCGGCATTGCGTCACGTTCCCCTGCCAGTTTTGGACATACAAACAGGTGGCTCCTATCCTGCTCCCCATTTCCACACAGCTTGCAGGTACTCGTCTCAAACACCCCTATTCGGTGGAGATGCTTCCCTAGAAAATAATAATCATTGTTTTTCTTATTATTTTTAACTGTTGTTTTTAGTTATTGTCAATAGATTCGATGCCGGTTTAAAACGTAAATAACAGCTGCGGGAAGTCAGCTGATTGACAGCCAGCTGTAGTTACTCAAACTGCCACCAGAGCTAGTCAAAGAAGTCTACACAAAAATGTAGTATCTTTTCAGGAAAATCTTTGGCGTCCTAAGCTTATACCTTATACCACTTTCTTATACCCTATTCTTATTGCTATTGCAATAGGCCCTACCTTATAACTTTGTGTGAATCGGACTTACTGATATATGGGTTGGAACTATTGTGGCTTCCTAAGTCTAGTTTGTGTGGTTCGTGGTTGTAGTGTGTGGCACGTTCCCTAGTTTGTCTGTTTCGTATCTACTTGTCAACAATCTCCTCCCCCGTCAGGACCCGGGGTAGAGTAGGTCCGGAGTAGCTCTGCCTGTCGTAAGAGGGGCCCGCGTCACGTGACCAACGGGGGGGGGGGGGGGGGGGGACAGCAATTTATTTATTTATTTATTTATTTAATGTCTATCCTATTCAGTTATAAAAACTGATTTACAAAGAAGGACCTTAAATAAAACTAAGTTATGCCAGTCGCCGGAGGCTTTCGCGCCGAGGACGAAGAAACTTCTTTCGACTACTAGGCCTATAGATATTTTGTGCTGTTTCGAGTCAAAGAATAATACTCGAAGCATTAACAATCCATTTGTTGGTATTTGGGGAATGAATGTGAAATATTTTTTTTCAAAGAAATTTAACAAAAATCACTTTTTTATGTTACCTGTTACTGTATCTTTCCAATTATGTAAGGCGCATGCTTCAAATAGTACGTATTTATGTTTTAAATCAATTTAATTATGTTGAATTGGCTAGAGCCTATGTCTATGCACGCCATTCACCATTAGCAACATGCACACAACCTACTGGATGCACAATCAGCTGTTCTACGTTGATTCAGTAGCCAACGTATGAAATAAAACCGAATATCGCCCGCAAACTTGAAGAAGGGGTAATTTATTTTTTGGGTATACATTTTTAAAATAATAACCTCTTCTTCAAATTTAAAGAAGGGGTAATTTATCGAAAATACTGTGATTATTATACAGTAACGTATGTTTAAGTTGGTGCATCTGCTGATAACAAAGAACCAAAGCACTTATTTTGCTGCAGAGATATTTCTCTTCATCCTAGTGTTGAACAATGGCGAATGGCGTGCATAGGCCTAGGCATAGGCTCTAGCCAATTCAACAGAATTACATTGATTTAAAACATAAATATGTATTTTTTGAAGCATGCGCCTTACATAATTGGAAATATACAGGGTATTTGGGGAGTGAATGTAAAGTATTTTTTTTCAACGAAATTTAACAAAAATAACTTTTTTATCTTACCTGTTACTGTATCTTTCCAATTATGTTAGGCGCATGCTTAAAAGTACATATTTATGTTTTAAATCAATTTAATTCTGTTGAATTGGCTAGAGCCTATGCCTAGGCCTATGCACGCCAATCGCCATTGTTCAACACTAGGATGAAGAGAAATATCTCTGCAGCAATAAAAGTGCTTTGGTTCTTTGTTATCAGCAGATGCACCAACTTAAACACAAGACTGTATAATAATCTCAATATTTTCGATAAATTACCCCTTCTTCAAATTTCAAGAAGGGATAATTTGAAGAAGGGGTTATTATTTTAAAATAAATTTATACCCAAAAAATAAATTACCCCTTCTTCAAGTTTGCGGGCGATATTCGGTTTCATTTCATACGTTGGCTACTGAATCAACGTAGAACAGCTGATTGTAGCATCAAGTAGGCTGTGCGCATGTTGCTAATGGTGAATGGCGTGCATATAGACATAGGCTCTAGCCAATTCAACATAATTAAATTGATTTAAAACATAAATATGTACTATTTTACGCATGCGCCTTACATAATTGGAAAGATACAGTAACAGGTAACATAAAAAAGTGATTTTTGTTAAATTTCGTTGAAAAAAAATATTTTATGTTCACTCCCCAAATACCATATACAGTAACAGGTAACATAAAAAGGTGATTTTTGTTAAATTTCGTTAAAAAAAATATTTCACATTCATTCCCCAAATACCCATTTGTTTGTATTGCGTTTGAGCTGAATAATGTACTTATTTTGGTTTGGTTTGGTAATACCTTCGATCATCAATTGAAGGAACTTTGAAAAGTTAAGTTACTTTTGCTTGAAAAGGAACTGATACGTTCCTTGGAAGGAAAATAGTTCCTTTTAAAATAACTTTAATAGGGAAGTCTCATCAAAAATAAATATTCCTCAAAGCACCTAAAAATGGAAGATCATTATCGAAAAATACGCCGTGGTATAATTTTTATATCTGAGAAGTGTATATTTCCAATTCTATTAGCATTTTAAGTTTGAAATTTGGAACTTCTTGTTCCGTAATTGAAAAACGGCTCTTGAAGTCATATGTCATGTAAACAACTGCCTTCTTGAAGTATTCTTAATAATATCAACGATATTAAGTTGGACATTTTACAATATCTAGTATGCAGTGACTTAACAACAATGCCTTTTATACCACTGTTTTCTTCAGAAAATACATTTTGATACAGTATTTACCAAAACGTGTTTAAAATAATGCAATTATTTAACATATTGTTGTTAATTAATGTTGAGCAATGTTCATTCACTAACTAGAATTAACGTTGGTTCAGTTAAAGTCTTATGAGAGCAATAATCTACTAAAGGGTGGGATTTCAGTACTATTTGTATGATATAAAATTATTGTTTACTGACATATGACGTCAGAACCTTTTAATCACGAGCAAGATGGCGCCCCAACAAACATGATACTGCGGGACCCGTGCGGGAAAGTCAAGGGATGTGCGGGTTAACTGCTGGAAACGGGAAGATCTGGGATGTGCCGGTCAGGGCCTGCGAGGGAAGGCTTAGGGACGTCCCGCATCTGGGAAACTCTCGGGATATCCCTCACGGGAAGCGCGAGGGAATGTTAAGGGATGTCCCTGTCTGGGAAAGTCACGGGACGTCCCGTACGGGAAGCGCTTGGGAATGGTAAGGGGCGTCCCGTGTATGGGAAAGTCACGGGACGCCCTACACTGGAAGCGCGAGGGAAGGGTAAGGGACGTCCCGTGTACGGGAAAAACATGGGATAACCCACATAGGATCCCGCGAAGAAAGGGCAAGATTTGGAAAAGATGTTTTTGTTACGTACGTCCGGGTTAACCATATAATTCTTTGTTCTTTATCTTTATCTTTTGATTGACGATAGATACCAATGATTTATTCGAGTATTTATTCGCTCTATACCACATTCAAAATTCCATTCACAAGTTAAAGTCCTTCATAACCATGAATAAGTAAATAAATGTATTAATAAAACCCATTTTATATTTCTAATAAATCCAAGTAGTTACAGAAATGGGAGTTGTTGGTAGTTAAGGGGACTACTGGTTAGTAGTTGATAGTATACTTTCTAGAAATGTATTGTTTATTATTTATTCCTGATTTGGCTTTCGATGGTTTTGATATGGTACTTTACATCAAATAATAACGTTTTATGAATGGTATTACGATACGTCACAGTGATAATCAAAAACTTACTGATGATCGAATTGAGAAGATGAAGTAAATGAAGTTCTTAGATAAGGTAAGTATGAAACTATGAATACTATTATGATAATGCTGTTTATGTGAAAATTGTGTTTGTAATGACAACGGCATAGGGGGAGGGATTTATACCTGTTTTGAGTGTTTTCCAGAAATATTTAAAATGACAGATGTTACATAGAATCAATGGATTTTAAATAGGCTAGCTGGTAATCACTCGTCTGCAACTATCTATTGTATTTGTATTGGTTCTTCATTTACAGATAAGACAACGAACAAATTAATTGAATTCAATGAACGATTTGAAGATTACAAAGTTTCCATGTATTATTGTAAAAATGTGTCGCTGAAGCTTAAATTCAAATTTAGCAACATCATGCACCTGACATTATAGCAAACTGTCATTCCTCATATCTATACAATATGAGTATGATATACATTATAGAAGTGGTAATAAATAAGGTAAAAAAGTAACTTCTCAATATACGTCTACTGTAAGGAAGTATTGTTTACGTCCTATTCAATTCGAGAAAGTGAGACTAGTTACAGTATGCACAACCTACAATGCATCGTACGCACATTCATATTGTTAATTTAAAAAGCTCAGTTTAAAAAGTATCTTTGGTGCTTATAAACTGTAAGAAAACTGTAAAGAAGGCTCTCTTTGTATTGTTATTATGTGTTGTGATATTGCTTATGTAGCTGATGATAACCGTACTTAATTCGACCACCACCGATAAGAAATTACAACGTGTTCATTCATTATCTATGCTACAAGTCCTACTAAGCTTTGTAATACGGTGCCGCTCGCTATAGTGGTGATAAGATTCGGGCGGAGTGGGGTGGGAATCCCACCGTGGTAAGCAAAACAGTCCAAAACACTGACTGGACTACACAACAAGTTTATACTTCGTGGGTGTTAGACGCTACTTATACGTGTGCTATCATGTTCTTTCGTGAAAAAATAAAATAAGTTAGGGCTTTATTAGTATCATAATCTTATTGCGATTTTTTTTTAATCCATTGAATATTGATCCGTGTCGTGGACTGTGTATGTGTGTGAGTGTGTGTGGTCGGAAGAAAGGAAAGAAGAACAAAACTGACTGGCAAGTGGCAACGGTATATTGACGACTCGTGTTTTTAAAACGAAAAATAGGATTCAACTTCGTTATGGACAAGTTCATTATTATAAAAATCACGTAAAGACGCAATTGTTCCTGAAAATCAAGAATACTAAGGTAGGTTTCTTCTAAGTTCGTATTCATATTTTCAAGATGCTATCAAATATTATCTTCAAAATCCTGTTGTGTTTTTGGGTTGCTTTGCTAACACGGTTTCGTTCACTTTAACATCAGGCTGAAGACCGAAGTTGAGCTATTCGATTGGAAATTACTAATTTGGTTGGACGAATGTACATCGAATTTTATTTACGACTAATAATAATTGTATTACATTTTGCTTCAATATTTTCCTTTTTTAATATAACCTTAGTTATAGGTAAATAAAAATACATACATACAAGGAAGCATACAATCTAAAATTAATATGCATTGATTGATTAATACGATGATCTAGACTAGACAGGGATCTAACATAATTTAGTAGTATAAAAAATAGTTACGGCTGTGGCTTCGTCTCACATACTTTGCTTATCAAAATATATCTTTTCTGGCAGGATTTTAACTAGCCAGAGTCGACAACTATTCGCTTAAGTTCAATCTTTTGCAAACGCGCCGTTTGAATAAGGATTTGGTTTGATTAGGAAATGGGTTTGATGTTCCATTTTGGTGTGTACTAACAGGTAATATGTGCTCGTATAAATAAATTAAAAATTATACTACATGACGGAAATCATCAAAACGTAGGACCAATATCTTGTGACTAGTCACAAATATAGAATGCCTGCGTAGTTGTTATATATAAGTTGAACAAAACACAAGGAAAAGCAATTATAAACACGTAGGAACAATATCATTTGAGAGCGTGGCTCGTCTGGCTGTGATTGACTATAGGTACAAAAAGTAAAATGCATATATAATGCAATGTAAGTATATAGAAAAAAAAACATAAGAAATGTTGATAAAAGGATAGGAGGCTAGTCCGTGAGCATGTGACGAGTGGTGCGGGGGCCGGGGGTGGCGTGCTCATATTGCCCCCGGTCGTAACAGTCAAGTCAGTGGTTCTTTCATTTATGTATACACAACAAATAACAATTTCATCGGATCGCGTTAAAATAACAGTTTCGTGACGGGACGCATAAACTAGAAAATATTTGTTATTTAGTTATCTTATTTTTTATTTACATAATTTATATGAAATGGCGCATCTGGCGCGCATCGTATAGTCAGTTAAAATTTTGAATTCCTCAAATCCAAGGGGGGCAAATGCCCTTTTGCTTCCCCTTGCGGCGCCCATGTTAATACCTACGATAAGCTTTGCAATGAACCTCTAGTGTTCTGATTTTTGTTTTTGTTTTTTTTACGAATAAATAAAATGTGTAGACAAAGTTTAAGCACATATAACAAAGTAAAAATAAGACAATATATTCACAGAGTCACTTCAAAACGAGATATTCTTTTATAAAACAAACTGACAATTTTTTTCATTCTACTGCTCTAAAACACACAGATTATCACAAAAATGACGTTGAAAAATGCATTTTCCGTGGGCCAAACACCCCCGACCCCCCCGTCCCCCTTTCAGTTCGGGCCGTCTACTACACACTACAATTTAGGTCTTCACCCATATTGGGGGGGGGGGGGGGGGGGGGGAGGGAGGAAGAGCGTTGTGAGTGGGTGGTGTGGGTCGATAATAAAAATATAAAAATAGCAATGAATTATTATATTTTTGTAACAAATTGTCCAAAAGTGTTAATCATATTTCTCACGCTTGCACGCCCTGCTTAGTGCATACTAGCGCTTTTCAGCTTGTCTCTTCAGAATTACATAATTTTATTTTGTAAAATAAACAGCAGCACCTAACATAAAAAGCACCTTATAGCCATATGTCCACTGCCCTCAGATGAAACCTTTTTGTGGTGGTTATTGACACTTTGCCCTCCATTGTGGTTATTAATTGCCATTTGACGGTAAAATAAATAATTGTTCTCTAATCTAGCTAGGCCGTTTTTTAATACTCTATTATTTTTATTGTATTGACGTGAATCCTTTAGTTTTAGCAAATGGGTCTACAAAACCACCATAATTATTTAAAGCCTTACTGTGACTTGATACAGTTTTGTAATTTATCTTTAACTTTATTTTAGTTGCTGTGAGAGCCAACTCCAAAACTGCCCAAGTCAATGACATTGAAAAAATCTTAATATTGTGGCTGGCAAATGCCAGGGATCGTCATGGCGGAAGAACGGTACGCGCAAAGAAGCGGGTCGTTGATGGCAACAAAGGCTGAACCCCCACTCGCAGCCCTCAAATATGTATCGTTATATTATTATTTTCAAGTGCAGAACAATCGAATACGTGACGTTAAAATCGTTATGATTTTTTTTTAATGTTATGCAGTTGCCTATTTATTAATTTTGGATTTTATTATGAAAATAGAAATGTCAGTTAACCGTTTAAACGTGATTGGTTTAAGGGGTTAGCCTAAATGTTAAGGAATAAATCGTTCTTTCCCATCCATACTTCAGGGTTATATGTAAATAGATAGCCTACTACTGAATATTCTATTAAATTTATTAATTGTATTGTATCAAAATTGTATTAGTAATACTCAGTACTGTATTGAATATTGTGTAATAGTAATGAGCAAAACATGGAGTAATAACGTGTAAATATATTTATGTTGCTTTGCTTTTGTTCATAATTGCTCATTTATGATTAACAACTCAACTTGCATCTTGTGGATGTAGTAATGTATAACAAACGTGTCATGAATAGCATTTTCCTAATTCGAATAGTTGGTAGGTAGATCCGTGATGATGTATCACTCTGTGTGTATTGAACTTATTTAAACGAGTAGGTACACATGCTACCCCTTATTGCTTGTATATAACTAGGGAATACATACATAGACACATTCTCTATCAGCTCGATCACATAGCACTATAATATATATATATATATGTATATAGTGTTATTATGCTATATGCCTATCTACATTATTTTATGAACATTTTATTAAAAAGTGTCTGCTGCAAAAACATGATCTCATGTCGTGGTGATCTATGGTAGTGTATCAGGGCATTGAACTGTTATTATTTCAGTTTGTGAGGACCTAAAAAAATATAATAAATATACCAGTTTGGTGTGTTAAACTTAATACTGGTTCGATAACAATCTTGTTTTCCTTGTTAAGGCAAAGTAGGAAAATAAGAACATGTCACACTTACTACATAACATAATTTTCAGATTCTCCAAAGTAACAGTAATCAATAATTCAGTAACAGTATCAGAGGCATTACATAACAATTGTACATTATTACGTATTTTAGTAATAAAATTCATTTGCACTTTATATAAACATTATTGCTTTTGTTTCTTTATTTTTAAACCCAATTTCCTTGTCCAATAAGAACACTAGGAACTTAATCCAATTTTAGAATCAATTGCTGTATTAGGCTAGAGACTATAATTGCATTTATTTAAAAGAGAAGCTACTGGATTTAATAAAATAGAATTTTGTTGCTAATTGGCTTTACCTATAAATAGATTAAGTTTCACTCCAATGTTCACATTATGTTCATTCCTATCACACCTCGACCACAGATAAATATAATTACTCTACTAATAATAACCATAAAACGCTTATTTGAGAAAGGGGTAAATCAGAAACTAAACTGAAAACTAAAAACTGTGTTACTTTTCAGTTTGTTTCAATGTCATGCACTGATGAGGGGCGGCCGGGGGACGGGCCCCGGGAAGATAGCGGGCAGCCCATGCGGGAAAGCTGCGGGATATTAGCGGGAAGATAGCGGGCAATCCGAGCGGGAAGGTTGCGGAATACTAGTGGGAAAGCTGCGGGATACTAGCGGGCAGACTGTGCGGGAAAGTTGTGGGATACTAGCGGGAAGATAGCGGGCAGCGTGTGCGGGAAAGTTGTGGGATACTAGCGGGAAGATAGCGGGCAATCCGTGCGGGAAGGTTGCGGGATACAAGTGGGAAGATTGCGGGAAGATGGCGTGCAACCCGTACGGGACCCGACATCGGCCAGTAGGACACTTCTAGGCGGGGCCTGTACGGGTTTCCCTTACAGGACCCGCATATGCAATGTGCGGGAAAAAACATCGGGAAAAGTGCGGGAAGGCACCAAAATGTTTGTTGGGGCAGGTCCGTTTCTGAGCGTGTTTTGACAGCAATATCTTTGACTTGCTGGTAAAGCGATTTTAATGCACCTTTCGAGCCGAAACCAATTAGTTCCCGTTTATTTTAACTTGAGGTAACCAGTAAGCAAATAAAAAAAATGTGTGAGCCTTCCCTATTGTCACGAGCGCGGACCCGCCCGGTCGCGCCTCCGCTTCCACCACTCGGAATGTGTCGGAATGAGACCGGATGACGAAAGGGTTACTATGAGATTGTTTTGTTAGTTTTATTGCGTGATGCTCTTTCCCGTAAGTAAAACAAACTCCTTGACAGTTATGGCGCGTTTCCATGGTCAATGCTAGGCGCTACGCCGCGAAAAAAGTAGCGGCCACAGCCATCTAAAGAGTGGACGTTTTCACTTGTGTAGTGGCAGCATAGAGAAATAATACAGGGCGGCAGTGTGTGTCCTAACCTAGCAGAACAAGGAAACTACATAACCTTCTTGGGAAACTGCTATCGGCGGAGCATATCGGAGGTTCTTTTGTGTTCAAAGTTGAACACCAACATACACCCGGACTAGAAAAACTCAGATTTATGGTAGGCCTAGACACATACAGAACTATCTAGGTTAACAAGGCCTAGCACTGGCAATGGTCCTAGCCTAGGCCTATAACCTTTGCATTTTTACTCATTATTTAGGCCTACTTCTAGCTTATTGGCCTAGGACTAGGAGGGTTTTTCATATCTTGATATCATACACCGCTTCATGAGTGCCACTTTTAAATGTGACAAATGACAACCAAATATCTTGCGCGTCGCGGCGATGAAGCCGAGGCATGGGAACTGTCAGCGATAATAGCGCTCAGCGTCAAGCGTTGCAGAGCGTTAATTTTCGCGACCATTGGCCAAAGGGATTACGGAGTTTCCTAACCTAGGGGACATCTGTACATCCGGACCTAAGTTGGCTATCTTGTCCCCCTCGCGGGAACAATACCAAGAGGTTTGAACCCATTGTAGGCCTAGGGCTAGGACCATGGTCTTGGCATAGTAACTGCTCAAACAACATAGGATGGAGCTGCTAAGCACCTTCTTATCTGCGCCATTGTTGATTTAACAATAAAACAACATTGAACAATTGACAGCCAAACTCCTCCACAACTTACTTTGTTATCTTGCCACCAGAATGCATCTTGTCTATTTTGAGTGGTCAATTCGTTCCAGACTTGTTACGAGTAACGACGCGAGGGAGCTCGCCGGATATCAGCCGGAGGAGAACCCGGAAGAGGAGGAGGGGATGGAGTGGAACAACGGAAATAGATTCGACGAGCTGACGATGCACTCGTCGGGCGTGCCACAGAAGCGGGAGGCGCCACAGAAGCGGGAGTTATCGCCACAGAAGTGGGAGGCGCCACAGAAGCGGGAGTTATCGCCACAGAAGCGGGAGTTATCGCCACAGAAGTGGGAGGCGCCGCAGAAGCGGGAGTTATCGCCACAGAAGCGGGAATCGCCACAGGTGTGGAGGGAGCCACAGAAGTGGGAGGAGCCACAGAAACGGGAAACACCACAGAAGCGGGAGGTGTTACAGAAGCGGGAGGTGTCACAGAAGCGGGAGGCGGCACAGAAGTGGGAGGAGCCACAGAAGTGGGAGGAGCCACAGAAGCGGGAGACGCCACAGAAGCGGGAATCGCCACAGAAACAGGAATCGCCACAGGTGTGGAGGGAGCCACAGAAGTGGGAGGAGCCACAGAAACGGGAAACACCACAGAAGCGGGAGGTGTCACAGAAGCGGGAGGCGGCACAGAAATGGGAGGAGCCACAGAAGCGGGAGGCGGCACAGAAGTGGGAGGAGCCACAGAAGTGGGAGGAGCCACAGAAATGGGAGGAGCCACAGAAGCGGGAGGCGTCACAGAAGTTGGAGGCGCCACAGAAATGGGAGGAGCCACAGAAGCGGGAGGCGTCACAGAAGTTGGAGGCGTTACAAAAGCGGGAAACGTTACAGAAGCGGGAAACGTCACAGAAGCGGGAGGAGCTACAGAAGCGGGAGACGTCATCACACAAGCGGGAGGCGTCACCAAAGAAACGGGAGGCGTCATCACAGAAGCGGGAGGAGTCACCACAGAAGCGGGAGGCGTTACAGAAGCGGGAGGCGTTACAGAAGCGGGAGGAGTCACAGAAGCGGGAGGCGTCACAGAAGCGGGAGGGGGAGGAGCCAGCTGGCGAAGACGAAGACCTAAACTCGATCCGGCGACGTTTCTCGCTGGGCCAGGACCTCCAGACTATCGCGCAGGAGAACTTCATGCGCGAGCTGGCGCGGGGCGACGCGGCCAACAACGAGGAGATGGAGACGAGGAAGCGCAAGAAGAGCGTGGCCGCCGTGGAGGAGGAATACTTCAGACCTTCAGAAGAAGACTTCAGACCTTCGAACGAAGACTTCAGACGGTCGTACGAACACTCAAGACCTTCGAACGAAGATTTCAGACCTTCGAACGAAGACTTCAGACCGTCGTACGAAGACAACAGACTTTCGGCCAGGAAGATGGCCGCCGCGGAAGAAGGCGACTTCAGACGCGCAGACAAGATGGCCGCCATGGAGGAAGGCGACTTTAGACGCGCAGACAAGATGGCCGCCGCGGAAGAAGGCGACTTCAGACACGCAGACAAGATGGCCGCCATGGAGGAAAGCGACTTAAGACGCGCAGACAAGATGGCCGCCGCGGAGGAAGGCGACTTCAGACACGCAGACAAGATGGCCGCCATGGAGGAAGGCGACTTCAGACGCGCAGACAAGATGGCCGCCGCTCAGGAAGGCGACTTCAGACGCGCAGACAAGATGACCGCCATGGAGGAAGGCGACTTCAGACGCGCGGACAAGATGGCCGCCATGGAGGAAGGCGACTTCAGACGCGCGGAACACTTACTGAGGCGTCCGTACAACAAGAAGATTGCTGAGGCGCCCGAGGAGAAACCGTTCCTCAACTATTACTACCCGTCGATCCACAACAACATTCGACCGGGCGTGGGGTGGGCGCGACGGAAGCGTCACGGCGAGACCGACTACCCCGGCTACGACATGAAGAGGCTACGCGTGCGGAAACGCGAGGCGTCGGTCGACGACGCGTCTGCCGATGACGCTCCTAGTGGACCTGTGGAGCGGGTGGCGTTGGCCGATGCCGCTCCGTCCGATGTGGAGCCGCTCGAATTCTCTGCGAGCGGCGCCGAGAAGGAGGAAGCGACGGCCGATGACGCTCCGAGCGGAGAAGCGAAGCTTGACGACGCTTCTCTGGACGATATGGCGTCGCTTGATGACGCGGCGGAGAAGGAAGAGCCGGCGTTCCCCATCAAGAGGACGCTTGAGCCGCCGATTGCCATCGACGCGGACAGCATGTTCATCGACGAGGGTCTGCCCGCGTCGATGGAGTGGCGAAAGGGGTCGGAGGACTTGTCTAGACGACGACGGCGTCGACGCAAGCGGCGTCGCACCGAGGAGGAGCGCGAAGACGAGGACGCCGATAACGAGGAGGATGACGAGGGCGCCGCTAACTTTATACATTATCAGATCGAGAAGCTGAAACAGAAGGTGAAGCGAGATTTTGAGACGAAGGGGAGCAAGAGCGAGGGCCCGGAGCACGAGAAGAAACGCGAGATTGCCAAGTCTTCGAGCGACGGGAAGCGGGAGGCGAAGGAAGGCGAGGTTGCCAAGTCGTCGGAAGAAGGAAAACGCGAAGCAAAGAAAGGCGTGGTTGCCAAGTCGTCGGAAGAAGGAAAACGCGAAGCGAAGAAAGGCGAGGTTGCCAAGTCATCGGAAGAAGGAAAACGCGAAGCTAAGAAAGGCGAGATTGGTAAGTCGTCGGAAACAGGAAAACGCGAAGCGAAGAAAGGCGAGGTTGCCAAGTCGTCGGAAGAAGAAAAGCGGGAAGAGGAGGAAGGCGAGGTTGGCAAGTCGTTGGAAGAAGAAAAGCGTGGAGAGAAGAAACGCAACGTTGCCAAGCCTTCTGGCGACGGAAAGAGCGAGGTTGCCAAGTCATCGGAAGAAGGGAAGCCGGTTGAGAAGAAACGCAATGTTGCCAAGTCTTCGAGCGACGAGAAACGCGAGGTTGCCGAGTCATCGGCAGAAGGGAAGGAAAAGGAGAAGAAACGCAACGTTGTCAAGTCTCCGAGCGACGATAAACGCGAGGCGAAGAAAGGCGAGGTTGCCAAGTCGTCGGAAGAAGGAAAGCTGGGTGGAAAGAAACGCAATGTTGCCGAAAAGCGGGAAGCCAAGGAAGGCGACGATGCAAAGACGTCGAGCGTCGTCCGGAAACGCCACGTTGCCAAGTCACCGGGCAAAGCGAAGCGTGACGCGACACAGGCGAAGCGAGAGCAGCCCGTGACTCTCGCTCCGGTATCGTCGCGAGACAGTAGACAACTGGGTCTCGCGCAACACGAGACGCTCGATGGAAACGGCGAGACGGTGGCGAGGGGGGGTGACCACGTGGTCAAGAGGGAGGACGCGGACAACTCGAGGACGTTCGACATGGCGCGGTTCGAACACCAGGCGCGGTTGGGTCTCGGCGAGGTGAGCTCGCTGAAGAAAGATCTGGACAGGTTTGACGACGACGCGAAGATCAAGACCGACGTAGACTCGCAGTCGGAGGCGAGCCTTCGCAACAAAATGGCCGACGACGACCCCGCTAGCCTCTCTCTCGACGAGTCTGAGAGTGTCGATGCGCTAGGACGAGCAAAGAAGAAGAAACGAAATCTGGATGACGCTCTCTACGTCGACCGGAGTTACTTCGAGACCGACGAGTTCGCCCCGGTCGAATCCATCGTGGGCAACACGATACGGAGACGGCGACGACGACGAGACGTGGGGGAAACTGCACCCGACGATCACGGCCAGCAGGACACGCTCAAGAGATTCGCCAGAAAAGTTGGAAAGGAAGATATTACCTCCGATAACATCCAAAAAAACGATTTTGAAGTGACGAAGATGAGACAAGAACTGGACGATCTGTTCAAGACGATAAACCGTTCCAAGGCGAAGAACATCATCCCCGATGCTGATAACCGCGCTGAAGTGCTGAGGTTGGGGAAGCCGAGGATATCGTCGACGTATCGCAGCGACAACGACGTCGACGGCGCCGATGACGTGGAGCGACCGCAGCCGGTGCACCACGGCGGGTCAAAGGTCAAGGGGGGCGAAGACAGCGTCGAGGAGGACGCCGACAATCTGGAGCGGAGCGCCGAGGCGATGGTCAAGGGGGGGTCGCGGCGGGGGGCCTCGACGCCCTACCACAGACACATGAGGGCGGAGCCGCCGCCGCGACGCCGTCGTCTCTTGTCGCTCGACGACGAGACTAAACGCGCCTGGTTCGATGCCCGCGTGGAGTCCAACGACGACGAGGACAAGATGGGGTCCGGTGCGGACGACGGAGGCTCAAAGATGGACAGAGCAGTGATGCAGCACAGTAGACGCCGTCGTCTCTTGTCGCTCGACGACGAGACTAAACGCGCCCGGTTCGATGCCCGCGTGGAGTCCAACAACGACGAGGACAAGATGGGGTCTGGTGCGGACGACGGAGGCTCAAAGATGGACAGAGAAGTGATGCAGCACAGTAGACGCCGTCGTCTCTTGTCGCTCGACGACGAGACTAAACGCGCCCGGTTCGATGCCCGCGTGGAGTCCAACGACGACGAGGACAAGATGGGGTCCGGTGCGGACGACGGAGGCTCAAAGATGGACAGAGAAGTGATGCAGCACAGTAGACGCCGTCGTCTCTTGTCGCTCGACGACGAGACTAAACGTGCCCGGTTCGATGCCCGCGTGGAGTCCAACGACGACCAGGACAAGATGGGGTCCGGTGCGGACGACGGAGGCTCAAAGATGGACAGAGCAGTGATGCAGCACAGTAGACGCCGTCGTCTCTTGTCGCTCGACGACGAGACTAAACGCGCCCGGTTCGATGCCCGCGTGGAGTCCAACGAGGACGAGGACAAGATGGGGTCCGGTGCGGACGACGGAGGCTCAAAGATGGACAGAGAAGTGATGCAGCACAGTAGACGCCGACGTTCGTACGAGGACGACGCTAAAAGCGACGCCGCGCCGAGCTCGCAGCAAAGCGACGAGGGTAAGAAAGGGGGTGCGCGCGCATCGCGGACTTTAGCGCAGCCTGGATGCCAATAGACCTTTTTCAGAACTGATCTAGATCTGCAATGACAACAAGTTACCTAAAAATAACTGGCGCTTAACATTTGGTGGAGCCGGGCATCAAATCACGGCTTTCTAGATCAATTCTGAAAATCATCTATAGCACAGGACCCAATTCCAAAAATAGCCATGTTGCCGTGTTTTGTTTCGGACAAACATTGAATGTGCACCAATCAAAGAAAGATACAACAATGGAGTTGCCTAGCAACATGTTGTTTGTCTGCGTGTTATGTCACAGCCTCCGTAATTGGGTCCTGTGCTATAAGGGGGCTGTGACATCACAGGCGGACAAACAATGTGTTGCTAGGCAACTCCATTGTCGTATCTTTCTTACATTAGAGCTGTATGTGAGTCTAGAGAAAAGATGTACCACTGCTATTCCAATGTCTTGAGTCTTGTGCTCCACGACACTAGCGCTGTATGTGAGTCTAGAGAAAAGATGTACCACTACTATTCCAATGTCTTGAGTCTTGTGCTCCACGACACTAGCGCTGTATGTGAGTCTAGAGAAAAGATGTACCACTGCTATTCCAATGTCTTGAGTCTGGTGCTCCACGACACTAGCGCTGTATGTGAGTCTAGAGAAAAGATGTACCACTGCTATTCCAATGTCTTGAGTCTTGTGCTCCACGACACTAGCGCTGTATGTGAGTCTAGAGAAAAGATGTACCACTACTATTCCAATGTCTTGAGTCTTGTGCTCCACGACACTAGCGCTGTATGTGAGTCTAGAGAAAAGATGTACCACTGCTATTCCAATGTCTTGAGTCTTGTGCTCCACGACACTAGCGCTGTATGTGAGTCTAGAGAAAAGATGTACCACTGCTATTCCAATGTCTTGAGTCTTGTGCTCCACGACACTAGCGCTGTATGTGAGTCTAGAGAAAAGATGTACCACTACTATTCCAATGTCTTGAGTCTTGTGCTCCACGACACTCGCGCTGTATGTGAGTCTAGAGAAAAGATGTACCACTGCTATTCTAATGTCTTGAGTCTTGTGCTCCACGACACTAGCGCTGTATGTGAGTCTAGAGAAAAGATGTACCACTGCTATTCCAATGTCTTGAGTCTTTTCCTCCACGACACTAGCGCTGTATGTGAGTCTAGAGAAAAGATGTACCACTGCTATTCCAATGTCTTGAGTCTTGTGCTCCACGACACTAGCGCTGTATGTGAGTCTAGAGAAAAGATGTACCACTGCTATTCTAATGTCTTGAGTCTTGTGCTCCACGACACTAGCGCTGTATGTGAGTCTAGAGAAAAGATGTACCACTGCTATTCTAATGTCTTGAGTCTTGTGCTCCACGACACTAGCGCTGTATGTGAGTCTAGAGAAAAGATGTACCACTGCTATTCCAATGTCTTGAGTCTTGTGCTCCACGACACTAGCGCTGTATGTGAGTCTAGAGAAAAGATGTACCACTGCTATTCCAATGGTCGTGGAGCACTGTATGTGAGTCTAGAGAAAAGATGTACCACTGCTATTCCAATGTCTTGAGTCTTGTGCTCCACGACACTAGCGCTGTATGTGAGTCTAGAGAAAAGATGTACCACTGCTATTCCAATGTCTTGAGTCTTGTGCTCCACGACACTAGCGCTGTATGTGAGTCTAGAGAAAAGATGTACCACTGCTATTCCAATGTCTTGAGTCTTGTGCTCCACGACACTAGCGCTGTATGTGAGTCTAGAGAAAAGATGTACCACTGCTATTCCAATGTCTTGAGTCTTGTGCTCCACGACACTAGCGCTGTACGTGAGTCTAGAGAAAAGATGTACCACTGCTATTCTAATGTCTTGAGTCGTGTGCTCCACGACACTAGCGCTGTATGTGAGTCTAGAGAAAAGATGTACCACTACTATTCCAATGGTCGTGGAGACCTGTATGTGAGTCTAGAGAAAAGATGTACCACTACTATTCCAATGTCTTGAGTCTTGTGCTCCACGACACTAGCGCTGTATGTGAGTCTAGAGAAAAGATGTACCACTACTATTCCAATGTCTTGAGTCTTGTCCTCCACGACACTAGCGCTGTATGTGAGTCTAGAGAAAAGATGTACCACTACTATTCCAATGTCTTGAGTCTTGTGCTCCACGACACTAGTGCTGTATGTGAGTCTAGAGAAAAGATGTACCACTACTATTCCAATGTCTTGAGTCTTGTGCTCCACGACACTAGCGCTGTATGTGAGTCTAGAGAAAAGATGTACCACTACTATTCTAATGTCTTGAGTCTTGTGCTCCACGACACTAGCGCTGTATGTGAGTCTAGAGAAAAGATGTACCACTAATATTCTAATGTCTTGAGTCTTGTGCTCCACGACACTAGCGCTGTATGTGAGTCTAGAGAAAAGATGTACCACTGCTATTCTAATGTCTTGAGTCTTGTCCTCCACGACACTAGCGCTGTATGTGAGTCTAGAGAAAAGATGTACCACTACTATTCTAATGTCTTGAGTCTTGTCCTCTACGACACTAGGACTGTATGTGAGTCTAGAGAAAAGATGTACCACTACTATTCCAATGTCTTGAGTCTTGTGCTCCACGACACTAGCGCTGTATGTGAGTCTAGAGAAAAGATGTACCACTACTATTCCAATGTCTTGAGTCTTGTGCTCCACGACACTAGCGCTGTATGTGAGTCTAGAGAAAAGATGTACCACTACTATTCCAATGTCTTGAGTCTTGTCCTCCACGACACTAGCGCTGTATGTGAGTCTAGAGAAAAGATGTACCACTACTATTCCAATGTCTTGAGTCTTGTCCTCCACGACACTAGCGCTGTATACGTGAGTCTAGAGAAAAGATGTACCACTACTATTCCAATGTCTTGAGTCTTGTCCTCCACGACACTAGCGCTGTATGTGAGTCTAGGGAAAAGATGAACCACTGCTATTCCAATGTCTTGAGTCTTGTGTTCCACGACACTAGCGCTGTATGTGAGTCTAGAGAAAAGATGATCCACTACTATTCCAATGTCTTGAGTCTTGTGCTCCACGACACTAGCGCTGTTTGTGAGTCTAGAGAAAAGATGTACCATTACTATTCCAATGTCTTGAGTCTTGTGCTCCACGACACCAGCGCTGTATGTGAGTCTAGAGAAAAGATGATCCACTACTATTCCAATGTCTTGAGTCTTGTGCTCCACGACACCAGCGCTGTATGTGAGTCTAGAGAAAAGATGATCCACTACTATTCCAATGTCTTGAGTCTTGTGCTCCACGACACCAGCGCTGTATGTGAGTCTAGAGAAAAGATGATCCACTACTATTCCAATGTCTTGAGTCTTGTTCTCCACGACACTAGCGCTGTATGTGAGTCTAGAGAAAAGATGTACCATTACTATTCCAATGTCTTGAGTCTTGTGCTCCACGACACTAGCGCTGTATGTGAGTCTAGAGAAAAGATGTAACACTACTATTCCAATGTCTTGAGTCTTGTCCTCCACGACACTAGCGCTGTATGTGAGTCTAGAGAAAAGATGAACCACTGCTATTCCAATGTCTTGAGTCTTGTCCTCTACGACACTAGCGCTGTATGTGAGTCTAGAGAAAAGATGATCCACTACTATTCCAATGTCTTGAGTCTTGTGCTCCACGACACTAGCGCTGTATGTGAGTCTAGAGAAAAGATGTACCACTGCTATTCCAATGTCTTGAGTCTTGTCCTCCACGACACTAGCGCTGTATATGTGAGTCTAGAGAAAAGATGTACCACTGCTATTCCAATGTCTTGACTCTTGTCCTCCACGACACTAGCGCTGTATATGTGAGTCTAGAGAAAAGATGTACCACTGCTATTCCAATGTCTTGAGTCTTGTGCTCCACGACACTAGCGCTGTATGTGAGTCTAGAGAAAAGATAAACCACTGCTATTCCAATGTCTTGAGTCTTGTCCTCCACGACACTAGCGCTGTATGTGAGTCTAGAGAAAAGATGATCCACTACTATTCCAATGTCTTGAGTCTTGTGCTCCACGACACTAGCGCTGTATGTGAGTCTAGAGAAAAGATGTACCACTACTATTATAATGTCTTGAGTCTTGTGCTCCACGACACTAGCGCTGTATGTGAGTCTAGAGAAAAGATGTACCACTGCTATTCCAATGTCTTGAGTCTTGTGCTCCACGACACTAGCGCTGTATGTGGGTCTAGAGAAAAGATGTACCACTACTATTCCAATGTCTTGAGTCTTGTCCTCCACGACACTAGCGCTGTATGTGAGTCTAGAGAAAAGATGATCCACTACTAATCCAATGTCTTGAGTCTTGTGCTCCACGACACTAGCGCTGTATGTGAGTCTAGAGAAAAGATGTACCACTGCTATTCCAATGTCTTGAGTCTTGTGCTCCACGACACTAGCGCTGTATGTAAGTCTAGAGAAAAGATGTACCACTACTATTCCAATGTCTTGAGTCTTGAGCTCCACGACACTAGCGCTGTATGTGAGTCTAGAGAAAAGATGTACCACTGCTATTCCAATGTCTTGAGTCTTGTGCTCCACGACACTAGCGCTGAATGTGAGTCTAGAGAAAAGATGTACCACTACTATTCCAATGTCTTGAGTCTTGTGCTCCACGACACTAGCGCTGTATGTGAGTCTAGAGAAAAGATGTACCACTACTATTCCAATGTCTTGAGTCTTGTCCTCCACGACACTAGCGCTGTATGTGAGTCTAGAGAAAAGATGTACCACTACTATTCCAATGTCTTGAGACTTGTGCTCCACGACACTAGCGCTGTATGTGAGTCTAGAGAAAAGATGATCCACTACTAATCCAATGTCTTGAGTCTTGTGCTCCACGACACTAGCGCTGTATGTGAGTCTAGAGAAAAGATGTACCACTGCTATTCCAATGTCTTGAGTCTTGTCCTCCACGACACTAGCGCTGTATGTGAGTCTAGAGAAAAGATGTACCACTACTATTCCAATGTCTTGAGTCTTGTGCTCCACGACACTAGCGCTGTATGTGAGTCTAGAGAAAAGATGTACCACTACTATTCCAATGTCTTGAGTCTTGTGCTCCACGACACTAGCGCTGTATATGTGAGTCTAGAGAAAAGATGTACCACTACTATTCCAATGTCTTGAGTCTTGTCCTCCACGACACTAGCGCTGTATGTGAGTCTAGAGAAAAGATGTACCACTACTATTCCAATGTCTTGAGTCTTGTCCTCCACGACACTAGCGCTGTATACGTGAGTCTAGAGAAAAGATGTACCACTGCTTTTCTATTGTCTTGAGTCTTGTGCTCCACGACACTAGCGCTGTATGTGAGTCTAGAGAAAAGATGTACCACTGCTTTTCTATTGTCTTGAGTCTTGTGCTCCACGACACAAGCGCTGTATTTGAGTCTAGAGAAAAGATGTACCACTGCTATTCCAATGTCTTGAGTCTTGTGCTCCACGACACTAGCGCTGTATGTGAGTCTAGAGAAAAGATGATCCACTACTATTCCAATGTCTTGAGTCTTGTGCTCCACGACACTAGCGCTGTATGTGAGTCTAGAGAAAAGATGTACCACTGCTATTCCAATGTCTTGAGTCTTGTGCTCCACGACACTAGCGCTGTATGTGAGTCTAGAGAAAAGATGTACCACTACTATTCCAATGTCTTGAGTCTTGTGCTCCAAGACACTAGCGCTGTATGTGAGTCTAGAGAAAAGATGTACCACTGCTATTCCAATGTCTTGAGTCTTGTGATCCACGACACTAGCGCTGTATGTGAGTCTAGAGAAAAGATGTACCACTGCTATTCCAATGTCTTGAGTCTTGTGCTCCACGACACTAGCGCTGTATGTGAGTCTAGAGAAAAGATGTACCACTACTATTCCAATGTCTTGAGTCTTGTGCTCCACGACACTAGCGCTGTATGTGAGTCTAGAGAAAAGATGTACCACTGCTATTCCAATGTCTTGAGTCTTGTGCTCCACGACACTAGCGCTGTATGTGAGTCTAGAAAAAAGATGTACCACTACTATTCCAATGTCTTGAGTCTTGTGCTCCACGACACTAGCGCTGTATGAGAGTCTAGAGAAAAGATGTACCACTACTATTCCAATGTCTTGAGTCTTGTGCTCCACGACACTAGCGCTGTATGTGAGTCTAGAGAAAAGATGTACCACTACTATTCCAATGTCTTGAGTCTTGTGCTCCACGACACTAGCGCTATATGTGAGTCTAGAGAAAAGATGTACCACTACTATTCCAATGTCTTGAGTCTTGTGCTCCACGACACTAGCGCTGTATGTGAGTCTAGAGAAAAGATGTACCACTACTATTCCAATGTCTTGAGTCTTGTGCTCCACGACACTAGCGCTGTATGTGAGTCTAGAGAAAAGATGTACCACTGCTATTCTTATGTCTTAAGTCTTGTCCTCCACGACACTAGCGCTGTATGTGAGTCTAGAGAAAAGATGTACCACTGCTATTCCAATGTCTTGAGTCTTGTGCTCCACGACACTAGCGCTGTATGTGGGTCTAGAGAAAAGATGTACCACTGCTATTCCAATGTCTTGAGTCTTGTGCTCCACGACACTAGCGCTGTATGTGAGTCTAGAGAAAAGATGTACCACTACTATTCCAATGTCTTGAGTCTTGTCCTCCACGACACTAGCGCTGTATGTGAGTCTAGAGAAAAGATGTACCACTACTATTCCTATGTCTTGAGTCTTGTGCTCCACGACACTAGCGCTGTATGAGAGTCTAGAGAAAAGATGTACCACTACTATTCCAATGTCTTGAGTCTTGTGCTCCACGACACTAGCGCTGTATATGAGTCTAGAGAAAAGATGTACCACTACTATTCCAATGTCTTGAGTCTTGTCCTCCACGACACTAGCGCTGTATGTGAGTCTAGAGAAAAGATGTACCACTACTATTCCAATGTCTTGAGTCTTGTGCTCCACGACACTAGCGCTGTATGTGAGTCTAGAGAAAAGATGTACCACTGCTATTCCAATGTCTTGAGTCTTGTGATCCACGACACTAGCGCTGTATGTGAGTCTACAGGAAAGATGTACCACTACTATTCCAATGTCTTGAGTCTTGTGCTCCACGACACTAGCTCTGTATGTAAGTCTAGAGAAAAGATGTACCACTGCTATTCCAATGTCTTGAGTCTTGTGCTCCACGACACTAGCGCTGTATGTGAGTCTAGAGAAAAGATAAACCACAACTGTTCCAATGTCTTAAGTCTTGTGCTCCACGACACTAGCGCTGTATGTGAGTCGAGAGAAAAGATGTACCACTGCTATTCCAATGTCTTGAGTCTTGTGCTCCACGACACTAGCGCTGTATGTGAGTCTAGAGAAAAGATGTACCACTTCTATTTCAATGTCTTGAGTCTTGTCCTCCACGACACTAGCGCTGTATATGTGAGTCTAGAGAAAAGATGTACCACTACTATTCCAATGTCTTGAGTCTTGTGCTCCACGACACTAGCGCTGTATGTGAGTCTAGAGAAAAGATGTACCACTACTATTCCAATGTCTTGAGTCTTGTGCTCCACGACACTAGCGCTGTATGTGAGTCTAGAGAAAAGATGTACCACTACTATTCCAATGTCTTGAGTCTTGTGCTCCACGACACTAGCGCTGTATGTGAGTCTAGAGAAAAGATGTACCACTACTATTCCAATGTCTTGAGTCTTGTGCTCCACGACACTAGCGCTGTATGTGAGTCTAGAGAAAAGATGTACCACTACTATTCCAATGTCTTGAGTCTTGTGCTCCACGACACTAGCGCTGTATATGTGAGTCTAGAGAAAAGATGTACCACTACTATTCCAATGTCTTGAGTCTTGTGCTCCACGACACTAGCGCTGTATGTGAGTCTAGAGAAAAGATGTACCACTACTATTCCAATGTCTTGAGTCTTGTGCTCCACGACACTAGCGCTGTATGTGAGTCTAGAGAAAAGATGTACCACTACTATTCCAATGTCTTGAGTCTTGTGCTCCACGACACTAGCGCTGTATGTGAGTCTAGAGAAAAGATGTACCACTACTATTCCAATGTCTTGAGTCTTGTGCTCCACGACACTAGCGCTGTATGTGAGTCTAGAGAAAAGATGTACCACTACTATTCCAATGTCTTGAGTCTTGTGCTCCACGACACTAGCGCTGTATGTGAGTCTAGAGAAAAGATGATCCACTACTATTCCAATGTCTTAAGTCTTGTGCTCCACGACACTAGCGCTGTATGTGAGTCTAGAGAAAAGATGTACCACTACTATTCCAATGTCTTGAGTCTTGTGCTCCACGACACTAGCGCTGTATGTGAGTCTAGAGAAAAGATGTACCACTACTATTCCAATGTCTTGAGTCTTGTGCTCCACGACACTAGCGCTGTATGTGAGTCTAGAGAAAAGATGTACCACTACTATTCCAATGTCTTGAGTCTTGTGCTCCACAACACTAGCGCTGTATGTGAGTCTAGAGAAAAGATGTACCACTACTATTCCAATGTCTTGAGTCTTGTGCTCCACGACACTAGCGCTGTATGTGAGTCTAGAGAAAAGATGTACCACTGCTATTCCAATGTCTTGAGTCTTGTGCTCCACGACACTAGCGCTGTATGTGAGTCTAGAGAAAAGATGATCCACTACTATTCCAATGTCTTAAGTCTTGTGCTCCACGACACTAGCGCTGTATGTGAGTCTAGAGAAAAGATGTACCACTACTATTCCAATGTCTTGAGTCTTGTGCTCCACGACACTAGCGCTGTATGTGAGTCTAGAGAAAAGATGTACCACTACTATTCCAATGTCTTGAGTCTTGTGCTCCACAACACTAGCGCTGTATGTGAGTCTAGAGAAAAGATGTACCACTACTATTCCAATGTCTTAAGTCTTGTGCTCCACGACACTAGCGCTGTATGTGAGTCTAAAGAAAAGATGTACCACTACTATTCCAATGTCTTAAGTCTTGTGCTCCACGACACTAGCGCTGTATGTGAGTCTAAAGAAAAGATGTACCACTACTATTCCAATGTCTTGAGTCTTGTGCTCCACGACACTAGCGCTGTATGGGAGTCTAGAGAAAAGATGATCCACTACTATTCCAATGTCTTGAGTCTTGTGCTCCACGACACTAGCGCTGTATGTGAGTCTAGAGAAAAGATGATCCACTGCTATTCCAATGTCTTGAGTCTTGTCCTCCACGACACCAGCGCTGATGTGAGTCTAGAGAAAAGATTTACCACTACTATTCCAATGTCTTGAGTCTTGTGCTCCACGACACTAGCGCTGTATGTAAGTCTAGAGAAAAGATGTACCACTACTATTCCAATGTCTTGAGTCTTGTCCTCCACGACACTAGCGCTGTATGTGAGTCTAGAGAAAAGATGTACCACTGCTATTCCAATGTCTTGAGTCTTGTGCTCCACGACACTAGCGCTGTATGTGAGTCTAGAGAAAAGATGTACCACTACTATTCCAATGTCTTGAGTCTTGTGCTCCACGACACTAGCGCTGTATGTGAGTCTAGAGAAAAGATGTACCACTGCTATTCCAATGTCTTGAGTCTTGTGCTCCACGACACTAGCGCTGTATGTGAGTCTAGAGAAAAGATGTACCACTACTATTCCAATGTCTTGAGTCTTGTGCTCCACGACACTAGCGCTGTATGTGAGTCTAGAGAAAAGATGTACCACTGCTATTCCAATGTCTTGAGTCTTGTGCTCCACGACACTAGCGCTGTATGTGAGTCTAGAGAAAAGATGTACCACTGCTATTCCAATGTCTTGAGTCTTGTCCTCCACGACACTAGCGCTGTATGTGAGTCTAGAGAAAAGATGTACCACTACTATTCCAATGTCTTGAGTCTTGTCCTCCACGACACTAGCGCTGTATGTGAGTCTAGAGAAAAGATGTACCACTACTATTCCAATGTCTTGAGTCTTGTCCTCCACGACACTAGCGCTGTATGTGAGTCTAGAGAAAAGATGTACCACTACTATTCCAATGTCTTGAGTCTTGTGCTCCACGACACTAGCGCTGTATGTGAGTCTAGAGAAAAGATGTACCACTGCCATTCCAATGTCTTGAGTCTTGTGCTCCACGACACTAGCGCTGTATGTGAGTCTAGAGAAAAGATGTACCACTACTATTCCAATGTCTTGAGTCTTGTCCTCCACGACACTAGCGCTGTATGTGAGTCTAGAGAAAAGATGTACCACTACTATTCCAATGTCTTGATTCTTGTGCTCCACGACACTAGCGCTGTATGTGAGTCTAGAGAAAAGATGTACCACTGCTATTCCAATGTCTTGAGTCTTGTCCTCCACGACACTAGCGCTGTATGTGAGTCTAGAGAAAAGATGTACCACTACTATTCCAATGTCTTGAGTCTTGTGCTCCACGACACTAGCGCTGTATGTGAGTCTAGAGAAAAGATGTACAGCTGCTATTCCAATGTCTTGAGTCTTGTCCTCCACGACACTAGCGCTGTATGTGAGTCTAGAGAAAAGATGTACCACTGCTATTCCAATGTCTTGAGTCTTGTGCTCCACGACACTAGCGCTGTATGTGAGTCTAGAGAAAAGATGTACCACTACTATTCCAATGTCTTGAAAATGTGCTCCACGACACTAGCGCTGTATGTGAGTCTAGAGAAAAGATAGTCCACTACTATTCCAATGTCTTAAGTCTTGTCCTCCACGACACTAGCGCTGTATGTGAGTCTAGAGAAAAGATGTACCACTGCTATTCTAATGTCTTGAGTCTTGTGCTCCACGACACTAGCGCTGTATACGTGAGTCAAGAGAAAAGATGTACCACTACTATTCAAATGTCTTGAGTCTTGTGCTCCACGACACTAGCGCTGTATACGTGAGTCTAGAGAAAAGATGTACCACTGCTATTCTTATGTCTTGAGTTTTGTGCTCCACGACACTAGCGCTGTATGTGAGTCTAGAGAAAAGATGTACCACTACTATTCCAATGTCTTGAGTCTTGTGCTCCACGACACTAGCGCTGTATGTGGGTCTAGAGAAAAGATGTACCACTGCTATTCTTATGTCTTGAGTTTTGTGCTCCACGACACTAGCGCTGTATGTGAGTCTAGAGAAAAGATGTACCACTACTATTCCAATGTCTTGAGTCTTGTGCTCCACGACACTAGCGCTGTATGTGGGTCTAGAGAAAAGATGTACCACTGCTATTCTTATGTCTTGAGTTTTGTGCTCCACGACACTAGCGCTGTATGTGGGTCTAGAGAAAAGATGTACCACTGCTATTCTTATGTCTTGAGTTTTGTGCTCCACGACACTAGCGCTGTATGTGGGTCTAGAGAAAAGATGTACCACTGCTATTCTTATGTCTTGAGTTTTGTGCTCCACGACACTAGCGCTGTATGTGAGTCTAGAGAAAAGATGTACCACTACTATTCCAATGTCTTGAGTCTTGTCCTCCACGACACTAGCGCTGTATGTGAGTCTAGAGAAAAGATGATCCACTACTATTCCAATGTCTTGAGTCTTGTCCTCCACGACACTAGCGCTGTATGTGAGTCTAGAGAAAAGATGTACCACTGCTATGCCAATGTCTTGAGTCTTGTGCTCCACGACACTAGCGCTGTATGTGAGTCTAGAGAAAAGATGATCCACTACTAATCCAATGTCTTGAGTCTTGTGCTCCACGACACTAGCGCTGTATGTGAGTCTAGAGAAAAGATGTACCACTACTATTCCAATGTCTTGAGTCTTGTCCTCCACAACACTAGCGCTGTATACGTGAGTCTAGAGAAAAGTTGTACCACTGCTTTTCTATTGTCTTGAGTCTTGTGCTCCACGACCCTAGCGCTGTATGTGAGTCTAGAGAAAAGATGTACCACTGCTTTTCTATTGTCTTGAGTCTTGTGCTCCACGACGCAAGCGCTGTATGTGAGTCTAGAGAAAAGATGTACCACTGCTATTCCAATGTCTTGAGTCTTGTGCTCCACGACACAAGCGCTGTATGTGAGTCTAGAGAAAAGATGTACCACTACTATTCCAATGTCTTGAGTCTTGTCCTCCACGACACTAGGACTGTATGTGAGTCTAGAGAAAAGATGTACCACTACTATTCCAATGTCTTGAGTCTTGTGCTCCACGACACTAGCGCTGTATGTGAGTCTAGAGAAAACATGTACCACTACTACTCCAATGTCTTGAGTCTTGTCCTCCACGACACTAGCGCTGTATGTGAGTCTAGAGAAAACATGTACCACTACTACTCCAATGTCTTGAGTCTTGTCCTCCACGACACTAGCGCTGTATGTGAGTCTAGAGAAAACATGTACCACTACTATTCCAATGTCTTGAGTCTTGTGCTCCACGACACTAGCGCTGTATGTGAGTCTAGAGAAAAGATGTACCACTGCTATTCTATTGTCTTGAGTCTTGTGCTCCACGACACTAGCGCTGTATGTGAGTCTAGAGAAAACATGTACCACTACTACTCCAATGTCTTGAGTCTTGTCCTCCACGACACTAGCGCTGTATGTGAGTCTAGAGAAAACATGTACCACTACTACTCCAATGTCTTGAGTCTTGTGCTCCACGACACTAGCGCTGTATGTGAGTCTAGAGAAAACATGTACCACTACTACTCCAATGTCTTGAGTCTTGTCCTCCACGACACTAGGACTGTATGTGAGTCTAGAGAAAAGATGTACCACTGCTATTCTAATGTCTTGAGTCTTGTCCTCCACGACACTAGCGCTGTATGTGAGTCTAGAGAAAAGATGTACCACTACTATTCTAATGTCTTGAGTCTTGTCCTCCACGACACTAGCGCTGTATGTGAGTCTAGAGAAAAGATGTACCACTACTATTCCAATGTCTTGAGTCTTGTGCTGCACGACACTAGCGCTGTATGTGAGTCTAGAGAAAAGATGTACCACTACTATTCCAATGTCTTGAGTCTTGTCCTCCACGACACTAGCGCTGTATGTGAGTCTAGAGAAAAGATGTACCACTACTACTCCAATGTCTTGAGTCTTGTCCTCCACGACACTAGCGCTGTATGTGAGTCTAGAGAAAAGATGTACCACTGCTATTCTATTGTCTTGAGTCTTGTGCTCCACGACACTAGCGCTGTATGTGAGTCTAGAGAAAATATGTACCACTACTATTCCAATGTCTTGAGTCTTGTCCTCCACGACACTAGCGCTGTATGTGAGCCTAGAGAAAACATGTACCACTACTATTCCAATGTCTTGAGTCTTGTGCTCCACGACACTAGCGCTGTATGTGAGTCTAGAGAAAAGATGTACCACTACTATTCCAATGTCTTGAGTCTTGTCCTCCACGACACTAGCGCTGTATGTGAGTCTAGAGAAAAGATGTACCACTACTATTCTAATGTCTTGAGTCTTGTCCTCCACGACACTAGCGCTGTACGTGAGTCTAGAGAAAAGATGTACCACTGCTATTCCAATGTCTTGAGTCTTGTCCTCCACGACACTAGCGCTGTACGTGAGTCTAGAGAAAAGATGTACCACTACTATTCCAATGTCTTGAGTCTTGTCCTCCACGACACTAGCGCTGTACGTGAGTCTAGAGAAAAGATGTACCACTGCTATTCTAATGTCTTGAGTCTTGTCCTCTACGACACTAGCGCTGTACGTGAGTCTAGAGAAAAGATGTACCACTGCTATTCCAATGTCTTGAGTCTTGTCCTCCACGACACTAGCGCTGTATGTGAGCCTAGAGAAAAGATGTACCACTACTATTCCAATGTCTTGAGTCTTGTTCTCCACGACACTAGGACTGTATGTGAGTCTAGAGAAAAGATGTACCACTACTATTCCAATGTCTTGAGTCTTGTTCTCCACGACACTAGCGCTGTATGTGAGTCTAGAGAAAAGATGTACCACTGCTATTCTAATGTCTTGAGTCTTGTCCTCCACGACACTAGGACTGTATGTGAGTCTAGAGAAAAGATGTACCACTGCTATTCCAATGTCTTGAGTCTTGTGCTCCACGACACTAGCGCTGTATACGTGAGTCTAGAGAAAAGATGTACCACTACTATTCCAATGTCTTGAGTCTTGTGCTCCACGACACTAGCGCTGTATACGTGAGTCTAGAGAAAAGATGTACCACTGCTATTCCAATGTCTTGAGTCTTGTGCTCCACGACACTAGCGCTGTATGTGAGTCTAGAGAAAAGATGTACCACTACTATTCCAATGTCTTGAGTCTTGTGCTCCACAACACTAGCGCTGTATGTGAGTCTAGAGAAAAGATGTACCACTACTATTCCAATGTCTTGAGTCTTGTGCTCCACAACACTAGCGCTGTATATGTGAGTCTAGAGAAAAGATGTACCACTATACTCTTCAAATGTCTTGAGTCTTGTGCTCCACGACACTAGCGCTGTATGTGAGTCTAGAGAAAACATGTACCACTACTACTCCAATGTCTTGAGTCTTGTCCTCCACGACACTAGCGCTGTATGTGAGTCTAGAGAAAAGATGTACCACTACTATTCCAATGTCTTGAGTCTTGTGCTCCACGACACTAGCGCTGTATGTGAGTCTAGAGAAAAGATGTACCACTACTATTCCAATGTCTTGAGTCTTGTGCTCCACGACACTAGCGCTGTATGTGTGAGTCTAGAGAAAAGATGTACCACTACTATTCCAATGTCTTGAGTCTTGTGCTCCACGACACTAGCGCTGTATGTGAGTCTAGAGAAAAGATGTACCACTACTATTCCAATGTCTTGAGTCTTGTGCTCCACGACACTAGCGCTGTATGTGAGTCTAGAGAAAAGATGTACCACTACTATTCCAATGTCTTGAGTCTTGTGCTCCACGACACTAGCGCTGTATGTGAGTCTAGAGAAAAGATGTACCACTACTATTCCAATGTCTTGAGTCTTGTGCTCCACGACACTAGCGCTGTATATGTGAGTCTAGAGAAAAGATGTACCACTACTATTCCAATGTCTTGAGTCTTGTGCTCCACGACACTAGCGCTGTATGTGAGTCTAGAGAAAAGATGTACCACTACTATTCCAATGTCTTGAGTCTTGTGCTCCACGACACTAGCGCTGTATGTGAGTCTAGAGAAAAGATGTACCACTACTATTCCAATGTCTTGAGTCTTGTGCTCCACGACACTAGCGCTGTATATGTGAGTCTAGAGAAAAGATGTACCACTACTATTCCAATGTCTTGAGTCTTGTGCTCCACGACACTAGCGCTGTATGTGAGTCTAGAGAAAAGATGTACCACTACTATTCCAATGTCTTGAGTCGTGTGCTCCACGACACTAGCGCTGTATGTGAGTCTAGAGAAAAGATGATCCACTACTATTCCAATGTCTTGAGTCTTGTGCTCAACGACACTAGCGCTGTATGTGAGTCTAGAGAAAAGATGTACCACTGCTATTCTAATGTCTTTGAAGGTAAGCGAAGCGCCGACCACCAGGACTCGTTCCTCAACCTCAAGACGCAGGAGGGCGGCGATCCCGGGGGGTCGGCGAAGCAGCTCAAGGCCGTCAACGAGGAGCTTGACGAACACAACCAGCGCGCGATACAACTGCGCAACATGGACGTCAAGGTTAGTCAAGGACCCTTGGATAGAAGTTATCACGGACCTCTAGATCAATTCTGAAAATCGTCTTTTGATAGGTGATTGTGAGTGGATTGGTGGGGGAGCTGGAGCCCGATTCTCTAAACCTGTGGTAAATTTCTCACCGGTTTCTGTCGTTACGGAAGGCGAATGGATGGCTGTGATTGGGTCACAGCCTTCTCATAACGACCAAAACCGGTGATCACCTTATCGTTGACCATAGAGATTCAAGGCCCTGGTCTAGTGGTTGGCATCCCTGCTTCCAATACGGTCGCGCGGGTTCGAATCCTGCTTCAGGCAGAAGTTTTTTTATGGATTCAATTCCATCTGACTTATTAGCTTAGGAATATAAGTATAAACAGTGATTTTGAAGCCGTCGTATTATAGCACAACGAAGCACTCAATAAATTCATTGTTCTGAATCAGCCTTGTTGATTCTGGCATTTGTCCGCAGGTGTTCGCGCTGTCCAATCACTGATTCACATATTTCACATATTTAAAATATAAAGATCCCCAGTTGGTTATCGCTCACTCGTCGACGGTGTTTGGAGCCTACAGGTTCGGCTCAGTCGCTTTAAAGTAAAGTCCCCCACTGAAAATTAGTTATGTAACTGCGTGGATAGACTCTAATTAATATGAATTGATCGAAATGCAGTCCACATCCCCCTTTTTCCTACCTTTCCCTTTTCCTCCCCTTCCACTTTTCCTCCCCGCCCTCCTGCGTGCCTCTTTCCTCCAAACATCTTCATATTTCATCCACTCATCGTCTCGATTAGCCAAGTTGCAAAAATGTGGGACGTAATTAACCCACATATCAATCGATTTATTTTATTTATTTAAGGTGGGGCCGCAGGTGGCGGAGGTTGCCAAACTCATTGAGCAGTCGCGCCAAAAGGACGCAAACAACAAGGACCGCGGTAGTCTGGTGTCGGCGGGGGTGGGGGGCGACGCGTCGCTCGAGCAACGCGTCAACGCGCCGCGCAAGAAGGCCGACAACGAGAACGCGTCGCCGACGCTCGCGAAGGAGGAGCGTACGAAACGCAGCGCGCATCATCGCCGTCAACGCGGCGACCTCGTGAACGCTACGCGCGACGTTGACGCGACCCTCGATTTGGCGCACTACCTGACGGGCTCGGGGGGCAAAGAAAACAGCAAGGTCGCCTACAAACCGGTTGTCGACTGGGAGGCCGGCGACCGGGAGCGCTTCCAAGAACTCCAGGCGCATCGTAAACTCAACGAATACGGTTTCGACAACGACGCGAATCAGAGAATCGCCGGCAGCAACGCGGAGGGCGGCGAAGCCGACGTGAACAACAATGTCGGCATCGCGGAACCGAGAAGTATCTTCGATAGCGGTGGCGAAAAGGAGACCTCGAGCGGTTTGACATCGGCCGACGAGAGTTCTGTGTCGGGCAAAGACAACCCGGCCGCGGACCTCGCGCAAAGGGGCAAACTGTTCGAGTTGTTGAAGATATCGAAAGACAAGTTCAACAACCCCGAAGCCGCCGGTAACGTGGACGTCGATGGGCGCTCTGCTCTGCTGCATCACTTGTATAAGAACCAAGACGCCGAAGAGGAACTCGTCAAACAGGTAAATAATCGCTCATATTTATTCCTACATCATTTAGTTGGGTCAAGGGGTGTTTCTACCATTAATATTTATATTAATAATACAAATTATGTAAGGAAATGGGCGAATTTAAGCAGCAGTGGCTTCTCTTAAATTTTGACCTCATCTAACCTAGGCTAACCTACAATCTAACATAACCTAGAGAACTGTCACGGCTAACAATGCCGGTACAACACAGAATAGAATGTTTACAAAGTACAATTTAACAAGAACAATAGAGTATAAGATTTGAGTAACACACATTTAACAGGATATATAACAGCTAAGGAAAAACATGATTATATCATAACGCCTAGAGAAAGGCTAATTAATTAATGGCAAATACGACAAAAAATGTTTGGTGATTGCAAACGATATAAAGTTAGTAGTCTATATTATTGCTCATTGAGGGTGTGTTCCAACTTGACGTTTTTCGTAGTGGACTAAGCTTAGTTATACTAATCGAAAGGAAGTGACGTCACAAGCAGACGACCAATGCTCCTTATTTGGCTAGTGGTTAGTGGTTAGTGGGTAGTGGTCGAAAGTGTACACTACGACACCGACTAACCCACTAAACCAAGATGGTTGATACCAGCCATCACAGCTGATACTTTTAGGTTAGGAAAGTACCCAACCAGTAAGTGGAAGTATTATTATCGTATTTATTTATATTAGATGATTAATAACAATAAACTTTGTATTAGCATACTAGGTGGCGTGCCCAAAGCTGTTAGCATTTAGTGTGTAGCAGGTAGTGGTTAGTGGTTAGTGGTTAGCAGGCGAAAATCAAGTTGGAACACACCCTGAGTAGATGAGTTTTAGTTTGACTGTTTTGAATGTCCACTTAGATGGAGGCGGACAAGTCAGACAACAACAACAACAACAACAACGGCTACGTCATCAGGAAGCGCGACCTGGGCGACCTGTCGTCGTGGGGCGACCGACGCGCGCGCGTCTACTACGACCGGCAGTACGCGCTGGACGACTTTGACGCGCGCGACAGCTTCCACGCGCGCGCGGTGCCGCGCTACGGCCAACCGACGCCCGATTCGTTCCACAAGTGGAACAAGCCCGGTGACATTCACAGCTTCAGCCGGATGCTGTTTAGGGACCTCGAGACGCATCCCACGGACACCATCCAGGCCGGCTTCGACAACGAGGGTGGGTACTAGCTGTCACGTGACACGCGGGGGCGGGGCCATATCTGGGGGCGTGGCCAGCACACAGTGCGGCTTCCTTTAGTTTTATTTTATTTTATTTCCCCATGCGATTTGTACAGAGTACAAATATTGGTACAAACTACAAATATAAATAGGTCCTACTCTATTATACATACAAAATTATATAAGCCTTATATTAATTAAATATATACACATATACACAAATACTACACAAAACTACAAAAAACACATAGGCCTACAATCAGAAATAGCAGTAGGTCTAAGGATGTGTCAGAGAAACGGGAATTTAAGTTGTTAGCTGTTATCAAAGAGTTCTTTCAAAGTGTATAGTGGATTAGTTAAGAGGAATGTTTTTAGTCTGTATTTAAAGAGTGGAAGAGATGTAGGTTGGAATTCATAGTCGGCCCCTACACCTAGGGGCACCCATTGTTGCTATGGATTAGTTTTGTTTATGGGAAATAACATGGAAACAACTGTTTCCTTGGTAACAATGGGCGCCCCTAGGTGTAGGGGCCGACTATGAATTCCAACCGTAGAGTTTCTTACTGATTGGGGAAGTTTGTTATAAATTTTATTGCAAAGGTGGTCCGGCCAACAGTCACTGCATATTGGACACACTATATTCTACTTTCAAACAATTCGCGATGCGCTTCCTAGCGGGAAAGCTTGTCCCTAGAGCCGAGGAGTGCTGACACTCCTTCTTCTCAAGTACAACTTGTTGCCGCCATGTTAGACCGTGACGTCATGATAATTCGTCCTTGAGATAGCGTTTGTGGTTTTATCTTTAGTAAATTCACTCGTCTATTTAATTCTAAACACTTATTTTATGAAATTTAAAAACCACACACGCTCGTTTTCTCGGTTACGTAAAGCACACATGATGACGTCATAATGGCCTCTGTGACGTCATGGCAACCTGCTACCGTCCGCCCACAAAGAGGGGTCAGCGGGGTGGACAGGTTTGCGTGCTTTGGTCATCCCGAGAGCTGGGCCGGCCGGCGGAAACCCACCCCAACGGTGCAGCTCGAGGGGGAGAAGCCAGACGAAATGCAGTCTACTTTCCCCTTTCCCCTTCGTTACGTTCTACATGTCCCTCCCTTTCCTTCAAACACTCACGTACTTCATGACCTAGTTGTCGAGTACCTCAATACACAATAGTAGCAATAACAATAACAATAGCCTAAACATAATAGGAAAGAAATTAAAAAGGTATTGCACATCCTCCCATTCAGATTTTCGTGCCCATTACGTCTTACTTTTGTCCCTTTCCTCCAATCACCTCCTGACGTCAAGTGACGTCGGAGGGACAAGTAGGACGTAAAGGGAAAGGAAAGAGGACGTGGACTGCATTTCGTCTGGCTTCTCCCCCTCGACCTGTCCGGGTAGAAGCTCTCGGGATCACCAAAGCACGCAAACCTGCCGACCACGACAAGGTAGCAGTCTATGATAATACTGATAACAATAACTTGTTCAGGTAACTACGTGAGCCCGATCGCGTTGGATCGCGTGCGCCGGCTCAGACAGGAGAAGCGTCGACGTCGGCGTCGCAGCGCGCGCGACGAGCTACGCGAGCGTCGCGCGCGTCGCGCCAACTTCCTGTTCCCCAAGGCCGACCCCATCGAGGAGTTCTTCGCGAACCGGCGCGCGCAGAGAGTTGAGGACGCCGTCAACGAGGACGACGACGAGTACGAGGGGGAGCGGAGTCGTCACAAGAGAGACAAGAGAGGGTCGCGCCGGCCGGTCCAGGCGGCGGTGGACAAGCGCGACGATAAGGGGTGGCCGGTGACGTCAGCCAACGGGGCGACGCGTAGAACTCCCGCGTTGGTGCGCGCGACGACCGCTGTGGCGCTGGCGCTCTTCAACCTAGCCCATCACGCCGCGTGAAGTGGCCGCCCCGCCCGCCCGTGTGTATCTACGTCACGGTGGGAGAATCTATACAGTAGCGACACTAGCGCGGCGTAGCGGTGATGGGTTAATTTTATTTACGTAATAAACACATTACAATATTTAATATCATTGAAACAAGTGGGAAAGCTTCAATTTCATGTTGAAGAAGCTTTCTGGCAATAAATGAGATATTAATGTAAAATAAATTGTAGGCTAGCAACCCATCCCAACCCAAGGAAGTTGTAGTAGTCTACTGTAGACCTGCGCGCGCAAGTGTCGAGTGTCGCTAGTGTATAGATTCTTGTACTGTGAGTGGTGCTGCGCCCCGTGCTAATATATGCAGACTGTACCACGCAACAGGCTGATATTATTTTGATACTCTTTACCGCAATCATAACGTCGCCTAGCTTAGACATGGAGTAACTCAAATTCAGTTCCATCTTGTGTTTATACTCACTGAGCGCGCACGGCAATGAGTACAGAGAGTAAAAGTACCATGTCGTTTTGTACTGTTTATTGAATTTTGTATTGAAAATAAAATGAAGCCAAAAAAAATTGCTTTTGTTTTATGGTATGGGTATTCCTAATGAACACGCCCGGATGCAGAGGTGTGCCCTAGTTAAGGGATCCTTAGCGTTCCTATGGTCTTGTTTTGTTGATCTGTGCATCCGGGCTGCTCATTTCGGCATAGGGTTAGAACAGAGGTGGCTGTATGACCTTTGACCTTATGGTTGATGACGCCAGTAAATACTTCACCTAGTTAGAGTACAAACTGATGGATTGGCATACTGCAATACGCAATACACATTGGATATACAATATACAGCAGGTTATTTGATGGATACACATTACTTACACATTACTTACACATTACTTTGTATAACTAATATACAACCGACTAATGCCCGGTTCCCATGTTTCTACGTCGGACGTTGGCCAATCGTAGCCATTTCCGCCAACGCTGGCACTCCCCCTTTCGACGTTCGTCGGGAATACTACGGACAACGGTACGCCAATGTCCGACGTAAGGCCATGGGAACCGGGCAATAGAAAGAATTGCACAGGACACTTTTCCCTTATATATTTATTGTAGTACGTTCTTAAAAAAAAATGATATTAATTAAATTATCATTAAACGCAAATGTAGAGCGAGAAAAAATGTCTACCCAAAATGAACAAACGCTAACACCCAGTTTACGTTACTCTCATCTTACAATCGTAAGACTACATTACCGACCAACCGACGGTCATTTTCCAAGTGTAAACGCTGCACAGTTAGTAAATCAGTCCGTATAGGTCTACCAGAGTACACTTACGGCAGTTAGTATAGTTGCCATCTAAACTTTATCTAAAGAAATATACATACAACTCAACTGTTTCGCCTAATACGTGACATATGAATTAAATCAAACCTGTTCCTACGCCAATTAAACAACAACGTAAAAGATAACCTCAATTATATACCAAGCTCCATCGTCCCGCCATTTGTATTTTTGTAATTGTGTTCAGTATTCCGTGGATCCGTGATGACTGTGTATGAACGCTGGTAGAGTTACGAACGTCAAGCACCCAGAACCTACCATCGTAACGATGACGGTAACGTAAACGAGTTGTAAGTATCGAGTACGTCGTTAAACAACAAACAATAATATTACAACTACAACTACTACTAATACAATTCGGTATCAATCAATGTTCCTACGCGAACAACCTTCGCTGTTAAAGCGCCCTAGATCAATAATCTGATAACAAATGTTCCTATTGATTGTACACATTTAAATACAGCTTTAGACTAATCTGAAACTGTGGAATTTCTGGTTAGGTACATTTTAGATTTAAGTTATCTTGCAAACAATAACCTTTGCCAAAACATGAATACCGATAACAAATAATAAGGATAGAATGTTATCTCGTGGGCTGTATTAGGAGACAGGCCAAAGTATTCTCATACGTGATTATGTTTAAGTCAGCTGTAGTTGTGTTCGTAGCGGTGTCCCTCATTCACAGGAGTGACGCGACGGGGGTGGGTTATGGTAAGTACAGTCAGCTCAGTGGTCAATTTGCCCCCCCCCCCCCCACCACCCTCCTACCCATGCAAGAGGTTAGAGAGATAATGAAGTGCAATTTTTTTAGTTTTCAGCACAGATTTGTAAGACTTTTATGTAAAAAAAAAAAAAAAAAAAAAACAGTTTTCCGTTAAAAAACATTGTTTTTTACTTCTCTTTTACTGATTTAACAGAAATAACTCTTGTATTATTAATTATTATAGTGTATCAGTGCTTAATTGCTTAATTTCAGGGCGGACGCGTCCGACCACTTCTTTAATTGAAAAATCCCAACAAAAAAATCTTAAAAATCCTGTGGGAGTAATTTGCTCGAGTACGGCGGCTGTTTATGTGGTGAGGTTAGGCTAGGTTAGGATATGTTAGGTAAGGTTAGGTTAGGTTAGGTTTTTTCGGCAACTGTTTGTCGTAGAGCAAACCAGACCGTATCCCGCACTCGTTATTCTCTAACAAGGAACAAATTTGTTTGGGAGATATTCTGTCGGGAGTAGCTTACGGGAGTAACTAGCGGGAATAACTTGCAGGATTAACTTGCGGGAGTAACTTGCGTGTGTAACTCGCGGGTGTAACTTGCGGGTTAACTTGCGGGAGTAGCATGTGGGTGTAACTTGCGGGAGTAACTTTCGGGAGTAACTTGCGGAAGTAACTTGCGGGAGTAGCTTGCGGGTGTAACTTGCGGGAGTAACTTGCGGGTGTAACTTGCGGGAGTAACATGTGGGTGTAACTTGCGGGAGTAACTTTCGGGAGTAACTTGGTACAGTAGCTTGCGGGAGTAACATGCGGGAGTGACTTGCGGGAGTAACTTGCGGGAGTAGCTTGCGGGAGTGACTTGCGGGAGTAACTTGCGGGAGTAACTTGGTGGAGTAACTTGCGGGAATAACTTGTGGAAGTAGCTTGCGGGAGTAACTTGCGGGAGTAACTTACGGGAGTAACTTGCTCGGGCATATACTGCGGCCGTGTATGTGGCAAACAAGTGACAAGAAAAATGTATGTTTATTGCATAAAACGAGACATGACGCCCCTCGTCCCCCCCCCCTTCACCCCTCCAAGAGTTGCCATACGTCCCGCTTGCAGGACAGTCCTGATATTGAATTTTAGTTCCCGCGTCCAATGTTGCGACATCTAATTTACAATATCAGGTATCTGCAGCCCAAAACATGCTCAGTTATCAACAGCCAAGTAGTTCTCGTCAATGTTCCAATTCATTTTGGTGGTTTCCTGGTTTTTGGTTTACATCTCCTCACTAGAGAAGTGACGTCACTCTGACTGTACGTCACATATTGTCAGAATGTACCAAACATGATGTGTTGAAAACACAATTAAAGCTTTCCCCGTTGTATGAAGAACTTTTGTCATACGAGAATTGTGATAAACTTTTAAAATTACTTGTCCGCACACAGTTTTTCCAACAATTTTAAATACAACCAATTATAAATATAAAATAATATAAATTAAATTCATATAAAATTAAAACATAATTACTACTTTCATAGTTACTTGATTACTTAGCTTGCAAAACACTATCTTGGTGGCGCAAAATGACCTAACTGGTTGAAGCGCCCTTAAACCCAATAAATTCAAAATTCAAAAAATAAATTCAAATTGGTTTACAAAAACGACGATATTTCGGTTCCATTCAGTCCGGTATTTTTTTCCGAAACGCCCAGAAAGCACTCTAAAAGCCCGATTTAAACATTTTCTCCTGCGGTGCTATTGTTGGGGTCACCGCCCCTACCTAACCAAACCCCCCGTGCTTTCTTTGTCCCGATAAGATATCTCCCCGAGTGTCAAACCTGGCAACCCCCCTCCCCCCCCCCCCCTCCGATGAAGAAGATTGGCGAACGTCCGCCCACTTATTATTTTAGAATTTAAGCTTTAGTGGTACTTGTTCGCTTAGCCAATAAGTAATCAGATTTAGATGTTATGACTTACGAATCGCTATAATTTGACGTGTACAAATAAAAAGTACCGTATTAAAAAAGTACCGGTACGGCGCCCCGGCTCACTTTCATCACCGGGTCAGTATACATCTCTAACATGATATTTACAACATTGCTGCGAGATGGTAAAACTTCTCACTTTTTTGGAACAAATCTGATGCCTCAATATGAATTCCAACCTAGTAGCAAGCAGTGTGCAGGGGTCTCCAAACTCCGTGTCATAATACAGATAGTTTAACACATCAAAGGGTGGTTGAGTTCGCGTGTAAGACCCCCCCCCCCCCCCCCCCCCCGCCCCACTAACAACTACTGATAATGGCAAGTAATTATGGCAAATACCAAGGGTGGAAGTATTGAGAACTCAAACTAACACATAGATAGCGCTGCTAAGCAACCTCCTTGTAGCACCATAATATGGTCGCATTTGTTTATCTACAACAATGACTGTGTATATGACAATATGGCCGCCAACAATGTCCGTGGCGTCACGTAAAGATCAATAATAATTGACAGCAAAACTCCTCCTCACAAGAGTTTATTTTCTTGTCACCCGAATGCATCTATCTAGTCCCCCCCTCCTACGTCACTGCTGATGGCCGTGCTAAGGATATATATGTATTGCGCCATGCAGGTCTCCTCAACAAGACTAAAGGATGCTGGGATCTGGGCGTGACGCTGCAGGTGTCCTCTCTAGTGACGTCACCAACACCTCGGCAGCTGGAAGTGTCTTGGTTCAACGCCCGCCCGCTAGAGGGGGACTACGTGGGACTCTATTATCACGATCCACTGGAGTGAGTCAAAACAAATAAATAAATAATAATTAGTGTGACTCAATCGCAGCAATTGCCTTATTTCTGAGGAGAACCTCGGAAAAAGCCTCCAGCGAGGATTGCTGGTAGCGGGTATCGAACTGGCGACCTCCCGAATGAGAGCCTCGTGTGCTACGCACTGAGCCATCGCTATCGGTGACACGAATACGAGGTTTCGTACAGTAGGTGAACAAGTATCTTAGAATTACATACGCTGTCGTTCTTTCAGATAGCTTTCCACACCCCTGTTTCAAGTGCGTCTCTCCATCTTTCAGAGAGTTTTATACAGCTCAGTTTTAAGCGCGTCTCTCTATTTTTTAGAGAGCTTTCCACACCCCTGTTTTTAAGTGCGTCTCTCTATCTTTCAGAGAGCTTTATACACCCCTGTTTCAAGCGCGTCTCTCTATTTACTAGAGAGCTTTGTACACCCCTGTTTAAAGTGCGTCTCTCTATCTTTCAGAGAGCTTTATACACCCCTGTTTCAAGCGCGTCTCTCTATTTTTTAGAGAGCTTTGTACACCTCTGTTTCAAGTGCGTCTCTCCATCTTTCAGAGAGCTTTATACACCCCTGTTTCAAGCGCGTCTCTCTATTTTTTAGAGAGCTTTGTACACCTCTGTTTCAAGTGCGTCTCTCTATCTTTCAGAGAGCTTTATACACCCCTGTTTCAAGCGCGTCTCTCTATTTTTTAGAGAGCTTTGTACACCTCTGTTTCAAGTGCGTCTCTCCATCTTTCAGAGAGTTTTATACACCCCTGTTTCAAGCGCGTCTCTCTATTTTTTAGAGAGCTTTGTACACCCCTGTTAAAAGTACGTCTCTCTATCTTTCAGAGAGCTTTTTACACCCCTGTTTCAAGTGCATCCCTCCATCTTTCAGAGAGTTTTCTACACCCCTGTTTCAAGCGCGTCTCTCTATATTTTAGAGAGCTTTGTACACCCCTGTTTAAAGTACGTCTCTCTATCTTTCAGAGAGTTTTCTACACCCCTGTTTCAAGCGCGTCTCTCTATTTTTTAGAGAGCTTTCCACACCCCTGTTTCAAGTGCATCCCTCCATCTTTCAGAGAGTTTTCTACACCCCTGTTTCAACTGCGTCTCTCTATCTTTCAGAGAGCTTTGTACACCCCTGTTCCAAGCGAACGTCAGCACGGAGTCCGGCAACAATCTGACGAATGTCCAGGCTCCAACTATTGCGTCCGAAGATTTGGGCTACTCTGCTCTCTGTTTGGGGTACTGGGCAGCTTACGTCAGCCAGGGGGTGGTACTGGGTGAGTGAGGTGACCAGACGTACCGGTTTGACCGGTACCGGTACAGTACCGTTATCGGAACACTTGTACCGGTGTCCCGAGAGATTCATTGAAAACACGTATTTATACCGATTTGTAATTCTTGGGGAAAAGAATGTCCCGGTATTCTGTCAATAAAGAAAACGCGGTCGATTGTAACAGTGGTGGGTGGGGGGAGAGGGGGGACTTACAGTTGCTAACACATGTGGGTCGCATTCGCAGACGCTGACTCACACAATCACGCACTCACTCAACTCCCAGGCAGTAGAGTTTAATCCGTCAACAGGCGGCTGGCGAAATACGTTTATGCATTACATGACTACAAAAATGTACCCACATTCATTTAAATACTTAATGTGTATTAATTAAAATTAATATGAATAATAATGTATTGATATTTATTTTGTTTTACTAATTCATGTTAGAAAACTGTTTTACGGGGATTTTCACGCAAATTTGAATTAAAAATGTTTTGCCTCTTTCGACTGACCAGACCCCGTGCTTGTCCATGGAGTTCGTAATCCTTACACTTTGTTGGTCGCGGTTTTCAATATTCAAAATATAGTCACCCTCGCCGTATGGGTGAGTTGAGTTGCAATACTACGTATACAATGTGTTTGGCCTAGAGTCAAACGAAATCCGTGGTACGTATAAATGAGATGGGCCTCATAACGTTTTCAAAACAGTTTTTAGTTAGATTTATTTGCAGGTAGTAGGCCCTACTGCCCATGCTAAGGTAACAGTTTCGAGTTCCAAAATAAAATCTCGGAGTCGCAAAATATGAAAGCGTCAAAATTCATACATCTGCAATAAATGAATCAGTATGAGTGTTTAACTCTAACCCCCGGGGTCCTTCCTTGCTCATGTTTCAGCGTCCGACTGTCTCAGGACACTTCCCACGTGGATGCGCGACATGAAGGGACAGTTAAGGGACATGACTCTCAAGGACATGTTGTGTTACAGCGTCCGACTGTCTCAGGACACTTCCCACGTGGATGCGCGACATGAAGGGACAGTTGGGGGACATGACTCTGAAGGACATGTTCTTGCCTGGGACACACAACTCGGCCTCGTACAAGAAGTATTCGGGCAGTGGAGGCGAAGATATCGTCTCTAAATACACCTTCACACAGGTGAGCAGTGGCGGCTCGTGACGTCAACCCCCCCCCCCCCCCCCCATTCAACCACAATCACTCACTTTCACGGCTTGTGTTATAGTTGTGTTTGAAATATGCACATTCGACTAACAATAAAAGCGCACGGTAAGACATGAGCGCTGGTTCGATTCTCTCATATCTCTTGTATTTTAATTTTCCAAGACTTCTTCCCTAAAAATCCAGATTTCTCCTTCTTCAGTCCTTTTGCTCTTCTACCTCTTGACTGTCCTGGTCTTCAGTTCCAACCCTTCGGACCCTTTATCTAGCACTTATCTTTTATTGACAAAGATTGTGTGTATATATATATGTATATATAGTACTTAAATGTAGGGTTGGTATCATATGCATTATTAGTATCATGTACAGCCTACTGTGTTGTTTTATTTATGGTTTTGTAAAGGGTACCTACGTTACGAAACGCAATGTAATTTAACTTATGCTTCCATGTATTATTCTTTAGAATATATTATGTAATAGTAATGTTCTAGGAAGAGAACGTGCTAGGCCAACTGATCTACGGCATCAGATACGTGGACATGCGTATAGGCTACTACCACACCCTGGCAGAACCTTGGTGGACCTTCCACGGGCGCAGAACTCATCCACTGAGCGATGTATTGGAACAGTTCCGGTCATTTATCGACCACACCGAGGAGATTGTCATTCTAGACATTCAGGAGTTCAACGGTAGGGCATACTAGACATACAGGAGTTCGACGGTAGGGCATACTAGACATACGGGAGTTCAACGGTAGGGCATTCTAGACATTCAGGAGTTCAACGGTAGGGCATTCTAGACATTCAGGAGTTCGACGGTAGGGCATACTAGACACAGGAGTTCAACGGTAGGGCATACTAGACATACGGGAGTTCAACGGTAGGGCATTCTAGACATTCAGGAGTTCAACGGTAGGGCATACTAGACATTCAGGAGTTCAACGGTAGGGCATTCTAGACATTCAGGAGTTCAACGGTAGGGCATTCTAGACATTCAGGAGTTCGACGGTAGGGCATACTAGACACAGGAGTTCAACGGTAGGGCATACTAGACATACAGGAGTTCAACGGTAGGGCATACTAGACATACAGGAGTTCAACGGTAGGGCATTCTAGACATTCAGGAGTTCGACGGTAGGGCATACTAGACACAGGAGTTCAACGGTAGGGCATACTAGACATACGGGAGTTCAACGGTAGGGCATTCTAGACATTCAGGAGTTCAACGGTAGGGCATACTAGACATTCAGGAGTTCAACGGTAGGGCATTCTAGACATTCAGGAGTTCAACGGTAGGGCATTCTAGACATTCAGGAGTTCGACGGTAGGGCATACTAGACACAGGAGTTCAACGGTAGGGCATACTAGACATACAGGAGTTCAACGGTAGGGCATACTAGACATACAGGAGTTCAACGGTAGGGCATACTAGACACAGGAGTTCAACGGTAGGGCATACTAGACATTCAGGAGTTCAACGGTAGGGCATTCTAGACATTCAGGAGTTCAACGGTAGGGCATTCTAGACATTCAGGAGTTCGACGGTAGGGCATTCTAGACATTCAGGAGTTCAACGGTAGGGCATTCTAGACATTCAGGAGTTCAACGGTAGGGCATTCTAGACATTCAGGAGTTCGACGGTAGGGCATACTATAGACACAGGAGTTCAACGGTAGGGCATACTAGACATACAGGAGTTCAACGGTAGGGCATACTAGACATACAGGAGTTCAACGGTAGGGCATACTAGACATACAGGAGTTCAACGGTAGGGCATACTAGACATTCAGGAGTTCAACGGTAGGGCATACAAGACATACAGGAGTTCAACGGTAGGGCATACTAGACATACAGGAGTTCAACGGTAGGGCATTCTAGACATTCAGGAGTTCGACGGTAGGGCATACTAGACACAGGAGTTCAACGGTAGGGCATACTAGACATACAGGAGTTCAACGGTAGGGCATACTAGACATACAGGAGTTCAACGGTAGGGCAAACTAGACATACAGGAGTTCAACGGTAGGGCATACTAGACATACAGGAGTTCAACGGTAGGACATACTAGACATACAGGAGTTCAACGGTAGGGCATACTAGACATACAGGAGTTCAACGGTAGGGCATACTAGACATACAGGAGTTCAACGGTAGGACATACTAGACATACAGGAGATCAACGGTAGGGCAAACTAGACATACAGGAGATCAACGGTATGGCATACTGGACATACAGGAGATCAACGGTAGGGCATACTAGACATACAGGAGTTCAACGGTAGGGCATACTAGACATACAGGAGTTCAACGGTAGGGCATACTAGACATACAGGAGTTCAACGGTAGGGCATACTAGACATACAGGAGTTCAACGGTAGGGCATACTAGACATACAGGAGTTCAACGGTAGGGCATACTAGACATACAGGAGTTCAACGGTAGGGCATACTAACCATACAGGAGATCAACGGTAGGGCAAACTAGACATACAGGAGATCAACGGTATGGCATACTGGACATACAGGAGTTCAACGGTAGGGCATACTAGACATACAGGAGATCAACGGTATGGCATACTGGACATACAGGAGTTCAACGGTAGGGCATACTGGACATACAGGAGTTCAACAGTAGGGCATACTAGACATACAGGAGTTCAACGGTAGGGCATACTAGACATACAGGAGTTCAACGGTAGGGCATACTAACCATACAGGAGATCAACGGTAGGGCAAACTAGACATACAGGAGATCAACGGTATGGCATACTGGACATACAGGAGATCAACGGTAGGGCATACTAGACATACAGGAGTTCAACGGTAGGGCATACTAGACATACAGGAGTTCAACGGTAGGGCATACTAGACATACAGGAGTTCAACGGTAGGGCATACTAGACATACAGGAGTTCAACGGTAGGGCATACTAGACATACAGGAGTTCAACGGTAGGGCATACTAGACATACAGGAGTTCAACGGTAGGGCATACTAACCATACAGGAGATCAACGGTAGGGCATACTAGACATACAGGAGATCAACGGTATGGCATACTGGACATACAGGAGTTCAACGGTAGGGCATACTAGACATACAGGAGTTCAACGGTAGGGCATACTAGACATACAGGAGTTCAACGGTAGGGCATACTAGACATACAGGAGTTCAACGGTAGGGCATACTAGACATACAGGAGTTCAACGGTAGGGCATACTAACCATACAGGAGATCAACGGTAGGGCATACTGGACATACAGGAGTTCAACGGTAGGGCATACTAGACATACAGGAGTTCAACGGTAGGGCATACTAGACATACAGGAGTTCAACGGTAGGGCATACTAGACATACAGGAGTTCAACGGTAGGGCATACTAGACATACAGGAGTTCAACGGTAGGGCATACTAGACATACAGGAGTTCAACGGTAGGGCATACTAACCATACAGGAGATCAACGGTAGGGCAAACTAGACATACAGGAGATCAACGGTATGGCATACTGGACATACAGGAGTTCAACGGTAGGGCATACTAGACATACAGGAGATCAACGGTATGGCATACTGGACATACAGGAGTTCAACGGTAGGGCATACTGGACATACAGGAGTTCAACAGTAGGGCATACTAGACATACAGGAGTTCAATGGTAGGGCATACTAGACATAGGCCCTACAGGAGTTCAACGGTTAGACATACTAGACATACAGGAGATCAACGGTAAGACACACTAGACATACAGGAGTTTAATGGTAGGGCATACTAGACATAGGCCCTACAGGAGTTCAACGGTAGGGCATACTAGACATAGGCCCTACAGGAGTTCAACGGTTAGACATACTAGACATACAGGAGTTCAATGGTATGGCATACTAGACATACAGGAGTTCAACGATAAGACATACTAGACATACACGAGTTCAATGGTAGGGCATACTAGACATACAGGAGTTTAATGGTAGGGCATACTAGACATACATGAGTTCAACGGTAAGACACACTAGACATACAGGAGTTCAATGGTAGGGCATACTAGTGTGACATATATGGAAGGCGGATAGGGTTGGATCTAGGAAGCCTGGTAAAAAGAAGAAGTGGTTTTAGAAAAGAAAGATTGTTGGGTATTGTTGAGAGATGTTACTATGGTTGAGAAAAATAACAAGATAAAAAAACTTGGTGTTGTTTAAAAAGTTGACAGGGAAGGACTGGTTTTGTGTGTGGGACGTGCACGACAGCTGCTTCGGGACATCGAAACAGGCCTGTTTCGAAGTGCGACGGTTGTTCGTGAGGTAAACGTCAAGCCAGCAACGAGTAAGTAATGCAATATCGACTGAGCTAGTAATATAAAATAATAATTTGTCTACTTGAGATACCGGGCTAGACAGTATTTGACAATTTGGCGCTCCAACGTGTAGGGCTCGGTCTACTACAACGACCGAGATGGTAGATGTCTGTCCATAGGCTTAGATCAATATTAGGCTAGAGAAGTTTGTCTAGGGAATGTGTTACCAAATTTTAGTTAAATCAGTAAGATCAGATTCGAGATTGTCCATAGGTTGATACGTATGATTGTGTGAATGTATGAATAGACTAGTGGAGGTTCAAGAAAATTTGGAGTAGCAATTGGAGTGGTTAAAGTATGGAGAGGGAGCTTGATGATATTGAAGGAAGTGAATATGAGGGGTTAAGAGTGGAGAGGGAGCTTGATGATATTGAAGGGAGCTTGATGATGGATGGACCAGATGAGGATGGGGATCTCAAGAGCATGATAAGGAATTTAATGAGGATGCAAGTAGGTGTGACAGCCAAGATTATGGAGATGAAGAAAGGGCAGGATGAACAAGCTAGGGCTTTGGAAGAGATGAAGAGGAATATGGTTAAACAGGTAGATATGGAGAAGATGATGGGAGACATGACCGCGGAAATGAAAACGATATTTTTGGTAAAGCAGGTGGATGTAGGAGATGTAAAGAAAGAAAAAGATTTGAGAAGCGTAGGAGAGGTAGGAAGTGGAAAAATAGATGTTGTGAAAGAGATTGTTGAAGAGCAAGTAGGCTGGTTGGATAATAAGGAAGATGTGGAGATAGTTGAGAAGCAAGGTGACAAGTTTGATGATAAGCAAGATGTGGAGAAAGTTGAGGAGCTAGATGAGATGAGGTTTGATAAGAAAGACGTGGTTGTTACAGAGCAACAGATAGATAAAGTGGTGGATAAATATGTGGAGATAGATGAGGAGTACAAGGATGCTGTGGTTGGTGAGGAAAATTATGATTTGACTGTAGGGCAGAAAGATGATTCCAGGGTCAATAATGAGAGGGAGTGGGTTTGTTATGAGAAAGAATGGATGATGGTAGGAAGAGACTGGAGTAAGTTTAGAGGTGGAACTGTTGAAACTCTCGTAAAGGTAGGCCTATGGTAAAAAAAAAAAAAAAAAAATTTCGGGGATGTTAATTTGAAACCGTACAAAATGTTTATGGAATAAACTTGTTCTGTATGTGTTGGTGGATTTCATGTTGGTAGTAATGTGGTTAAATGTTTGTTTCGTTGCTGTATTGTGATCGGCCGACATTTTGTCTTGGGTTCGATGTTCTTTTGGTTGCCATAGGTATGTTTTTTTTCCATTTTTGGGGAACGAAATTCAAATTGCGACAAAAAATTAAAAAAACATGGGGGGTAATTGTCGTAATAGCGTTGTCATAAAATTGTCGTAATAGCGTTGTCGTAATAGTGTTGTCGTAATAGCGTTGTCATAATAGGGTTGTCATAATGTTGTCGAGAAGTTGATGATACCAGTGGTATAAATAAGTTAAAAAAAAAAAAAGATTTTTTTTAATTCACTGAGTGGTGGTTTTTTTTGTCAAAAGGAATGTGGTGGGTCACATTGCCTGTGATACATTATCTGCAATATGCAGAAGAAAAAAAAAAAGAATTTTTTAAATTCACTGGGTGGATTTTTTTTGTCTAAAGGATTGTTGCATAATATAGTAAGTCAGACATTGTTGGGAATTACAGAGTGGCATTGTTGAGGTATTGTCAAACTTTGACCATAGTTGGAGTGTTGATGAGGTGGTCAGTATGAATGGAGGATATATTCGTTTAGGGGATGGTCATTTGGGGTATAATTATTTCTATATTTATCGTTAAAATGACAAATATAAGAAATAGGGGGGTAATTGTGACATATATGGAAGGCGGATAGGGTTGGATCTAGGAAGCCTGGTAAAAAGAAGAAGTGGTTTTAGAAAAGAAAGATTGTTGGGTATTGTTGAGAGATGTTACTATGGTTGAGAAAAATAACAAGATAAAAAAACTTGGTGTTGTTTAAAAAGTTGACAGGGGAGGACTGGTTTTGTGTGTGGGACGTGCACGACAGCTGCTTCGGGACATCGAAACAGGCCTGTTTCGAAGTGCGACGGTTGTTCGTGAGGTAAACGTCAAGCCAGCAACGAGTAAGTAATGCAATATCGACTGAGCTAGTAATATAAAATAATAATTTGTCTACTTGAGATACCGGGCTAGACAGTATTTGACACTAGCTATACAGGAGTTCAACGGTAGGTCATATTGACTTACAGGAGATCAACGGTAGGTCATACTAGACTTACAGGAGTTCAACGGTAAGACATACTAGACATACAGGAGTTCAATGGTAGGGCATACTAGACATACATTGAGTGGCGTAGGAATAGCCCGGGCAGCCCGGGGGCCCGTGGTCTAGAGGGGCCCGGTTTCTAGACTGCCCTGAGTTGGAAACCTATCATTGTTTATAAGGTTCCATACACTAATACGAAATTCCTACGATAAATTATTACATTAATAATTGCCGGTGCAGATCGCCTCATGTCAGTTGTGTTAAAGAAACAAGATTGTAAGTAAATCTTGCGTTTATAAAAGTTTGATGATAAGTTTGTACACTACGTCATGGTTACTGTTGTAAGTTCAGAACGCTCATTTTCAAAATATGAGAACACTTTCGATCGAAAATCTTTCAGAAGAAGTTTATTTTACGATCACCTATTTAATTCCTTTTCTATCGGGTGTCTTGAAGTTCTAAATCAATAGCGGCCTTTACACGTACACTCTTGCGCGCGGGATTCGTTGTCGCGCGTTCTTTCCTGCAGGTAAAACTGTCCGTGTAAAAGCAAATGCCTTGCAAGGGAAAGAACGTCGCGAATCATCTGAGGGTTGCGCGCGCGCAAGAGCTAGTGCAGGTAAAACTGTCCGTGTTAAAAGCAAGCTTGCAAGGGAAAGAACGTCGTGAATCATCTGAACACTCCGAACACTCCACGCACCACGCAAAAGTGTGGTAAAGACGAAGGGATTGGCATTCACACGCACACTCTTGAACGCGCGCTTTCGTTTCCCTGCGGACCGTGCGTACACTCTTGCGCGGCGCTCCAACCCACGGTTTGCGCGCGGTCTTTCCTTCGCGCAAGAACGCGACACGCAAGCGTGCGCGCAAGAGTGTACGTGTAAAGGCCGCTAATGGCTGTAGGCCTACAAATGAAAATTTTGTCCCGGATCCCATTTTTCATTATTGTTGCTTTCCAGTAAAAAAAACAATGCAAGTAGGTCTATAAATCCCAATTTTGACGCGGTTGGAATTCATAGTCGGCCCCTACACCTAAGGGCGCCCATTGTTACCAAGGTAACAGTTGTTTCCATGTTATTTCCTATAAACACAACCAATCCATAGCAACAATGGGTGCCCGTAGGTGTAGGGGCAGACTATGAATTCTAACCTTATGCAACAATTAGTGACAATATTTACAACAATAGCCAATTGTTGTATTAGCCGACGTTAAAAGGCTAGTCGACTAGCGTCAAAATAGAGATTTGAGATACGCCTTTAAATAATGATCATGAACATGATCCCGGACACAATACAAAACTACGTTAACAATTGTCTCTATGGTAGAGGCCCGCCGGCTCGATTTGGGGGTTGTACTCTTGTACATAGCCACTGTCGGGGCGAGTGCCCCTGTATTTAGGTTAGAGAACCTTTGAAATACCTGGTGGATGACGTGACAGGTGAGGTCATTGGAGACTTGAAGGAGGCGGCGGCGTCGCGACACCAGCGTCCAGGTAACACACGGGGTAACGAAGTAAACAATACTTGCAGCACGAAACACAGACGAGGGAGATTGACTGTATCCCCACGCGAAACACAAGAGAGATGCACACTCACTGCACAGCACACGCACATACGTCCGTCACTGACAAGAGCCAACGCTCGACTGACTCAGGGTAGTTGTGACGTCATAGAAACATATGAAGGAGAAGCAAAACTAGTAATACTACTAGAGGCGGAAGCAGTGGAAGATACACACACAAACGAAGTATACCACCTGAAACAAAAGTTTTTTTTTGGGGGGGGAGGGGGCAAAGGTTCCCCCACCCCTGCGCCGCAGGCGATTCCTTTTTTGAATACATTTTTCGCATGGTTATATACAGGGGTGTAGTCGTAAATTAATATCAGCCTGGGCGCCTTGTTTGCGGAGGAGGGGGGGGGGGGGGGGGGGGGGCAGCAATGCCCACATACAGTCACAGTGGAACTACTTTGTTTAAAAGACAAAATTATAACCAAACATTTCTAATGGATCTATATTTTGTGGAGTATTCAAATAGGTTACTATTTCATTTAGTTTATGTCAAAATCACGTATCTACTATGCTTAGATTTGCAAGCATAATAAATTAATTCAAATAAATCATTTCATTGAGGGAATGGTCTTACCTTGAAATATTATCTGCTAATCTGCTAGCTAGAATAATGCCCACAGTTTCGTACCTAGAATGCAAAGTTGTTCCCATATCGAGACCGTGAATTTTTTGAAGTTGAACTAAATCCTTCATGCAAGAGAATGGTTCGTCATTCTTGGCTTATGTTAAAAATTTTGTTTAGTTTCTTCTTCCTGTGTCTTACATTGCTTATAAATTAAATTATCCAGCTGCTCTTTCTTGCCATCAGACAATACGCGTTCTGCTTCAATGTGCGTTGTTGACTTCTGATGTGCCGAGATTTTAGATCGGAGAGATTTAAGCCTTTGAACATTGTCGGTGCCATTATATGTAACGGTGTATTAGACCCATTAATTGCTGAATTTCACAGATTTTAATTTTACCTCTTGACACATCCCAAGAATCCTCCCTTCGCATCCAGCCACTTGTGTTTTTCCCTTCGTTCAGCCCATTGTTCGCCGGTCCAAACGTCAGGGTAAACAGGACTCGTTGTTTCTTCCGATGTAACAACACTTGAATTATACCCTTCGATAAATTTGCCTTCAGAGGGCTGGTATTTACATTATAACATTGTTCACCACCAGACTCACACACTTTCTTAGGCCGCACAAAATATGACGTTATTTTACTGTTGTCAGTTTCTTCCCCCTTTCGTTTGGGTTTATAAAACATAATTTTTAGATAATACGATACGACATACAATAAACTTATACTTATTTACATTTAAAACTAGACAGTAAGCTGGCACACACTTATAGTTCTCGCAACTTTTACTCACGACAAGCTCACAAATGATACAGATTTTGACCTGTGTCCTCGACCACGAACAGTCAACAACTGAGTTGTTCCAACAAGAACAAATTTTTAGGGACCACCACGAAGTCGTTTCTCGAAACATCACAATTATTGTGAAGCAAAAATGTCAATAGGGATTTTAAAATGGGCGTGGGCAAAGATTTCTGTATGTATCTGTAATCTTTGGCATGCAGTTAACAATAAGGGTTGGTATTTGGTTCCGACTGCAGTCGGGCGACTAATCCCAGCGCCCAGGCTGCAAATCGCCCGAGCGGAATAAGTCTGTATGTCTTTCCTCGGGCTCAGCAACCCTTCTGCCAAAATAACTACATACTTTCGAACTTCAAATTCCAGGACGAGACACCCCAAATCTGCCGATTTTCATTAATAAGCCTGAGCGCGCCTAGGTCGCAAAAACTTAAGTGTGGCTGGGCTAAGCCCAGGCTGAAAAACACTAGCCTGGGCGGCGCCCAGGCCCGCCCAGGCCCGACTACAGCCCTGGTTATATAAGAGTTTTAGAATGAGTTTAGGTGGTTTGTTGTAAGGGATAATTTAACCAGAAGAAAATCATTCAATTTACTGCACTGATGGTATAAATTTGACTTATTAGAAGTATGTTGGCATTGTAGTATAATTATTTCCTTCTATAAGTTACATTGACAAATTTGATGCAACGAAATGTTGGTTTTGCGTGAACCTACATATTTTGGAGAATTAAATCTGGTAATTCGGGGGGGGGGGGGGGGGGGGGGCTCCCAGAGTACACACTACACACCCACATCATACATGTCTAGAGGAGCTATACTTGTGTGCCCAGGGTTCGGGGTCGGGCTGGAGGTGCACGAAGCGCTGGTGTCCTATCTTGTAGAGGAGTTGGGAGGCTACTTCGCCCCGACGTCGCTGACATGGGAGGCGTCGCTCAACGACATCTGGGCGTCGGGACGCCGGCTGATCGTGACGTACGATGATGACAGGGTCAGTGTTCTTATTGGTCGAGGCTGTTGGCCAATGATGTCCCTTGACTCATTAGTCCTTGACATCAGTCTCACTGGTTTTTAAACACTAGCGCAAATCTTTCCCTTCTGGGCATTTTTTGCCACTACTTTGCTATAACTGGTATGATATGACTTATGCAATTAATTCAAAAAAGACACGTGTAAAAAGTAGAAAAAATTGATATTTTTAAATGTCACGAACATGTATGAATTCTAATTAATTCTTCCAGAATTGCAATAGGCCTAATTGCAAACAAATATAATAATGTTTCAGGAAGTATAATCTTCGTCTTCACCTAGTTTGTTGGAAAAGTACATTTCTCTTAATACTTTTAAAGTATTCAAAATCAAAAATAACAAAATGCCAATTTTTAATTTTGAAAGTGTATTTTTATATAAAACCTATTTCTAGATTATGAACTTGAACAATTGACAAAAGATGTTGGTGTACATGTAAAACCGGAGACTGTTGAAACCGTTATAAAACGAAGCACTAAGTAGGCCATACATTTTATAAAGTTCACATCATGATAATCAGTTCTATGTGCTACTGAGTGGGTAGCATATAAATACACATTTATGTATTTAGGTGTCCTACGGAAGCGACATATTATGGCGGGCGGTGCAACATCGTTGGGGCAACGTACAGACATTGGACGACTTGTACAAGTACTTGGCGGGAGCCATAGTCACGTGAGTTAACCTCCTTCTGCATCCTGATACACTGGTAGCAAACAATCCCCCCTCGCATTCACCATAGTGTCTATGGGAGTACAAGTACTTGGAGGGAGCCATAGTCACGTGAGTTAACCTCCTTCTGCATCCTGATACACTGGTAGCAAACAATCCTCCCTCGCATTTACCACACACGTACTTATCAGGCGGGAGCCATAGTCACGTGAGTTAACCTTCTTCTGCATCCTGATACACTGGTAGCAAACAATCCTCCCTCGCATTCACCATAGTGTCTATGGGAGTACAAGTACTTGGCGGGAGCCATAGTCACGTGAGTTAACCTCCTTCTGCATCCTGATACACTGGTAGCAAACAATCCTCCCTCGCATTTACCATAGTGCCTATGGGAGTACAAGCAAAGATTGTAATCTTTGGTACAAGTACTTGGCGGGAGCCATAGTCACGTGAGTTAACCTCCTTCTGCATCCTGATACACTGGTAGCAAACAATCCTCCCTCGCATTTACCATAGTGTCTATGGGAGTACAAGTACTTGGCGGGAGCCATAGTCATGCGAGTCTGTCTGTCTGTCTGTCCCTGATATATTCGAGGTCGGTATGCGACTACACTTACCTCGACTGTGCATTCCGCCCTCAGTGTCTGTGATGTGTTACAGGCCGCCGGGTAATCGCCCTCACGCCCTCATGGCGGAACTAACGGCCACCGCACTGGGCACAATCACAGACCACCTGGGCGGGCTGAGAAACATGGCGGACACGGTCAACAGAAACGTCTCGATGTGGTTTAGAGGCGCTTGGGGTGAGTGAGGGCAGTGGATCTTGGTTCGACTCCCAGTGTTTAACGCAGATAACTTGAAACGTGTCACAAGTTTTTTGTTCGAATCTTTGAATCGACATTCGCTTTTAATAATCCAGGGCTCGGTATAATCAATATCCCTTCAGATAATCTTATAAGGACTAAGAAAAAGAATTATTTAATAGGAAACTTCATAAAGATTAGTTAGTAAAGGAAATACCTCCATAGGCAACCTGCTTCCCTTGGTAGCCCTAACTACTGAAATCACGTGGTACACTAATTTGCTATGATAGTCGATACAGAACATAATTTCTTTATCTTCTCTGGCTAAGAAATGTTGATGAAAGAAGGTATCTTTAGTAACCTGACTCTGGTTTATTGCAGGCGAGACTGTGAACGTGGTGGCTGCAGACTTCTTCAGGGGCACCGCCATCATAGAAGAGTCCATTGCTTGGAACCTGCGTCGCGCCGCGCACATGTCATGCCCCCCCTCCCCCCCCCTTCAGCACTAGGGGGTGACGGGTATCCAAGGACGCGGGGAAACTAGCCAACATATAACCGAAACAGAGGACATCTTGATACAACGTATGGGATGTATTCACAAATAGAAAATGTTTAATAAATATATTTTTCTATCTTCCCCTCTTCCCTTTTTCCTTTCCACTTCCCTCTGTTTTCCTGTCATACTGTATATTATAGCACTCAATAAATTCAAAGTTGTTTTGAATCAACCTTGTTCATTCTGGTGTTTGTCTGCAGGTGTTCGCACTGTCCAATCACTGATTCATATGTTTCATATTTGAATTAAAGATCTTTGATTGGTTATCGCTCACTCGTCGATGGTGTTCGGAGCTTACAGGGTTGGTTTAGTCGCTTTAAATTAAAGTCCCCCACTGAAAACCAGTCTTGTTACCGAGTGAGTATAGACTCTATAAATACATAAACATATCAATGTATCGCATAGATCAATAGATGCTAATAAATACAATACAATACAATACAAATGTTTTTATTTTTAAGCATAACCAATAATATTGAGTATTATTCTTATTTTATTTTATTATATTTAGATTTCATTTTTATTGTTATTGTTCTTTTTTCTATATGGTAGTACACAATGTCTGGTTTTGTTTTTTGTTAATGTTGCTATTTTATGATTTGTCATTACCATAGTTTTTAAATACGTACTATAGTTCTCTCTTCTCTTCACTGTCCTCTTTGTAAATCATTTTTCAAACTGAATAGGATAGACATTAAATAAATAAATCTATGCATAGCCCTATGTCCAGCCCCAGTGGTCTAGGCATCAAGGTGTCACATGGTAACAGGAAGACCTGGGTTCAGTTCCCGGTCAGGGTAGGATTTTGTAATTTCCGGTTATCAATTAAATAACATTTTTGTTTCTATGAATTTGAGGCACAAATCTATTAAGCCAAAACAAGTTATTATTGTATAGTGGATCCCTGGTTATACAAAAGTTGCACACGTTTCTTCTACGTCATGCGTACCGGTACACTGTTGCCAACTTTCGATACGTTTTAGATTTCAAGTAATAACAATCACTACATAATATTGAAGTCAACATTGAAATAGATCACCACCATAAAAATGTAATTAGCTACGTACACTCTTTGAGTACGTATTTGTACAGACACATTGGCTTATATTAAAAAGCACATAGAAAATACTAGTTTTAGACAATACAAGCACAGTATAAGAATCTACACGGTACCAAACCTCCTGTCACAGCTTGTGCAGGGCGACACTAGCGCAGCCTAGCGGTGATTGGGCTGACATACGTTCTTACCGTAATAATATCTACCTCAAGTTGTAGTAGTAGTAGTAGTACTACTTTATCGGCTCTTCCTATAGGACCTGCGCACGAATGTGTTTGCAGCAAGAGAGTAGCTTGAGTTTCGGTACTGTACGGATTCTTACAACGTGATAAAAGTTTCTAAATAATAAAATATATACCTGAGAGGCGTGTTGAAAGAAATATCGACACCTAGAGCTACGGGCAACAATGTTTTAAAGAGGATACTAACTACGCCAACAGGCAGATTCTGGTACTCCAACTTGAAAGTTGACCCGTTAACTGTTCAGCTGTGCATTGTAACGGTACAAGTACTGCAAATAGTCTTCATACTGGTACATGTACCACAGATAGTCTTCATACCGGTCAGAGCTCAGTAAAATACTAAAATAATTATATTTTACATACAGTACTCAATTAAATGTATTTCAGATACGAAATACAAGATAGTTTTGGAGACTTGTATTTTCGATACAAAATACATTTTTACTTTCATAAATACTCAAAATAAAATACATTTGCCTTAGTTATAATGTTAATATCGGAAAATGAGGGCAAACGACCTTTGCAATACCATTAAAAGCAAGACTGCTTTCCAGTATGTCTAGAACATTCTGGCCGCTAGGTTGCGCTAGGAACTTACTGAACGGACGGGTGCGATTCTTTCTTATAGTTTGCAGTCAGGTTACAATCCGTTGCACGACAAAAATGTATTTTCTTGAGAAAAGTATTATGTAAAATACAAAATAATAACGAATATGTATTTGCAATACAAAATACAAACTATAAAATGTGTTTATAAATTTTCAATTAATATTTGTATTAATTTATGTATTCAAATACAAGTATTTCAGACAGTGACCAGCTCTGGGCGCAGGTACGCAAGACTCTCGATACTCAACAGGAAACGGGCCACTCAAGCCACTCAAGTTGTCGTTCGTTTCCACCACCAATAAGAATAACCCACCAGACCCCCACATAACAATGTCCTCATGCTACACTCCCCTTCCCCCCCACGGGGGGTTACGTTCATAAGATTGATCGAAGCACAATACTAGTTCAACTAGTTGAAACACAAATACGAGTTATATGATTGTATAATGTATATTATTATTATTTCACGTGGGAATCTCTCGCCCAGTTTTATTGCATCTTTGAATTATGTGATGGCGGCACCACACGACGTCTGCATTGACTTTGTACGTTTCGCCAAACTTTACGTAATCTAGAACAAACACGAACATAACTTTTGACATCCATACATCACTATATTAACCTATTATATGTTAGGCTACCTGATTTCAAGTGTTCAAAATTCCATTTTATTTATACCCACCAGTTCGTTAAGGCTGTATGTTCAGTTGTTCACCAACACTCAATTGCTAACCTAAAATGTTTTTAAATTATCTCAAAACTAAATCAAAATATGTCATCCTCTAGAGTATTAAGTTCTCTTCCTTATGGATCTTTCTTTGTTTTAATAAATGTTTCCTTTCTTCAAATGTTGTCAACTAGGAGCGCAGTAGGCTACCATTACATTACAAAAGTTAATTAAGAACGTTTGAAAAACGGAAATATTTACTGCAACAAAGAAACGTTAATAAAAGAGAAGTCGGAGAACTTAATTCTTCACAGGACAACATATTTTGATTTACTTTCGGGACAGTTTAAAAACATTTTAAGGCAATCTTAACAGACCAACATTGGTGGCCATAGAGCCTTGACAATGTCGCAAGATACCTGTGCAGCAGGTTCGAGAGTCAATTGCAGCCAGGGTATGATACCACCACGACATATTTTATTGGCAACAGCTTACTTAATTAATTCAATAGTAAAGGCCTAGTAGACTATTGTAAACATTATTGCATAGAACGGTTTTTAAGACGAAAATCTTCTCAATATCTCTACGGTGTCAAAATGTTTAACGAGTGTTTTCTCTTCTACTTTGTAAGTGCTTTGCGTTCACTCTTTCGATGACTCACAGACACTCTGTTGTGCAGTACATTACGGTAAACACGACACTGTCTCGGTAGTTTCACGGTTGGCAGTACTGACGTAACATGTCCAAGCCACTCAGGCAACGTTCACAGTTTCTGGCAAACATCATTATCACTGGAAATAAATCCGTTGTTCGATGTATTTATTTTTATATTCCACTTCATCATAAAGGTCGATTAATTGAGCAAAAATAAAAATGACAAAACCTTCCTTACGGATGTTTTTCTTCTTGTCGATGGATACAGGATATACTACCGTATATCACCTTATTCTTACAATGTTGATTTTAAAACACAAAACTGTAGCCCGATATAGGCCTATAATTATCATACCGGGTATTAATATAGTTTATCTGATCCTATTGTTTACTGTATTAATTTAAATACCTTAATTGCATGACTTTCAACTAAATAGTTAACTGTTTGTTCACTTGTTTTCACCACCTAACAAAAGCTTTCAAATCAAGTTAACGAACGGCTAAATGTTTGGTTTCAAGTCAAACGATGGGGCGAAGTAACTAGGGTATGACGAAGATTATTGAAGAACTGACGTGAGACCTATTAGAGCATCTTTGTCCTCATCCTCGTCCTCGGATCCCCTGTCCTCGAGGAGTGGCCTATTAGAGCATCTCGTTGTCCTCATCCTCGTCCTCGGATCCCCTGTCCTCGAGGAGTGGCCTATTAGAGCATCTCGTTGTCCTCATCCTCGTCCTCGGATCCCCTGTCCTCGAGGAGTGGCTTATTAGAGCATCTCATTGTCCTCATCCTCGTCCTCGGATCCCCTGTCCTCGAGGAGTGGCCTATTAGAGCATCTCGTTGTCCTCATCCTCGTCCTCGGATCCCCTGTCCTCGAGGAGTGGGCTGCCGTCTCCACCCTTGCGACTAGAGGACGATGCCGGCCGAGTCATCAGTATCGGAGGGAGGTTTCCACAGGGGGTGGTTGGCGCCGACCTGGGGGTGACAACCACACTGAGGCCACTGTGCATTCACTTAATATAGGTGTTACTTGTAAACCAACCCCCACTAGGTTCCCACAGGGGGTGGTTGGCGCCGACCTGGGGGTGACAACCACACTGAGGCCACTGTGCATTCACTTAATATAGGTGTTACTTGTAAACCAACCCCCACTAGGTTTCCACAGGGGGTGGTTGGCGCCGACCTGGGGGTGACAACCACACTGAGGCCACTGTGCATTCACTTAATATAGGTGTTACTTGTAAACCAACCCCCACTAGGTTCCCACAAGGGGTGGTTGGCGCCGACCTGGGGGTGACAACCACACTGAGGCCACTGTGCATTCACTTAATATAGGTGTTACTTGTAAACCAACCCCCACTAGGTTCCCACAAGGGGTGGTTGGCGCCGACCTGGGGGTGACAACCACACTGAGGCCACTGTGCATTCACTTAATATAGGTGTTACTTGTAAACCAACCCCCACTAGGTTCCCACAAGGGGTGGTTGGCGCCGACCTGGGGGTGACAACCACACTGAGGCCACTGTGCATTCACTTAATATAGGTGTTACTTGTAAACCAACCCCCACTAGGTTCCCACAAGGGGTGGTTGGCGCCGACCTGGGGGTGACAACCACACTGAGGCCACTGTACATTCACTAGTAAACCAACCCCCACTGAGAATCGAACCCAGATCTCCGCGCCTTGACCCCCAGACCACCGGGACTGGCAACCTAATGTCAGGATATTGCTCACTAAAACTTCTATGTGGGGGTGGACAAACACTGCAACTATTCAGTTGCCTTTGAGTTGACCAGTCACATATAATCCAATATCACAACCATACACATGCTTGAGCGGGAAGTTAGTTCTAAAGGCTAGTCCACACAGATTTTTAAGATATAATGCATAAGGTTTTAGGACGTTGTTTTAAAAACAACAATGAAAACAACGTCTTAAAACTAAAACTTTGTGTGAACGCCAGTACGTATTTCCTATGATCCAACTTTACGACTACGCGTTAAACCTTAAATCATATGTCTGAAAAACTGTGTGGACCAGCCTTAACACATATTTATTTGAGAAATACTCTTGTGGGTAAATGTGTACAAATTTAGACCCGCCACCCCCGAAGCAAGTACAAACCTGGGCAGCCAATGTCGCGTCTTCTTGCGGGAACAGCCCAGGTTGAGCGTGAGGGGCATGTACATCCTCCGAGGGCGTTGACGGCGTCCTCTGTTGGGTATCTCGTCGATATCTTCGGCCATCGGCAGCTGTTGGATCTTGTCCAGCAGCTCTCTGATCTCGGAGGTGGGGCTGGTGGCTTGGGGGGGCGACCCCGGGGTGCCTACACAGACAATTTAGATTTGTTTTTTTAGTGAATAATGTTGGGGCCATGTAGGGTGGCCACAATTTGAAAACAAAAACCTGTAATATGATTTTTTGAGCGTCGGAAGAGATCTTGGGCTGTTTATGGCCGAGTTTCAGGAAAATGCATTTCAGTTGATGGCACTAGTTGTTATTTTAATGTTACTAGAACTGTTTCAATGTTGGTAGGCCTATATTAGGCCTATTTACAGTTTGAACACACAAACATAAGTTCATTGTTCATTGTTCCTTGTTAATAATAATAAATTTACATGGCCAATTTACATTGTCTACCTAAAATACAAAAGATTGTCACTAGAAAACTTTTATTTATTTATTTAATGTCTATCCTATTCAGTTATAAAAACCGATTTACAAAGGATGACAATAAATAGAACTAGGCTATGCAAACAATTAATAATAAGGAAATCATTAAACATCAATTAAATAACATAACAAAACAAACTACTGTACTATAGAAAAAAATCAAGAACAATAAAAATTAATTGAGAAATTAAATAAAATAAATTCAAGTAAAAGTGTAGCCTATTATTAGCGGTAGCCTATATTAAATAATAAAAATAAAGTGTATAAATATGAAGGAACATGAACAAGAAATGTGAAAAAAGAAAAGTACCAACTGCTTGGTGCTTGTGGGACTTACCTACTCCCGCGAGAGAGCTGATATCCGAGCCAGTAGTGGACAGTGCTGTGGCTGAGACGTAGCTGTGTTGTAGTGCGAGCGATCTAGGCGGCCCTGCCTGTCCCCCACTCAGACAGTCCTGAGAGCAGGGCAGACCTGACTGGCAGGACTGTAACGAGCATATAAGCATCACTGACGGGGTCCGCACACTTTGCTAAGGATTATGGACAGAAGTTGAACATCTTCTTTTTTTATGCCCACAATTGACATCTCATGTCATCATGTATTGAACATTATGGAAATATGTTTATTATTCGACACTAAATGTGTCAAGAGATAGCTGCACAACATGGCTGACAGTTAGAGGGTAACAAACTGACATCTGACTGACAGGAGATCATGGATCCGCCTAAACATGTTATTGCGCAAAGTAAGTTTTTAACTTTATTCTGAAATATACATAAATTGAAAGCAAATAGAGCCCAAAGGAACCTCAATGAAAGAGAGGCAGTGTTAATCGGTGGCCTTTTACTTGCATGTGGTTAATTAACATTATGATCAGAACATGAACTTTGGGCCTTCGGATGCTTGGTGTGTCCCCTGATCCAAAATCCCCATAATATCAAAGGCATCTAGGATACAAAACGCAACCAGCAAATATCCAGCAAAGCTGGATATTCACTGACGCAACAATATCGCTTATGTTTCTTTAGAATCGTTGCCATTCTCATATAAACACTGACAATTGACATCCAGCGGCTCCGTTGCCCTCTAGCTATTACTTCACAATTTCGCCGCCAGAGATCATATCTGCAACATTTAGTGCCGATTTCGTAGCTGATTGTGTGAGCGAGACGATATTACCTCTATGTGCGTGTGTCCAGTGTTACTGTAGCCGTGCTCGGCATCATGGCAGCCAACCTCGTAGTTGGTGAGAGACGAAACGGAGCGCGGAGGTGGCGCTATCTGGTGGAACTCTTGTAAACTACCGGCGCACGAATACGGTGGTGGAACTATTGTGTTTGCCTGTACAGGGGACACAAGAACCGTCACTTAGGACACGCCATTATACAATCGATATACGTATAAACCTTATGTATTTATTTTAGAGATGGACGGATACCGTTATTGAGAATTGGCCGATATCAAAACGTCAGTTTCAGCTGTTTCACATCTAGCATATTGATAAAATAAAAGCTGTAACATTATTATCTCTATCACTGCTATAAAACACCTCTAGTTAAATTTGCAAAGTGTAACTCTTGTGTCCAAAAATAGTTGCTAATATTGTAGTTTCTTAAACATTCTTTAAATTAACAGGAATCGGTATCATAATATTGTGGTACTGATCCATCTCTAATTTATTTAATTTAATGTCAATAAACACAATATACAAGAACAATAAAGATAGCTATGTATACAACTAATTCATTGAAACCCCTGGCAAAAATCCTACGGGCACCCATGCAGCGTAATTTCCACTGCTGTCCTATTACAACTAGAACAATGGTCAAACCTGGCACGAGACATAGATACTAGGGCTGGGCAAGGAAATCGATATTTCGATACGATATCGATACGAGCCAATTTATTCGATATCGATATTTGGTTGAATATCGAAATACAGTAATAATGAAAAAAAAAATATTAAAATTAAAATTTCTAAAATCAAGTTTTGATTACCAATGTTTCATGTTTCAATTGCCTGTGCAAAAAACCCCAACTTGAAAATGTTCTCGTCACCTTTCATTGCCTCCCCTTACTACTCGTCGCTACACTTGTCCGTCCCCCAACTCCCACTTCACCCGCTTCAACCAGTCAGCCGGCCGCACTAAGGAAGAAAGCCGGCCGTGTGCAAAAGCCTTCCCCTCTCGCCCCCCGCCTAAACCAGTCAGCCGGCCGCAAAGAGGAAGGAGTCCGGCCGTGTGCATAAGCATTCCCCTCTCGCCCCTCGCCCCAGTTACACGCACAAAGTACACTCGCTTGGCGCTTACACACGCACAAAGACGAAGAAAGAAGCAACACGTTTTCTACATAGTAGCCTACTTTAATAATTAATATTAATAATAACAATACAATACTCCTTCATTAACAGTTTTATGATCAGTGTACTAAATTAATAAATAATAGACACAATAGTTTAGAAAATATTTTGTTTTTCATTTAACTGCTAACTGGGAAGTGGGAGGGGATATTGAAAACAGATGTATTGCTTTCGATATATCGATATCGATATCGAAATTTTTGCCTGATATCGATATTTGAACTTTATGTCATAGCCCAGCCCTAATAGATACGGTACCTTTTGAATCTCATAGAGGCTGATAAATGTTCAAGAACATATAACAAGGTATGTTGCCAGCAGGTGCAAGATAAACCTGACTGCAACTTGCGCCCGGGTTACAGAATAGGGGTCGCAACGTTACAACCGCCTAGAGCTGCTCAGGAACGAGGGCCCAGGAGTCTAGTCTCACCTCGTTTGTCGCGTACAGGAAACTGGAGCTGAGCGAGTCTGCCGTGCTCGTTGCCGAGAGTGACGTCATCGGCCGAACCAGATAGTTGCGGAAGTATTGAACCATCAGGTAGTTCCCGCTCACTCCCTTACCGTTGTCGTTGTAGCTGATGACCAGAGGGTAAAGGTCTGGCTTCGATGTCACCTGGGCAAACAAAACAACGTTATTAGTCACAGCTTAAACCCCCCACTGTACGATCTCGGTAGGACAAATTTCTTCTTGGGATAACTTGTTTTCACCATGGCAACCACCAACCAGAAGCTTTGAATGTTGCTTATCCCGAGGATAACTATATCTAGAACCTTGTCAAAGATTGTAACGCTGGGCCTTAAAGCTGAGAAACTGTAAGAATGACGGCCTCTTCATATCCCCACCACAGCTACCCGACCCCCCTCAACTCCGTGACAACCTGACAAAATGAAATACCTAACTGAAAATCAGTTTGTTTCAGTTGTTCAGTTTGTTGTTTCACGGAGTTGAGGGGGGTCGAGTAGCAGTGGAGGGATAAGGAGGGGGCCGTCATTCTTACAGTTTCTCAACAAAGTAGAGTGAACAGGCCGGATTAGTCACGCCCGCTGTGTTAGGTACCAAACCCAAGAGTATTATATTATCGAAAATGGGTCTGTAGTGTTTAAAGCAGATGGTTGGAAAGCAGACAATTAAGAATGGAGAGTAGCATTAAAAACAACACAGGGTTTTAATCAAAGTTTATCTCGAGAATTCTACTCGAAATAAAAATGTGAGTCGAATCAGTGTCAAGCGCTAGTTTGTTAAGCGCTACACACTGAACTGTAAATAAATTCAATATTCTAATCAGTAGGGTAGTAAATAGTTATTATATTATTAACATCAATAATGAGTTGATACCTCAGTGTCAGTACTGTGGTGGGGGTAGCATACCTCAGTGTACGGCGGGGGGGCTTGATGGAAGGAGGAACAGCGGCTGTACTGTGGTGGGGGGTATCATACCTCAGTGTATGGCAGGGGGGTGTGATGGAAGGAGGAACAGCAGCTGTACTGTGGTGGGGGTATCATACCTCAGTGTACGGCGGGGGTAGCGTGATGGAAGGAGGAACAGCGGCTGTACTGTGGTGGGGGTAGCATACCTCAGTGTACGGCGGGGGGGCGTGATGGAAGGAGGAACAGCGGCTGTACTGTGGTGGGGGGTATCATACCTCAGTGTACGGCGGGGGGGCGTGATGGAAGGAGGAACAGCGGCTGTACTGTGGTGGGGGGTAGCATACCTCAGTGTACGGCGGGGGAGCGTGATGGAAGGAGGAACAGCGGCTGTACTGTGGTGGGGGGTAGCATACGTCAGTGTACGGCGGGGGGGCGTGATGGAAGGAGGAACAGCGGCTGTACTGTGGTGGGGGGTAGCATACCTCAGTGTACGGCGGGGGGGCGTGATGGAAGGAGGAACAGCGGCTGTACTGTGGTGGGGGGTGGCATACCTCAGACTACGGCGGGGGGGCGTGATGGAAGGAGGAACAGCAGCTGTACTGTGGTGGGGGGTAGCATACCTCAGTGTACGGCGGGGGGGCGTGATGGATGGAGGAACAGCGGCTGTACTGTGGTGGGGGGTAGCATACCTCAGTGTACGGCGGGGGGGCGTGATGGAAGGAGGAACAGCGTCTGTACTGTGGTGGGGGTAGCATACCTCAGTGTACGGCGGGGGGGCGTGATGGAAGGAGGAACAGCGGCTGTACTGTGGTGGGGGGTAGCATACCTCAGTGTACGGCGGGGGGGCGTGATGGAAGGAGGAACAGCGGCTGTACTGTGGTGGGGGGGAGCATACCTAAGTGTACGGCGGGGGGGCGTGATGGAAGGAGGAACAGCGGCTGTACTGTGGTGGGGGTAGCTCACCTCAGTGTACGGCGGGGGGGGCGTGATGGAAGGAGGAACAGCGGCTGTACTGTGGTGGGGGTAGCATACCTCAGTGTACGGCGGGGGGGGCGTGATGGAAGGAGGAACAGCGGCTGTACTGTGGTGGGGGATAGCATACCTCAGTGTACGGCGGGGGGGCGTGATGGAAGGAGGAACAGCGGCTGTACTGTGGTGGGGGGTATCATACCTCAGTGTACGGCGGGGGGGCGTGATGGAAGGAGGAACAGCGGCTGTACTGTGGTGGGGGGTAGCAGGACCCTGTTGAGTCCCTCTCAGAGCTCGGCTCGTCGTTACAGTTGCGACCTTGACGGCGACAGCAGCAATGTCGCTTCCGCCACAGACAACATCCGCCCAGGCACGAGAGAATGGAAACCACCACCACGAACCTGCAATGTTGATGCACAGTTAGCTTTATACTTATTAGTTTTCTGTCTATAATAAATAAATAAATAAATAAATAAATAAATAAATAAATAAATAAATAAATAAATAAATAAATAAATAAATAAACAAACAAGTAAACAAATAATCTGTTAAGAGGAAAGACTACTAGCCAATATTAAAACCCGCGAAATTAACGTATTTTCGTCATATCTCAATAACGCCACACAATATCGAAGCAGTGACACCTACGCATATTTTGGATTCGTGAGAGCTCAATACCGTATGAAAAAGATTTATTAGTTTGCAGTAATTATAATTATTATTTGTAATTTAACTAATTTACAAGTTAATTAGATATTATACAACTATAATTACTACAATCTACGAAATCTTTTTCATTTGGTATTGAGCTCTCACGAATCCAAAATGTGCGTAGGTGTCATCGTTTCGATATTGTGTGGCGTTATTGAGATATGATGAAAATACGTTAATTTCGCGGGTTTTAATATTGGCTAGTAGGTGCATGGTAGATGACTCACCAGAAGTACCAGTGGTTCCAGAAGACGAAGGAAAGCAGGTTGGCTGTGGCTGCCGTGGGCGGTCTGTATACGGAAGGCGAGTAGACGTAGCAGCAACCCAGGGTGCAACACTCCTTGGGCGGAGAGCAGCTGCAACAATAAACAAGTAAATGCATCAATATTTATAGATGTATTCAATCAAGTCATGTTCAAAACTAAAAAAACAAAAAGAAACAGTTCAAACCGTGAATCGAACCCTGGACCTTTTTGTGTTTGAACCTTTTGGTTCTAAACATAATTGAAATAGGCTAGGTTACATTGTATAAATAAATAACTGTACATTTCATTGCTTACGTTAGTGGCAGATGGGCTAATACATTAACAAGTTTTTTTTTATCAAAACATTTTTCTCACAATATAAATTTTAAACGTATTTATTTTCAATCAAATATGCAGTATGTTTGCCACTGTTGCTCTAACACAGCCTAAAATGCAAAGCGTGAATACCGATACTACAGGTATCTGTCCCCTCAGCTCGGAGCCAAAGATGTGAGTGGTGAGATCGCTGTGATACTGTATATAGATGGGAATACTGCCAGAGTTCTCCCTTCCTTTCCTAATCCTCCTTCCCAATAGTTGTGTTGTGTATTGTTTGTTTGTTTTAAGGCCACCCGTATACCTCTATGCTGCCAATGTTAAATCTCTGAAACTGATGTACCTTTTTCTCAGATACTATCCAACTTGCAGGATTGAAATTTCTGGGGTACTCTAATAAAATATCGATCTTTGATTGGTTATCGCTCACTCGTCGATGGTGTTCGAAGCCTACAGGTTTGGTTTAGTTACTTTATATTTAAGTCCCCCACTGCAAATCACTGTTTAGTTACTGAGTGGGTAGACTCTAAATGTGAATTTATTTATTTTATTTATTTACACTTGTGTACTATACTTTAAGGAGGGCTTTTCAAGAAATTAGTTATGGTTACTTTGTTATGAATTTTTTCTCAAGTGTATGTTTTTTGTACATTTTTTCCTACATTTCTCAACATGAATGAGTTCATATTACTGTTATTTCTATAGGTATCTAAAATAGCCCTCCTTAAAGTATGTCAATAGTATTGATTAGTAGCCTATGTACTGAAAATTTCAATGAGCTAGGACCTTCCTGAGCTGAGAAAATGGTACCTTTGTACAGTACAAATGTAGTTTTGAGATACGCTAGGTTAAAGATTTAATTTGGTTTTACCAGGCTTGAGTGCAGTTTTCTTGCCCATGGACTGCTACCTTTTTATGGTGGGCAGGTTTGCATAGTGTGCTGATCCTGAGAGCTATGCCGGTGGAAGCGTATGCTTCTGATAGGGCCACCCTAGCCGGATAAGTCGAGGCGGAGAAGCCGGATTAAACATGCTGTGCTGATCCCGAGAGCTATGCTGGTGGAAGTGTATGCTTCTGATAGGGCCACCCTAGCCGGATAAGTCGAGGCGGAGAAGCCGGACGAAACATGCTGTGCTGATCCCGAGAGCTATGACGGTGGAAGTGTATGCTTCTGATAGGGCCACCCTAGCCGGATAAGTCGAGGCAGAGAAGCCAGACAAAAGGCAGTTCTCATCCCCAGGAACTGCTACCTTATCGTGGTGGGCAGGTTTACATGTGTTGTGGATCCTGAGAGCTATGCCGGTGGAAGCGTATACTTCTGGTAGGGACACGGTAGACGGTAAAACATTTCACCAGCGGCTACCAATGAACGCCATGCGTAAACAAACCGCACATTGGTTGAAACAGTTTATTATTTTCTAGGGCAATTATTTGGAGCTTGAGACAGTGAACTGTGCATCACAGTTCGAGCACAAGAGATCTAGATTTGAGACTAGGCCTGTACTAGCTTCACACTTTATAGTGACACATACTCTTTTGTGCATACAAGATAGGCCTACTAATTGTTTGAGTCCCAAATTCCTGTGACAGATCTACAATGTTTTCTCAGTCCCCACTTTCACTTGAGAGATGATTATAGGCCCACTGTTCAAATGAACTTTGCATTTTAACAGTGATGCACTTACAGGAGGTACAAATGTAGAATCATCCTGCGAAGGACAGGATAGTGTAGATAAAAGTTGTTTACTTTGTAGGCCTAGGCTAGGGCCAGCCCTTACTTGGTGTTACAAATTTGCAGTAAGTTTACAAGTGAAAATGTATCTTGCGATAGACGCACAGTGTTCATTCTAGCAAAAGTCCTTTTTATAAACACTTTAGGTGGTCTACCCATCTTGAAATAACGAAAATTACCACTTCAAATGAGAGAAAACTCGCAATGTTTACTACTAAAAAGTGTGGTTATAAACTGATGAAGTCACACTGGGTGCTTACGGAAACCTCTCGAATTGAAGAGATCGGATGGATCTGGTCACGTGATGGCATTCCCTGGATCTCATGTCTGTTTCCGAACGAAAAGTTGTAGTTGTTAATAAATCTAAATATAATTATAAATCGTGATCCGAAATTAATCTTATTTAAATTACTTTCTACATGAAATAGATCGAAATGTTCTTGAATGTCTTCAAATAATTCTTTAATCCCACGTTGTGCGTCGTCCACGATAGGCGTTAATTTTGAAAAGGCGGTGAAACAAGCTGTGGTGCGAGATCCAACCCAACAGATCCTTCTTTTAGCAGGATCACTAAGATCGGATCGGATGGATCCGTGAAGGTTTTCGAACAGAGGTACTTGCAATCTTGTATGTTTCCGAACGAACAGATCCATTCGGTTCAACCAGATCAGGGTTTCCGCATTGGTTTCCGTAAGCACCCACTCACAGGCACAGCCTTGTCGACAATTTAAGGGTGACCAACTTACTTCAATCATAAAACCAAAGTCACTAGATTTAAAACCTAGGCGGGAAGCAGTACGAAAGTGAAATACATCCACATTGTAACAGAATGGCCCTCCTGATGCTCATTCACTATCTTCAAACTGGCTAGTTATTGATGTTTAATAATTCAATAATTTACTTTATTAAATTTTACCCAGATTAATATTTTTTTAATGAACTTGTTAATTAATTAATAATGAATCAATTAATGTATAATACAAAAATGAACATTTAAAATTAGCGCTACTTTCAAAAATAGACTGCACCTGTGCTCTCTAGTAGCAATCACCATCATCATCTTCAAGATCGGTTACCACGTCATCTACTTTACAAGTTGTCGTCCCGACACCTGGCACCATCTAGCGGACAAAACCAAAAGTCTTCCAAGGCCACCAGAGTGGGGCGATATTTTACTACGACGCAGTTCCAAGCGGGCGTACGTGATGGCCTGAGGCTTGGAATCTTCAGGAAACATCGATGCGCGGTTGAGAGACTGCGGAGCGGACCAAGCAGGGGAGTTAGCTTCACGTCGCCATAAGGTTCGGACTTGTACTACTCCGGCGCAACCATAACAATGGAAACGTTGTGGTAATCTTCAACTAAGAAGCCTACGGTAGATAACTACACCTACGAAGTATATTCTACCTGTAGAACAATTTGTTTATTTAAATGCAGTTAATATTGTCAACTTAGTCGAGTACGTCCGCGCACTAGGGCAGGCCGCCCATCTTCGCCGCCCAAGCTTCGGTGGGCTTCGACAAAGTTCCATGACCTTCTAGACCTTCAAGAACATCATCACGTAACTATTCAGTAACATTCAAAATTCAAATCAAATTCAATAATAACAATGAATCGTGTGCAGTGATTTTAAATTTTAAAGGCCTTTTTGCGGAATATTTGGTACCAATAATTCAATTAAATACAACATGAACTATCAATAGAGTAATACTAATTGGATCCATTTACAATACAATTGCAAACATTTAAATTTTCATTTAACTTGTAAAATGTTCTGATTAGTAAATTCACCTTGATTTTTAAATTTGTTTGTTGATGTTACCCTGATTCCCTGAACTGCCCGACATTCCAGAGTTCTTCATTTAAAGTAAGTAAATGTAATTATAAAATTTAATTAATTAATTATAAAAAAAGATAAGAGTTCCTTGTGCTCTACTTTTGACCTAGTGTCTGGCGCCCAATTCAAATATTAATATTTTTATTTTTGCATTTGCCGATAGCGTCACAACATACAGCCACACCGACCGCAAAAATGAGTGAAAATACGGGAAAATCAAGCGTAGCGCTTCACTAAAAATAGAAAATAAGTAAGTTATAAGTTTAGTACATGAAATATGGTTATATCATCTAATTAGTAATAGAATGAACTATGAAGTATATGATACCAAAAAAAAAATGATACCCTAAAATTTTCTCGCATATGGGTGGCCTTAATAATTAACTAAGTTACTTACTAATGGCCTCCATCACAGAACTTTGCAGTCACCTGAAACACAGAGTAGGTAAATGTTAGATACCACACCAACAGTTGCAGTCAACTTTAGAACAAAGACAATATCTTAAATGCATCAATAATATAAAGTTGTATTATAGTCTATTCATTCAGTTAAAATAGCTGATTATCAGTGGGGGACATTTTGTACCACTTATTATGTGCCTGTTGTTATGACATCACCGTTTACATGTACATATACACCGGTATCATGTAAATAGATTACAGGCAATTTCCAAGTGAAAAAGCAATGACAACACAACAGTTAATAATAAACAATGTTCAACAATGTTCAAAAATTGAAAACATGATTGGATACGTTAAAAAATAATATACACATTTTTCAACAGGTAAATAGGGCAAAAGTAATTTAATTGCACAACTAAATAAATGTGTTAACTATTTTTGACTTGATTGTCACAATATGTACTCCTTGGATAAATATTACGTAAGTTACTAATTTGTTGTATCAACGACATCCAGGCTTCCCATTGATTGTTGCCATGGTGCAAACAAGTTAGTAGCATTCTAGACATTTATCCGAAGTTCAATGGGAGACCCGAGACCGTATGGCAGGTAGAGTGCGCTGTGAGCGATGACGTTCAGTTCACCTATCTTTAAGCAATTTTAGTAAGGTATTTGCTTTAAGTGCTCCAAATCTTATAAGGTTTTAAGAAATTATTTACAGAATTTTGATTATAGATGCCTAAGTATTTAAGAACTTAAAATTTAATATTTAATGTGTTAAGGCTGGTCCACACAGATTTTTAAGACATAATGCATAAGGTTTTAACAATGGTTTTAAGAAAACAACAATGAAAACAACGTCTTAAAACTAAAACTTTGTGTGAACGCCAGTACGTGTTTCCTATTATCCAATTTTACGACTACGCGTTAAACCTTAAATCGTATGTCTTAAAAATCTGTGTGGACCAGCCCTTATGTAAAATAAAATAACAATCAGATGGAGAATCCAAAAATTAAGTGAAACCTAGTACAATGGTTGATGGAATAACACAGTCTACCACACTCTTCGCGCGCGGGTAAGGTTAATCCGTCCCACAGCCATCTATATTTCGTCAAAAGGGCGCCCTCGGGCGGGAGATGCCGAGCCGCCACTGGTACCAACCTTTCCGGCAGCCGCGACCAGGAAGATCGCCAGCGTGAAGGCGGCGGTGACCGCTAGCATGACGTCACCAGCTGAGTCACGTGATCACAACAGGGCGGCCGCATGCTTGCCGACCTCCGCTGCGAGGAAACAAAACATACCAAACTAGTCTCATGCTACAGAAATGACACATGACCACAGCCTATTACCTCTTCTACACTAGATAGTTTAATACCTATTTAAATACAGCCTGTCTTTAAATACGTGTGTAGTGGTTCGAGTCTGTATTTAAAGACACCCTCTCATCATCATCTCTCGGACCCCGATATAAATATATGTTTAACGTTGTTTGCGAGATCTCGCGTGAAAATGGGAGGAGTCAACTTTTACGCGGCAACTGTCCGACCACGCTGACGTTCATGATGTCGTCCAAACGCTCTTCAAATTTTAAAGGCGAAGAAATTACAATTTTGATTGATGTTTGGAGTAGTTTATGGTCCAGAAAAAATTTGCAGGACACATTCGGCACGCCTTGATATGGCTGGCGATGGAAGAATCACTGAAAGAATGGGGATAGTGAGAACCCCAGAAGCAATCAAAACGAAGGTCAATAATCTGAAATCAAAGTATTATAAAATAAAACGCACAAGCTTCAAGTGTGGTAAGTTAAATTTTGACGTGGCAACCAGTTAAGAAGTGCAGAAATAGACATGTTCGTTTCGTTTGTTTACCGTACATCAGTGGTTCTCAACCTTTTTTAGCCTAGTACGCCCCTAAAAGTCATCGTGAATTACCACGTACCCCTCCATATTAATCTGTATTATGATACACGAGGCTGCGAATAATCAAACGTATTTTAGTCATACTTAGAATAGGAAGGCGCCCATATTATATAAGCGTGAAACCAATTCTATATACACATCGCAGTGCTCTCACCAGGAAAAAAGTTAAGTGGTTGTTTCAAAATCATTTACCGGGTAGTGTATTCCAGGGCAGTCACAAAATATGGGGGTCCGGGGGTTTTCCCCCGGAAAAATTTTTGTACTATACAATCGTTTTGGTGAGTTTTAGAGGTTTTTTAAATATCAACGAAGCACACAAACATGATAAGGTAGCAGTCCTTGGGCAGAACCTAATGTGTAACTTGAGCCTGTTTTCTCGACTAAGTAGGCCTAGGGAAATTCGGGGCTCCAACGTGTTTACGGCCATTATAATGTATCTTTCTGGGAAACATTGGTAAAATACAAACATAACCCACTTTGCACTTTGCTTTGGTAAGAAAAGTGCATTCAGAATATAACCTAGGATATAAATTTACTTGTCAAAATAATATATTTTCAACCATGATGCAATTTCATTTTTTTAAATTTAGTTCTCATATTTTTTTTAAGTACCCCTTTAGAATGTCTCGCGTACCCCTAGGGGTACGCGTACCACGGGTTGAGAACCACTGCCGTACATAACCTCAAACCATGCCTCAAGCAAAGATTACTGACTAGAGAAGATGTTTCATTCATATGGGAATTCATCTGCGCGTGTCTGAGCGAAATTTTCTAAGTCCGACGTGTAGTTCGAATTCTCACCGCAAGAGTCGCTCTTCCAAAGTTTAAAACTCAAGGTCCACTAAATCCCCTGGCACGTACTAGCGATCTAGTAGACCTTGGATAACGGTAACAAAGTCAAACGCAAGGTCTACTAGATCGCTAGTAGCCGCCAGGGTATTTAGTGGACCTTGGTCAAACGTGCAGAACTAGCGCTCCTTGCGTTGAGAATTCGTACTAGTGGTAAGACTTAGAAAATTTCGAAAAATTTCGCGCAGATATTTTAACACGGCGATGAAACATCTTCTCTAGTCAGTAATCTTTGCCTCAAGCCATCCTCAAACTGCCATCTGTCAAATACAAATTTAGTTCCAAAACTGGCCACTACGTCACACAAACTACTAACTACAGAGCAGTGTAGAAGTCGCCATACTTAAATATGACTATTTAAAGACAGCCATATTTAATTAAATTCAAGTGTAGAGCAGGTATATGAGCAGCAGGTTCGAGCAGATACTTAAAAACACACAAAATAAATTATGAGATGTTTTTAATAAGATTTATACGTCCCCCCCCCCCCCCCCCCAATAAAAAACAGTTCCATCATGACTTTTTTAAAGAATGTTTCCGAAGTATCTATTCAATATTTGCGTTCGATAGATTTTGATATAATATGGTGGAGGCGCCGGGTCCTGAAAATAATGTCACAGTTACAATTATTAGTGTTTGTTTTATCTCATCGTCAGACAGAATAACGAATATACATTGGGACTGCGTAGTTGCGTTGCGTGAAACGTTTAGAAATGCCGTGTACTTTAAAACAATTATTTAATTTTAATAATACACTCTGAGTTGGCTAAAATCTCGAGGGCAATAATACCCCTGATTTGTTTTTGCCCCAGACCCCTTCCAGCCCGCACAGATACGATACTTGGGCATCCCCCCCACAGCCAAGCCGTCAATTCGTACCCTGGGCCTAACTCTCTAACAAACTCCCCTCCAAATATATTGACGACAACGCTCGACCTTATTCGTAGAGTCCCTTCAAACGGTGAACAACAATAACAGCGAAATAGTGGGAATAATTTTATTTCACAAAATGATCACGAATCGGTCGATTTTAAACCGGAAAAGGAAAAAATTTGATCACCGCCAAACATCGAAGTTAGCATAAATTGGTGGATACCAACGAAATTCACATTATTTGTGTTTTTAGTGACGAAAGGCACAAAAAAGGTAACGAGTTTCATTAAAATAGATGATATTCTTTCAGTTTTTTGTTATTTGTCCGATGTATACACAATTTTACACAATATCAATCAAAGTTCTGGGAAAATGATCGTGTAAAATAAAACACATTCATGTTTAGAGTCTACCCACTCAGTAACAAGACTGATTTTCAGTGGATGACTTTAATTTAAAGCGACTAACCAACCCTGTAGGCTCCGAACACCATCAACGCGTGAGCGATAACCAATCAAAGGTCGATATTTAAAATATATGGATTTTTAAGCATCTCAAACCAACCTGAATAGAAACAATTTCATACTAGGCAATCACAATACAAATATTTATAATTAATTAAATAACGGGCTACGCGCACCAAATATAATAGTTAATATTCATAAAACCTCTGAAATACTAAAACTAAAATTTGCAACCAAATTCACACTAAAATAAAACCACTTTCACGGACTTGCTATTCATTGCACATATCATTCCAATATATTACGCCAAACGAGCTCTTAGCTGTATCGTGTATATATCAATAAAAACATAATATTCCGGGGAAAAGTACAGTATGCAGCAAATATGATTCACTCGCCACACAGTTACACAGATTATTTAGAGCTTGGAATATTTGTTATTTACACCGACACCAAATGACCTAGTTGTCGAGTGAGTCGTATAACAAGTAGTTTAGCTGGGTCGTCCACATGAAAACTAAGAATCAAAGAGCTCATATGAAAATGAAACACAATTGATGGAGCTATTTGGTAAATGTAAGACCTTCTATTTTCAGTTGCCTTGGTTAGTTAACATTTTTTAAATACGCTCATTTGATTCCCGTATTTCACGTAGAATTGGTTACTTCACAGTTTATAATCATCACAAATCTTGAACGTTGTGCGTACGCTTGTATGTGTCAACGGCAATTCAACTTAATTAATAACCATTTTTTAAAGTTGTAAATAATCTATATAGGCCATGATGCAGACTTGAGCCCAGCGGGTCGTCATATGTTACACACTCCCTCAATGAATCATCATAGAATCACATTTACAATCGTAAAGATCTGTCGTATCACAAATCAATAAAACCATCACAAAAAAAAACACGACTTTGTCATCACTTTTGTGCAAAATATTGTGCGTGCACGTAGAATAAATCCGACGACCTTGTAAGTAGCGGAACAACAGCCACGGTAGGCGACGAGTCTGTCGGGTAGACATCGGGTAGACGCGTCGGGTAGACACGAGACACACAGGGTAGTATAGACGGTGTTTGTTTGAGTAATGAAAATGTTTTGAATATTATGATAATTACCGTGAATTGTTGAGCTCCCGTCTCTTACTGCAGCTTGCAACCTCACGCGACGAGCTGAGAGTTGGACTAGTCGTGCGCATGCGCGGCATCTAGGGTGCATTCACGCTAAGACGAGACACTGTACGCTGCCTAGCGGGAACACTTGTCCCTAGAGCCAAGGCGCTCTGTGCGGACTGGACGACATTGCACTTGTTTTGTTTGTAAACAAGTACTCGTTGTAGCCGCCATCTTAGACCGTGACGTCATCGTGAGATAGGTAGGGGGTTGTGCAGCGACCTAGGCACACCGTAGTCTGTCACCCGAGGCAGCGCAGGTAGGGGGTTGTGCAGCGACCTAAGCACACCGTAGTCTGTCACCCGAAGCAGCGCAAGTAGGGGGTTGAGCAGCGACCTAGGCACACCGTAGTCTGTCACCCGAAGTAGCGCAAGTAGGGGGTTGAGCAGCGACCTAGGCACACCGTAGTCTGTCACCCGAAGCAGCGCAAGTATAGGGGGTTGAGCAGCGACCTAGGCACACCGTAGTCTGTCACCCGAAGCAGCGCAAGTATAGGGGGTTGAGCAGCGACCTAGGCACACCGTAGTCTGTCACCCGAAGCAGCGCAAGTATAGGGGGTTGTGCAGCGACCTAGGCACACCGTAGTCTGTCACCCGAAGCAGCGCAAGTAGGGGGTTGTGCAGCGACCTAGGCACACCGTAGTCTGTCACCCGAAGCAGCGCAAGTAGGGGGTTGTGCAGCGACCTAGGCACACCGTAGTCTGTCACCCGAAGTAGCGCAAGTAGGGGGTTGTGAAGCGACCTAGGCACACCGTAGTCTGTCACCCGAAGCAGCGCAGGTAGGGGGTTGCGCAGCGACCTAGGCACACCGTAGTCTGTCACCCGAGGCAGCGCAGGTAGGGGGTTGTGCAGCGGTGAACCGCCTGTACATCCTAGTGAGACGGGCGTCAGTATTGATTGAGGCGTCGGCGCGCACAACGCGACGCGTCGATGTCGTTTGGCGGTTCGCTGACGCCTGCCCGACGCCAGCGGAGCCCCGCGGTCAAAATAGGGTCGGGGCGCCCTTACAATGATACTCAACAGTCAACAGCATATTAACATTAGTTTAGCCCTACACCATTCAGCAGCCCCCGCGGTCAAAATAGGGGCGCGCGCCCTCCAACAGAATATCTACACTCAGACCACGCTTATACGGAAGAACAATTTATTTAAATTATTATAAACAATACACAAAATTACATACATTGTGTGTAAAATTCCCAGAGTTGTAACCTCTCATACAAAACATAATGGTTAAAATGTGAATAAAAGATATGTATAAACAATGGAGAAAAAGTAAAAAATAAGTCTTTGGAGACCACGTTCAATTATCTATTGAACCTCGCGTCTATGCTACCAACACATCGTACATGTATTTGTTAACTTCTGCCCTGTTCCGATCAGTTATTAAACTGATTTACAAAGCAATAACAACGAAACATCATAATCTAGCAAGAATAAAAAACAACAAAAACTATGCTGCACTATAAAAAAAAAGAACAAAAACAACAAATATAAAGACATTTACATAAAATAAAATGTTAATTACCCCCCCCCCCCCCCCCCCTGTAAGATATACAATATATTTTAGAAAATAAACACAATGTTATTATAGCTACGTTTTGTTAGCGTTTCAGGTTTTAGATGCTAAATAGGTAAAAAGGTATTTTTGAAAACGCTACAGAATACAAATTTTACAAAACAAGTGTTCCCGCTCCTGTTGAGATAAAGTAAAGAATTGCATTTTAGCTCTATGTATTAGTTTAATTTAAATTAAATTGATCTGCACATAAAATTCCATTAGAATGCCAAGAAACTCCCTCGTATTCAAGGTTTTGATGGAAAAAAATAGATGCTACAAAATGTAAAATTTGACAAAATTAATGCTAAATTTAGAGAAAATTAACTAATTACTAATTCTGTGTTGTTTAACGACGTACTCGCCAACTATGATCCTATGACGTCGAGGGGTGTTTGATGGAAAGGGGTGTAGGACGTAAAGGGGAGAAAAATCCTCATCTATAATAAATATGTATCGTATATGAAGTATGAACGGGTTACAAGTCTTCAAAATACTAATAATAGAATCTATTTGACGCTATTTAAATAGCTCTCGGGAGTCCTGGCTTCTAAAATATTTGATAACAACTGTTGTTTTCACTTTTTACGTTCAGTATTCCAGCAGCTCCCCCCCCCCCCCCCCCCACACACACACAAAAAAGGGGGTATACTTCTTTATCGACTCAGATCCTAGTAATGGTGACTGGTAGCGCCATCTCTTCATATCTTTACAGACGTATAGTTCATTTTCTTGCCACCAGAATGAAATCATTGATTTGGCGCCCTATTTTGAACGACTCGCTTCTAGCGCGCGGTGCCTCGCGACAAGGCAGTGTCCGGTAACTATGGCAACGCGTCGCATCGACGACAACAACAACAACAGTCAAGCTCACGCCGTAGCTGTCAAACACTAGACACCTTGCAAGGCGGTGCCCGGTAACTATGGCAACGCCTCGCGTCGACAACAACAAGAGCTAAGCTCACGTTGTAGCTGTCAAACAAGGGCTGTCAAACACTAGAAATTTTGCAATGGACGGGGACATATCGAGCTTAAGCGTGGACCACTCAAAGCTTTCACCGGCAGCCGAAGATGAGCTACAGAATTTCTTGCAGCGGGCAGAGGAGATAAGTACGCACCGTAACTAGGGAAGGGGGGGGGGGGGGAAAGGGTTAAACTCACTCCCCCCCCCCCCCCCCGAGACTACATCGAGGCTGACTACTTCCTACTTTACTACTTCATTAGAACTAGAAACTATAATAATGATAGATGAATGATAACTAATGTGATGATAGGGCCTAGGCCTACCTATCGCTTATCTTAAATAAATTTGCTGCAAAAACAAATTTGTAATTATAATTTTACCCGCCAGGCTCTATAGTGAAGGGGATGGCGTCCAGAGCCCCCCACATACATATAATATGTTAATGTGCCCCCGCCAGGCTCTATAGTGAAGGGGATGGCGTCCAGGGACCCCCACGAAGCAGAGAAGGCGACGCGCCGAGCCGACCTAGTTCTCAGTCACAAGGAGGGCGACTTCTCCGAGGAAGGCTGCAAAGGTAGGACTCAGCCCTTAAGTAGGGCTGCCCTAGCCTCCCTCAGACCTGCTCTGCCCTCCTCCCGTATTTCACATTTACGAGCATGGAGACATTCGGATTTTGTAGGTGAATTCTAATTTTTTTAAAACATCATTCAAAAAAAAATGTTCTCCTTCAGGCTTCGAATTTGAGTCTATCTTCTTGTTTTCAAGTTATGCTCTAATAAAAATGTCAATATTTTGGTAGGCCTAGGCCTATTCATTTGTATTTGTTCATTTAATAAGTTTGTAATCATTGTAGAATTGCAAGCATTGTAAGGGCTGGTCCACACAGATTTTGTAAGCATAAGATTTAAGGTTTAACGCGTAGTCGTAAAGTTGGATCATAGGAAACACGTACTGGCGTTCACACAAAGTTTTAGTTTTAAGAGATTGTTTTCATTGTTGTTCTTGGCAACAACGTCTTAAAACCTTAAATCTTATGCTTAAAAAATCTGTGTGGACCAGCCTAAGGGCTGGTCCACACAGATTTTTAAGGCATACGATTTAAGGTTTAACGCGTAGTCGTAAAGTTGGATCATAGGAAACACGTACTGGCGTTCACACAAAGTTTTAGTTTTAAGAGATTGTTTTCATTGTTGTTCTTGGCAACAACGTCTTAAAACCTTAAATCTTATGCTTAAAAAATCTGTGTGGACCAGCCTAAGGGCTGGTCCACACAGATTTTTAAGGCATACGATTTAAGGTTTAACGCGTAGTCGTAAAGTTGGATCATAGGAAACACGTACTGGCGTTCACACAAAGTTTTAGTTTTAAGACGTTGTTTTAATTGTTGTTTTTAAAACAACAATGAAAACCTTATGCATTATGCCTTAAAAAAATCTGTGTGGACCAGCCTTTAAGCATTATAGAAAAAAACAAAAAAAAAAACAGTTGGTACTCGGTACGTATTACGACGAGTTTGGCGCCAGATTTGAATTGAAGCTTCAAAAAATATTGTTCCATTAGTATCCTCATTTTGAGCCCGGTATACATGAGATGAGAGGAATAAATAATGAATATTATACATCTTTGAAATCTTCACATGCAAAATAAATACTGTACTTTAATTTCAATACTTACCTTAAATAAATTTGCTGCAAAAACAAATATTGAATTATTATTTTACTAATTTTTTTCTTACCTTAGGGAGTATTCACGTGAAGTCACATGGACATTTTAGAGACCAAAATGTATGTTGACATTTGAACTGACAAAAGACGACGAGTATGCTTACCACAAAACATGACAATTTGCTGCCCAATGTTGCTTGACTTTGGTGTTCGTATGGGAACCGGCCAAGAGATCACGGCTAACGAGGACTTTAGAGTGAGGTACAGGATAAATGTGTAACTGTCCATCATTGAGATCGGTCCGAGATAAGTGTCGGTTGGTTGCAGTGAAGCTGAACAAGAGCGGGATCAATCGCAAGGCCTTCGAGGCCGGACCTTCGAAGCCTGGGGGGCCCGATCAGATGGACCCAGAGGCCTTCATGGCCCACTTCGAGAAGGACGCCAGAGAGAGGTACCAACATTGCAAGCTTACTCAACTTGTGGAATACAGAAATTAAAAGATTCAAGCGGGATTGGTATTTTCATTTCTCGATTTCACAACAAATCCACCCACGAGCGTTTCCCCAAAAATATCCGTTTGAACTTTAAAACTGTCCCAACGTACGTATTCTCATGCTTACGAAATAGCCGAGTCGAATGGTTGCAAAGGGTTGTCTCACTGCAAAAACCGCGCCAAATTGACGATTTTTAGTTATATTTTGAGAACGCTAAACAATATTGAAAGCGTGACAAATATTGAGAATGCAGAATTGTAAGAACTGGGTTAAACAAATTTCAAATAGTGCTATCATTACTGTTGCCATTAGCGCAACCAATTAATACTTAATTCTTTGATTGGCTGCTCTAATGACAACCGTAATGATTGCAATTTTTGAAATTTTATCAACCCGGTTTTTAGTTTTTAACGAAACTACATTCCCGACACTTGTCACTTTCAATATTGCAATTGGATTGAAACGTAAAATGGGTTCGCCTACCACACTAATTGAATCGTGAGCAGTGTGCAAGTATCCACCCGTTTGAGTCAAAAATTAAAACATTCTTAAATACACACCCATACCTTTACACCCTTTGAGTGCAAGAAACCATTACAAGCTGGTTTTTGATTGGGAGAAAAAAGTTGTTGCATCAGAATGCTAAATATGCTAAGCGATGAAATGTTCTTAAGTACGCACATCTGTGTGTCAAGGGCTCGAGACAAGAAGGAGCGGAAGGAGATCTCCGACATGCACAAACGGATCGCCAACGAGGCGTTTAGAGTACGCAACTACGAGAAGGCGCTATACCGATATGACCTGGTGAGCACCGTCGGAACTATCCGTGTGTTTGAGCATGTGGTGCTCACAGCTAGTGTGTTATATAAAGATAGATAGATAAATAGATAGATATAGATAGATCATTTTATTTCCACTACGTTTTTTTTTGTTACATGTATAGGCCTATAGTTTTAGTTTAGGACATAGAAGTAATAACTGACTTCAGTCTTGACCCTTGGTTTAGAAGGGTATGTGGAAAGTAGCCTATTATGCTTAGAACATTAGTTACTAGATTTTAGACTAATGGTGACAACATTAATAATAATAGTAGTGCTAATATACAAGCCAAAGCAGTTGGCCGAGGTCGATTAGACGTTGGTCTAGTAAACCACGGTCTCTGCGTTCCCAGTTCGGATCCCGGCTTGGGTGGCATGTGGCGTTTTTATCTCATCCTCATAATCACCCACTCATCGTCTCAATTAGCTTCGTTGCAAAAATATGGGGCGTGAAACCCCGAATACCATCATCATGTAATTTACAATGCTAAGATATGATATTGCAGGCTATCGAGCAGATAAAGGACAGTGGCGTGCTCTACACGAACCGAGCGCTCACGCTGCTACACCTGGGCATCTACAGCCGGGCTGCCTCGGACTGCGAGTGGGCACTCAAGGTGAACGAGGACAGCCTCAAGGCCTGGCTCTACAAGGCCAAGGCGCATCACTGCATGGGAGAGACGGAAGAGTCCGAGCGATGTCTCCAGGAGGCCGAGACCAGACATCCCGAGTTGAAGGAGTTCATAGAAGGTGATCCTCGACTCATTCCTTACCGTTGCGTTCGTCATAGGCGAGTAATTCGTAGCCAACCACCCGAAGACACTGCTAATTGCAATTTATACAACAACTTCTCTTCTTCTTCTTCTCTTCTAGCTCTTCTCTTCTTCTCTCTCTAAGATGTTTTCTCTTCAATAGTAGTTTGTTTTGTTGGTGTGTCATCTTTTGCTACTTTATTTTGTTCTGTGTGTTTATTATTGCTTCATTTTAATTGCATGGATATATATATTTATATTTTGTCCTCCTTTTGTAAATCAGTTTCGTAACTGAATAGAATACTAATTAAATAGCTATAATTGGAACTCGCTGATCACTCGTCTGTGATGAAAACGTCGGCAAGGATGCTACGGGGTAGCTATACGGTACTAAAGAATGTTGTGCGTTGTGCATTGTCAAGCCAGTGAGAATGTAGAGCTAAGTGACTTTGTAGGCAACAGATTATGTCATCACTTTTTATGATATTACAACTAGCAGTAGCCTAATTAGTAATCAAAATAACAAATTGATTGTTCATTATTATAATAATATTAGAAATATTAATCATACAATTTGTAGGGCTCATAGTTATCAACAATTGCTCAGCCTTAATGCTGACTATTTTGAGTTGCTATTCAACAAATAACAGCCAAGACTAATAAGCCTACTGTATTGTTTTAGAGGCGTAAACAACCCTCGAAAATTCGTGGTTAGGTGCACTCGCCAACAATGACTGGCCACTCGCCTTCGAACCGCGGGGGGGTGGAGGGGGGGCAAGGCCCCCCCCCCCAAAAAGCGCCGCAGGCAAATTTTTTTTCTGGTGATATTTAAATGGCGTTTTAGAGGCACTACAGAGTGTGAAGCGAACGGTGATTCGTACTAACACTTGTCTATTCATGGTGTTTCATAAGTTTGCTTCGTGAGTTGGTAGAGGGTAACCCACAGAAAGCACTCTAAAACATCATGTTTGCTATTGTGTTCGCAAGTGGCTAGATAGGCAGAAAAGGGTCGTCACAGTGTTTAGGGTAGTGAAGCTTTTAGAAGGACTATGGGGTTTAAAATATCAAAAGAATGCCGCTCTCTATCAAATCACGAAAATGTACTACAAATTGTAGATTTTCAATTAGGCCTACAGCTAAACCTCCAACAGTTAAAATGCGGAATTACACGATCACAGCTCGAAGGAACCTCAGACCCGCCTCGATCCTGCAGAGTCGCCGGCAGTCGGGGTGAACTGGCCAGTGAGAGAGCGCGCAAATGTCTATGAGCTACAGAGGGACTGAGACAGCGCTATATTTTGTAGCCACGGCAAGCCACCCCGCTCGCTGTGTTTTCCTTCAAGTTCTTTCTATTCATTCAACCTTGTAAGTGCAGAAAAAAAGATCGCGTAGACAAGTAAACGGTTGTTTTGTGTTTCACTAATTTGAATTATTATACATATTGTCATTTTTCATTACGAACTCGTTTTGACGTATACTTAGGTTGGAATTCATAGTCGACCCCTACACCTAGGGGCGCCCATTGTTACCAAGGTAACAGTTGTTTCCATGTTATTTCCCATAAACAAAACAAATCCATAGCAACAATGGGTGCCCCTAGGTGTAGGGGCCGACTATGAATTCCAACCTTAGACATTGTTCCGTCAATGATGGAGATGTTATCGACAGTTACATCCCACGTGTTCCAGAGCCTCGTCGCCTGTCGGCTTTGTACGGGTCTATGAAGGTCACAGGCGCCACAGCTTCGTGTTGCCCCGAACCAACCCCCTTCGCCCCCCCCCCCCCCCCCCCCCAAACACATTATAACCAAAGACCGATCACCCACAACACAAATTATTTCGGTAGAAGTTGGGAGCTCGCGGACATCTGTAACTGCGCGGAGGCCTGGCGCATGGTACAGCGGGCGGGACATTTGAAGTTTTGCTAATGGTGCGAGTGAGAGCCACTCGCCATTAACATTTTTTCACTCGCCAATGGCGAGCTGGCGAGTGGAATTTTCGAGGGTTGGGCGTAAAGTATAAAACATTGAGCTGCAATTAGTATAACTCTTGTAGATACGATATTGCAATTGACCGTACGCATCCCCACTTAAAAAGTAAAATAAAATAATGATATCTAGACAATACTAACTGGGATAGTTTTCGTTTCAGAGTTCAAGAGCCTCTGGGATCCAGTTGTCGACGCGCAAGACGGCGGGGGAAACTCAAATCAAACCTAAACCCCGAGTACTCGGTTCTCTTTCATGTGAACGTTACATTACGCCCGTTAACAGCGTGCTCTGTCATCGCGAGCAGTAATCAAGTACGGACTAGAAGACGCATTGCTACGTTGAGTGAGTAACCTAGTTGCGCTCGTACTAGCAAGCTTGCAATACACTCTGATTCTGGAAATACGAATTACAGCGAAAATCTAAAAGAATAAATTGTAGACTCCAACATTACCGAGCGTATTTATTTACGTACGAAGTACTTGCGTTGCGGCTGTTCATCACGCTTTCTCAGTTTCCTTAAATAAGCATGAAAATAGATTTATCAAGAGGGAACTTTAAAAGAAATCCCATAAAATGTTTTGTACTTCATAAATCATAACACAATAGAACATAATAGGTGTGTATAGATAGTGTATAGGTATAGGTTTATAAGTAACAGACTTTGCTAACTTTTTCAACATTACCTTTATTAATATTCAATGTTGGTACGTATATAATTATTTGTACAGGTATCTAAAGTACACTAATTCTTATTTTTACATAAATGTTACTCCGAAAAAAACACAACAGCTCTCAACAAGGTTTGTCACTGTATAAAACATCCAAGGCAATAGGCCTACACCTTTACACTTAAAAGATCTAGCATTGTTTTATATTTGATTCACCTCCAAACTACAACTTAGTACATAATATCATATATGTACACAAATACATGGTTTATGGATACATACATATTATATTGAGCAGCATGAGCATTGAGCACACATACTGTTTACATGTGTTTACAACTAAAGAAAGCCGGGCCTAGATTCACAAGAGGTCTTATCTCGACATTCCTAAGTCAGGTAATAGGCCTACTATACACAGCCCGATTTATAGCTAATTCAGTGGAAATCACGAAGTGCAAGGTCTACTTGATCTCCGCCTAGCGGAGGCTCATCGAACTCCTAAGTTAGGTCGTCGCAAGGGAACCAAAATCGCCATTTTGGATCCCACTAAAAAAACTGTAATAATAATTAAATATCCGTTGTAGTCTTGTAGATCATGTAACACAATACTTAAAACACATAAAAGAGAAATTTTGATAGAATATAATGATTGAAGATTATAAAATAAGATGATTTTTCCTTTTTAGGAGGTACAGTGGAACCTCCATTCAACGTTTCCCAATTGAACGTTTTTCCCGGGATAACGCCTTTTTTATTAATTCCCAGCCAAAATCCCTATGTTTTAATGTTAAATAATACTTGGTTTAACATTTCCCGTTTTAACGACTTTCGCGCTATAACAACACCTTATTTTACTCCCTTCCCAACATAATTCCCGTTACAACGTTTTAACGGTAGGTATTTTTGCTGCGCCACTGTCAACTTGCCACTCGTAACTCACTCACTCGTCAAACAAAAGATGGCGCGCTCGAAGCACGGTGCCCGACACCGCCCGTCTCGACACCAGTAGGCCTACTCGTGTTGACTCGTATAACGGGCAGGCGCGCAAGCTCATAGAGAGAGCCTGCGTGGGTGGTTTCGCTACATCAATCAGTCGTGTTTTCTAGGCCAAAAAGTAGGGGCGAAGAAGAAGTTCACGTGTGTTTTAGATCGCGATGGAGCAAACGAAAGTGAAGCGTCGCATGCTCTCGTTAAAGGAAAAGATTAACATTTTAAATAGAGTTGACGAAAATCCGACAGTAACGCGAGTGAAGATAGCACAGGAGCTGTCGATTCCGGTCTCGACATTAAACACCATTGTAAAAAATCAACGCGAGATAGAAGAAGTAGCATCGAAAGCAGGAACGTCGATATCCAAGCGAGCACGATTGAGGCCTGGACAGTATGAAGATTTGGAAGTATGTCTTATTGAATGGTTCAATCAGACGAGAGCTAGCAATATGCCTGTGAGTGGCCCCATTCATTCTCGTTGAAAAAGCGAAGGAACTGGCTCTGAAATTAAATGTCCCCGAGGACTTTACAGCCTCAAATGGCTGGCTGCACAACTTCAAGCAACGTCATGGAATCGCGTGTAAAGTTGTTTGCGGCGAGAGTCGATCAGTGGACCCAGAAACTGTAGATCATTGGAAAACTGCCAAAATTCATTAAAAACTACGCATTAAAAGACATCTACAACGCCGATGAAAGTGGCCCATTTTTTAAGTTACTTCCATCTCGCACTTTAGCCCGCAAAGGCGACACATGTCATGGTGGAAAAAAGAGTAAAGAGAGACTGACAGTGTTGCTTTGTGTGAAGGCCGACGGGTCGGATAAATTACCGCCTCTCGTAATTGGCAAGTCGCGAAAACCGCGTTGTTTCAGTGGTGTGACAACGTTTCCAACAAAGTACCAGGCAAATCGCAAGGCGTGGGTTACCGGGAAAATATTTGACGAGTGGTTATGTAGTATTGACGCGTCAATGGGCCGACAAAGAAGGAAGATTTGTTTATTCATTGACAATTGCCCAGCGCACCCTATGGATTTGTTTTGTTTATGGGAAATAACATGGAAACAACTGTTACCTTAGTAACAATGGGCGCCCCTAGGTGTAGGGGCCGACTATGAATTCCAACCTTAATTTGCGTAATGTAACTGTGTACTTCTTCCCGCCTAACTGTACGAGCAATCTACAGCCGTTAGATCTTGGTGTTGTCATCTAACTGTACGAGCAATCTACAGCCGTTAGATCTTGGTGTTATCAAGTCCCTCAAGGCTCATTATCACCGGTCGCTGTTACATCGATCAATCGTGTGTATGGAGAAAGGAAAACCCGATCAGATGCGAGTTGATGTTCTTAAGGTAAGTGTTCTAGAATGGTTTATACTTTATTTTATTTTATATGATCAATGTGCAAATACAATACAAATTACTAAAATTAGTAATTTTAGTTTGATTCTTGTTGTTTTTGTGTTTTAGGCAATGCTCTTTACCGCCAGTGCATGGAAAAAAGTTACAGCGATCACAATCGCCAAGTGTTTTAAGAACGCTGGATTTTTGTCAAGACTGAAGAGGCTGATGATGATATCGAAGACGACATTGCCATCGAAGATGTAGATGACTTTGAGATTGACCCGGCCACTTGGAAACGCGTGGGTGGTGAGTGGACTGTGGCAGATTACTTCGCCGCCGATGAGAATCTGGCTACTACGGCAGTCATGTGTCTTGACGACATTGTTGCCAATGTAACTACCGCAGGAGAGCCTACTAAACCCGATTCCAGTGACGACGAAGAGGAAGAAGGCACAGGTGTCCAGGCAATTGCACCACCATCGTTTGGCGAGACCATAGAAGCTTTGGAGACTGTTCAACGATATATTTGCAGCCACAAGAACAATGAAACACTGCTGGAGCAAACATCGCAAGTGTACGATGCTCTGTTTAAGCTGCAATCGAGTGCAACCATCCAAAAAAAGATTACCGATTTCTTCCGTAAATGATTCGTGTCAACAACGTAACAGCTATTCACGTGTTTCATTCATTCCCACCTTCTCTCACACCTCCACTCCCTCCTAGAAAAGTGGCAACAGTGTAGCAAAACCCTTCTTTCTTCTCTCATGCTGAGTCATGCGGCAAGCACGTGCTTGCAGTGTGGGGGGGGGGGGGGGGGGGGGGGGGGGGGGGTGCGCCGTACAGGATGAGCAATGAACATTCTAGGCGGCCAAGCAGACAGCACTGGTCGACAGGCTTGCGCGACGAGAATGCGCAGTGTACATAGTGCGGGCAGCCTGCCGTTTGAAAATACCTACACATGTAGTAGATCACGCTTACAAGGAGAGCTACTTTTTTGATACTACCGTAATTGTTATTTCGGATTATAGCATATAGGTAACTTAGGTTTAAATACACAGGCTTTACAAAGACTGTGTAGAGTGATTTTTGGCTAAAAATCTTCCAGAAAGACCCCAGATAGGATCTACTCTTTGTCAATGTAATTAGTGGTGAATTTTTGCTATTTTTTTTTCGATTTAACGTTTTTCCCGTTATAGCGTTTTTTTTAACATCCCCTGGAAAACGCTGTATCAAGGTTCCACTGTAATTCTATTTGACAGATCACTTCATTTGTTTTCTTTCACATTTCTTCCATTTGAATAACATGTGATTTTTAATATTGTGGAACGGACTGCGACGACCTAACTTGGGAGTTCGACGAGCCTCCGCTAGGCGGAGATCAAGTAGACCTTGACGTAGTCAACTTGAAACATTACAAGGCAGTGTTTTCAATTTTAGTGTTTTGTTTAACACTACCTCCACGTTTTTTTCTTTTCAATTATAATAAGTTAAAACACAGAGAAATGTGCATGCCAATGTAAATACTAAATAAACAATATATCTCTTTAAAGTCATAGGCGCATTGCCACCATCTTTGAATCAAGATAAGACCAACACAGACTGGGCTAAGTTTTGGTCTCAAGGGTTTCTTAGCAACGTCGGGTCGAACGTATCAGCCAATCAGCCAATGACGTGACATAATCTAGCGGTTCTAACCCATCAGAAGTTAGGACCTCTTGTGAATCCAGACCCTGGTCCCTTGAAAATATTACAAAATGAGATTCCACTATAATAAACTAAGTGACGACAACTACTCTACTTGCGTCAATATTTACAACGTTGGCAACCTGCGATTCCTCCACGCGGGCAAACCTATCACGCGAGAACGTCCGGTTGTAGACGACATGTTTGTACTAATAACGGAGTAATATTGTCGCACACGAAACTGAACGGAATATTCCTCGCTTGGACAGAACTCCGCTCTATTGAGGAGTGTCTGGCAAGTACTCCCATCATTGACGGTCACCCAAACTAGTGTGACATTGGCAGTGTTCTTCGCTTTCTAACAACTGTACACGTATCGGTATACATAGGAACATTTAGGCGATGATTGCAACACGTATAATTAATAAATTATTGATTGCTTCCAAACTATGGGAGGCTAGAATTTCTTCACATTGATTCTACCCTAATTCAAACGGATATTTATTGTAGACACACTCTCGTGGGTGGATTTGTTGTGAAATACAGAAATTAAAAACCCAACACCATACTACCCTAGTCCAGAGCTGGGCAGTATAGAAAATATGTGTAGGGTTGAAATACATTTTGTAGTTTGCAACGAAAATGCCCGAGCTTAAAGTATTTTGTATTCAAAAAACCTTTTTTTAAGTTTATGAAGACCTAAGGATAGCAAGACAGAAGAATGACTGAAGAAGCCCCTACCATAAGGAAAAAATTAATACATTTTCCTTGCGACGGGTTGCGTCCTGACTATTACCACTAGAATCAATTACACACCATCTGCTCAGTAAGCTGCTAGCACAACCTAGCGGCCAGAATGTACTACACATACTGGAAAGCAGGATCTGGAAACCAAAATCCAAAATTGTATTCCTATTGTTAAGTAACGAGGAATCAATCGCGATAATTCTAACAGTCTTCGGTATTCTCAAGTAAAAATAAGCTACGAATGTATCGAATAGGGATAAGTCGCATCCCAGTCATGTCGGAAGGCGTAGTTTCAAAATACACGCAAGATGGCCCCTGGAAAGCAGACGGTGCTCCGACAGCTTTGTTCGGTAATAAAAGAAAGGCATCGATTACGCTAAGTCAGTTCTTTCTTCCTCCGCGCTAGGCGAGATTCGGTTAAATTTAATATTTTCCCGGCGCTGTATTTTTCGAGAGCAAAAAAATTTCTCATTTCTCTTACGAAGAAAGGAAGTCAATAACCTTACTCTACTTCAGGTTCTCTTGCATAGCTACACGGTTCTGCTCACCCAAGTGTGCTCGCACTGCCTCTGGCGTAAATAGCTCTCGTGATGTCACGTTCGTAATAGCGCTCGCGAAACTATCGGAAACATTTACAGACAGCGTCCGTCATTACCCTATAAAGACCGGTTTCACCAACTTTTTCTTACTAAATCAGAGCATAACGAAGTTGGTGAAATGGGACCTAAATCCGGGTGTTTTACTTATCCGGATGACCAGTGGTCGAACTAAACCACAGTAAAGCTTGGACAAGACGTCGCATTGCATAAGTTTTGCTTGTTGACGGCAATAGTGCAGTTTAATGAAACATAACACAGTATCATCGTGTATCCTTTCGCAGAAGTGTCGGCTTTCGCAATATACTCACCCCACGAAGTCTGGTTTCATCAGCTGCGATCATAAGTCTGGTTTCATCAGCCGCTGTCGTGAGTCTAGTTTCATCAGTCGCTGTCGTAAGTCTGGTCTCCCCAGACGCTGTCGTCTTCCTCGATGACGTAATTATCTTGAAGCACGCGCTTCCTTGTCATCAATAGACTCTGTGTCCTCTGGGCCCGCTTCAACTCTATGTCCAGCTGCTCGGACTGTTCTTCCAGAATCGATATGCACGAGACAGACGTAGTCAACACCTCCTGAAGCGGCATCCTGCAACAAACACACTCGTTTGTGTCGTCCCGCCCGATAACCAGACCCAATCAGCCGATAACGGAGGGAGGCGCGTGTAATCAAAACGTATACCTGACGGTTGACACCTCAGACCCATGAAAATTCGCAAAATGCACTATTTTCCTGTCATAACATTAAAATTTTGAATAATTAGTGATGACAGGGTACTGTAGGTTGGCCTAATATCGACCATTCCTTGGAGGAGGGCTCGTCTGTTCCAACCAGCTCACACAATCAAAGCCAACTATGCTTCAAATAACTATAGAATTTGTACACATCATCAATGTTAGTTCCGTTTTTACTCACGAGATCGCAGCACTGGGGACGGTACAAACATTGCAGTCTGACAGGTGACAGCTACAAACATTGCAGTCTGACAGGTGACAGCTACAAACATTGCAGTCTGACAGGTGACAGCTACAAACATTGCAGTCTGACAGGTGACAGCTACAAACATTGCAGTCTGACAGGTGACAGCTACAAACATTGCAGTCTGGCAGGTGACGGCTACTAACATTGCAGTCTGACAGGTGACAGCTACTAACATTGCAGTCTGACAGGTGACAGCTACAAACATTGCAGTCTGACAGGTGACAGCTACAAACATTGCAGTCTGACAGGTGACAGCTACAAACATTGCAGTATGACAGGTGACAGCTGTTAACATTGCAGTCTGACAGGTGACAGCTACAAACATTGCAGTCTGACAGGTGACAGCTACAAACATTGCAGTCTGACAGGTGACAGCTACAAACATTGCAGTCTGACAGGTGACAGCTACAAACATTGCAGTCTGACAGGTGACAGCTACAAACATTGCAGCCTGGCAGGTGACAGCTACAAACATTGCAGTCTCACAGGTGACAGATACAAACATTGCAGTATGACAGGTGACAGCTACTAACATTGCAGTCTGGCAGGTGACAGCTACAAACATTGCAGTCTGACAGGTGACAGCTACAAACATTGCAGTCTGACAGGTGACAGCTACAAACATTGCAGTCTGACAGGTGACAGCTACAAACATTGCAGGCTGACCGGTGACAGCTACAAACATTGCAGTCTGACAGGTGACAGCTACAAACATTGCAGTCTGACAGGTGATGGCTGCTAGATAATTTCTAATATATCAAGATTTCGAAGCGTCTCACCACATCAAATTCATTCCCGTGACAAAGTAGCAAGGCGTGGGTAAATATTATAAACATATGCCTCAGTTCGAATTGGAGAAGGGACATTATTCAAAATATGCCGTCACCTCACTCAAACGTAAGCATTCACCTACGTCATCTTTCAATGTTTGTACCGTCAGCTAGACGCCAGAGCTGCCTATGTGCGATTGTTGAACTACCGTATTTATCCGAATAAAAGGCAACCTCAAACTTCAGACGATTCCCTATTTTCAATTTATAACTGGAAAAAATCATATTCATAATCTCAAATATGCAAATTTAATGACCGCCCATATTTTAACTATACAAAATGGAAATAATTATAGTCTTGGATTCAGGTAAATACGGTAGCTTCGAACAAGCCCCATGGACCTGTTTCTGGCACGTCTGCTGTCAACTCACACTTTTCTCCTGAACGGCTCCGGGAGAGAGTGCTGAAGCCGATTCCTGAGTTGTGAGAGAATGTACCGACGTTTGCGTTCAGCGTTCGTCTTCCCTCGGGCATCCATCTGGCGCAACAAGTCACTGACGGTCTCTGCCTGGGGCGACGAGTCACTGCCAGTCTCGGCCTGGCGTGACGAGTCACTGCCAGTCTCTGCCTGGCGCGACGAGTCACTGCCAGTCTCTGCCTGGCGCGACGAGTCACTGCCAGTCTCTGCCTGGCGTGACGAGTCACTGCCAGTCTCGGCCTGGCGTGACGAGTCACTGCCGACCTCCGAGAAGTCTGCCAGGCGTTCCGAGCCAACGCTCACGTCGCTGCATTCCGAGCTGTCTTCGGCAACACTGCAAGCAAATATATAAACAAATAAATAACTAAATATATAAATAAATATGTAAATAAGTATCTTGAAACTTTATTCCATTTGGGCCTAGTTGGGTAAAGGGGTGTTTCCCCCAACAGTCTAGGGTGTCACTGAATCAGCACCGGCCTGCCAAGCTCGGCACCTCATCTTCACACTCCTCTTCCCACCACACAAGCTCTCTCCATCACTCTCTATCCTCTACCACTGGCCACTCCTCTCCTCTCTCCTACACATCTGCTTCTATCTCGAGGTCTTCACACTCCTCTTCCTGCGACACAATCTCTCTCCATCACTCTCTATCCTCTACCACTGGCCACTCCTCTCCTCTCTCCTCCACATCTGCTTCTATCTCGAGGGCTTCACACTCCTCTTCCTGCGACACAAGCTCTCTCCATCACTCTCTATCCTCTACCACTGGCCACTCCTCTCTCCTCCACATCTGCTTCTATCTCGAGGTCTCCACACTCCTCTTCCTGCGACACAAGCTCTCTCCATCACTCTCTATCCTCTACCACTGGCCACTCCTCTCCTCTCTCCTCCACATCTGCTTCTATCTCGAGGTCTCCACACTCCTCTTCCTGCGACACAAGCTCTCTCCATCACTCTCTATCCTCTACCACTGGCCACTCCTCTCCTCTCTCCTCCACATCTGCTTCTATCTCGAGGTCTCCACACTCCTCTTCCCGCGACACAAGCTCTCTCCATCACTCTCTATCCTCTACCACTGGCCACTCCTCTCCTCTCTCCTCCACATCTGCTTCTATCTCGAGGTCTCCACACTCCTCTTCCTGCGACACAAGCTCTCTCCATCACTCTCTATCCTCTACCACTGGCCACTCCTCTCTCCTCCACATCTGCTTCTATCTCGAGGTCTCCACACTCCTCTTCCTGGGACACAAGCTCTCTCCATCACTCTCTATCCTCTACCACTGGCCACTCCTCTCCTCTCTCCTCCACATCTGCTTCTATCTCGAGGTCTTCACACTCCTCTTCCTGCGACACAATCTCTCTCCATCACTCTCTATCCTCTACCACTGGCCACTCCTCTCCTCTCTCCTCCACATCTGCTTCTATCTCGAGGTCTTCACACTCCTCTTCCTGCCACACAAGCTCTCTTCATCACTCTCTATCCTCTACCACTGGCCACTCCTCTCCTCTCTCCTCCACATCTGCTTCTATCTCGAGGTCTTCACACTCCTCTTCCTGCCACACAAGCTCTCTCCATCACTCTCTATCCTCTACCACTGGCCACTCCTCTCCTCTCTCCTCCACATCTGCTTCTATCTCGAGGTCTTCACACTCCTCTTCCTGCGACACAATCTCTCTCCATCACTCTCTATCCTCTACCACTGGCCACTCCTCTCCTCTCTCCTCCACATCTGCTTCTATCTCGAGGTCTTCACACTCCTCTTCCTGCGACACAAGCTCTCTCCATCACTCTCTATCCTCTACCACTGGCCACTCCTCTCTCCTCCACATCTGCTTCTATCTCGAGGTCTCCACACTCCTCTTCCTGCGACACAAGCTCTCTCCATCACTCTCTATCCTCTACCACTGGCCACTCCTCTCCTCTCTCCTCCACATCTGCTTCTATCTCGAGGTCTCCACACTCCTCTTCCTGCGACACAAGCTCTCTCCATCACTCTCTATCCTCTACCACTGGCCACTCCTCTCTCCTCCACATCTGCTTCTATCTCGAGGTCTCCACACTCCTCTTCCTGCGACACAAGCTCTCTCCATCACTCTCTATCCTCTACCACTGGCCACTCCTCTCCTCTCTCCTCCACATCTGCTTCTATCTCGAGGTCTCCACACTCCTCTTCCTGCGACACAAGCTCTCTCCATCACTCTCTATCCTCTACCACTGGCCACTCCTCTCCTCTCTCCTCCACATTTGCTTGTACCTGGTCCTGCCATCTATCTCAAGGTCTTCACACTCTTCTTCTCTCATTCACTAACTAACACAAATCAAATTGTAGTGAAAAAAAAAAAATTAAATATTAAATACAGTAAATCTAATTAAAAGTAAATCTCATATTTTTGCAATATCTTCAAAGTGTAATTTCAACTCTGATATTCGTCATCAAACAACGAAGGTAAGCTGTCGGATCCTATCCCTACATTATACTACTGTATTCCAGCCGATTGGCATCTTATCAACGTAACCAATTTACATGTCTGAAGAATTACAAACTACGAAGCTCGACTGAGGCCGACATAATATTATGGCAGGTCTGGATGTTCTACAAAGCGAACGAAAGGGTCGATGCTAGGGGTGTGCGAGTACTCGAGTTTTCGAGTCGAGTCGAGTTTTTAGTACTCGACTCGAAATTCACATATTACTACTCGACTATCGAGTTTTTTTCGAGTTTCGATTATTGCGCGATATATCGCTGGAGATCGTCAAAACGCTGTTTATACTACACTGAAGTGAGCGTTGGAGGCGGAGCTTAAGTTGAAGCTGCATACGCAAGCCCCGCCCAAACATCCGGTATGGCTACGAGACATTGTTGGAACATCATTTCCTCTAGATATCTTCTTCAATGGCTGGCCTGTCTTTTTCTTCAATGGCTGGCCTGTCTTTTTGAAGGCTATCTGTTTTTTGTACCGTGTTTTTTTTTTTTAGCGATCGATAAATGCACCGAAATGTGTGCGGCTACTATGAAAGTCAAAATTGTGGAAGCACAACCAGTTGTGCTAGACATCTTCAGTCTAGGCATCTTCTGATCTACGCAGACTTTATTAAAACATAAAATGTCAGTCTAGCCATACACCAGCTAGGCCTAGGCATTTTAAACACAATGGCCTAGGCCTAGGCAAATGCAGGCTGACACAGCTAACCGAAGATAACCTATACCTACTTCGTAGGCAGCTAACACTTAATGGGCCTAGGCCTACAAAACAACAACAAGGCCTGGCCTAGTGTTATTCCTATGGTAGGCTAGGCTAGGCACAAGAGCCTAGGCCTAGACCTAGATTAGCATATTGCATTTGTAACTAAATCTAAACTCACCCTGTAATTCTTTTGGCCTTAAAAATGTCTTAAGTCTTGCCATACACCAGCTAGGCCTAGACCTAGGCCAATGCAGGCTAGGACACAGCTAACACTTCATGAGTGTAGAATGAACTCTGCTTCGAAGTGGCCTGCTACTGACCCAAAGGCCAAAAGAATTACAAGGTGAGTTCAGATTTAGATTTAGTTACAAATGCAATATGCTAATCTAGGTCTAGGCCTAGGCTCTTGTGCCTAGCCTAGCCTACCATAGGAATAACCCTAGGCCAGGCCTTGTTGTTGTTTTGTAGGCCTAAGCCTAAGTTAAGATTACTTACTGTTAACTTAAGACTGAGTTATTAAAAGTAACAAGAAATGTATTCACCTTGTTGTACGATTCTTTCTTATAGGCTACCTATTTCCCAATGAATCCCAGCATATTTAAGTACTTCAATTTTTTACTACTCAAACTCGACTCGAAAAATTTCTGGTTTTGTACTACTCGAACTCGACTCGAACCAGAAAATTGCTACTCGCACACCTCTAGTCGATGCTATACTACAACCTTGCAGTTTGCTTAGTCGTTATTGTTAAAGAAACGTGTAAAAAGCATTTTTAACTGTCATATCGTAGCTTTTCTAGCATCTATTTTTTTGCCAACATTAAAAAAACTTGAGCATTAAGTTTTCTCACATTTTTATTTTTAAATTATGTTATAAACTTGTAGTACCTCGTTAATTCAAACTCGGTAATTCAAATTTATGTGTAATTCAAACTATTTATGGAGTCCCAGCAGAAGATTTGGGGGTATTTGGAGAAGTAGTAGTAGTAGTAGTAGTAGTAGTAGTATTCTTTATTATTAGAATGAATGTGACTTTGTTTTTTTCAACAAAATTTAACAAAAATCACTTTTTTATGTTACCTGTTACTGTATTTTTCCAATTATGTAAGGCGCATGCTTCAAATAGTACGTATTTATGTTTTAAATCAATTTAATTATGTTGAATTGGCTAGAGCCTATGTCTATGCACGCCATTCACCATTAGCAACATGCACACAGCCTAACTACAATCAGCTGTTCTACGTTGATTCAGTAGCCAACGTATGAAATGAAACCGAATATCGCCCGCAAACTTGAAGAAGGGGTAATTTATTTTTTGGGTAAAAATTTATTTTAAAATAATAACCCTTTCTTCAAATTACCCCTTCTTCAAATTTGAAGAAGGGGTAATTTATCGAAAATACTGTGATTATCATACAGTAACTTATGTTTTAGTTGGTGCATCTGCTGATAGCAAAGAACCAAAGCACTTATTTTGCTGCAGAGATATTTCTCTTCATCCTAGTGTTGAACAATGGCGAATGGCGTGCATTAGCCTAGGCATAGGCTCTAGCTAATTCAACAGAATTAAATTGATTTAAAACATAAATATGTACTTTTTGAAGCATGCGCCTTACATAATTGGAAAGATACAGTAACAGGTAACATAAAAAAGTGATTTTAGTTAAATTTCGTTGAAAAAAACAAAGTCACATTCATTACTTTAAATTCAAAATTTTGTAATTAAAATAGAAGTTTGTAGGGTCCCTTGAAATTTGAATTGAAGGGGGACTTCTGTACAATTAAAATTAAAATAAACTAAATAGCATGTAGCCTATCATACCGTAAACAAAGTATAAATACTATGTGGCATACAATAAAATAGGTACAGAAAAACCTTAGTTTCAGCTGAAAAATAGTGCTTTGTGACATCAAGTCTATACACAAAACACTATTTTCCCGTATCTCTAGTTATCGTACATAAGTATCACCACTTCCAAGTAATCCACCGTACATACCTGGGAGGTTCTACCCTCGTGGTGGGATTAACTCGTCGTGGAGGAACCAGGTCCTTCCGAAGTACCAACGAACCCTAGAGACACATTATTTATTATTATTGTTAAGCCTTCTCAAGTAGGCTACCTCGGATATGTTGTACAAGAATATGAGAAATTGTGAAGTTTCTAATCCAAAGACTATAAAATATGACACAATAAAATTGTGTAGAACATCACATCGATATCAAGAATGGATATCGATAATCAACAAACCTCAATACTGTAATTATCATTATCGATCAATAATATTTTAACAAAAAGTTAAGTGATGTACCATTTGGGATGTTTTACCTATGCTTTTTTTAACTTTAATAAATCACAATGATGAAAATAATGTATGAAAAAAAATAATTAATTTTGGGTTTTAATTGTATTTGGCCAAAAATATATTTTGTAATTTTGGGCCAAATAAAATTAATTCATTTTTGGGGTGATTCTGAGTAATTTCCAGACGTAGGGGAGTTTTTACTGCCAGAGCTAAAGCGTTCTAAGAACGCGTCAAGCGAAGTAACGTACTGAGCTCACCGCTCTACTGGTTGAGGGAACGTCTGCAGGTTTCGGCAACACGGCCTTCATCACACCCAGGTAGTCCTTGCGCTTCTTAGGTCGCAAGTTGAACGACGTGGACGCGCTTCTGCCGAGGTCACGCTCGCCATCGTCAGTGATGAAGCGCAGGTAGGAACTGTCGTAATGCGCTTCCTCGTCGTCGTAAGACTTGCGCTTCCTCGATCCCGAGGTCGACGCGTTTCGTCCAAGGTCGGCGTCCAAGATCGAGGAAATGTTGAAAGGCGCTTCCTCGTCGTCGTAAGACTTGCGCTTCTTCGATCCCGAGGTCGACGCGCTTCGTCCAAGGTCGGCATCTGAGATCGAGGAACTAGCGCGAGGCGCTTCGTCGTCTTCGTAAGACTTGCGCTTCCCCGACCCCGAGGTCAATGCGCTTCGTCCAAGGTCAGCGTCCGAGATTGAGGAACTAGCGCGAGGTGCTTTGTCATCATCGTAAGACTTGCGCTTCCTCGACCCCGAGGTCGACGCGCTTCGTCCAAGGTCAGCGTCCGAGATCGAGGAACTAGCTTGAGACGCTTCGTCGTCATCATAAGACTTGCGCTTCCTCGACCCCGAGGTCGACGCGCTTCGTCCAAGGTCGGCGTCCGAGATCGAGGAACTAGCGCGAGGCGCTTCACCGTCACGAGACTTACGCTTACCCAAGAGTAGGGCTGGAAATAAAAAAATAAATATGGATATTTCAATGGATATTTTCTCAAGAGAACTTCTTGTAGGTGGATTCACAAAGAAAACCAGAAACTAAAGGACCAACCCCGCTGTGGCAACAACACTCACTGGTATTGCTGACTGCCGTGGCGTTGTTCGCTAACTTCTTGAGAATGCTGACTCCTTCCCATCTCTTGGTCGCGCTGGCTGGCCGCGACACTTGGCCGACCTCTGACCTCTCGGGCAGACCGACAGTGCTGACAGTACCGACAGCGACAACTGAACACACACAGACAAGCTACAGGACCACCAGTGTGTATTTGATTTAAAAAATCCAATGACTTTTTTTTATAAAAATTGTGATTTAAAATCAACAACACTTGAGTGCTCATTTTTTCTCTAAATTTGAGATACAAATACAATTGAGTTGTGACTCACACACCAATTTTTTTATTTTATTTTTGAGACACCAATATTGATGATTTAGGCCTAAATCAATAGAAATTAGTAGGCCCTTAAATCATATTTAAATCAAAGTAATTAGAATTAAATCAATAAATTAGGGATGTGCGGGTACCCTGAGGTCGGGTCGGGCCGTAAATTATGCCCGAAAAAATCAGGTCGGGTAGTACAATCCACTTTTTAGGTTATGGTTGTTAAAAATTGTGAATTTCAAGACCAAGCTGCAAGACTGGGAAGCTTGGAGGAACTGATATTTATATGAGGATGCCTTACCTTCTATCTTACTTTATTATTATTTCCTAATTATAATTATTTTAAATTTACTTTGCATACAATGGGGCAGTGTAGGTGATGGTCGGTTCACACACGGGTCTAAGGATTAAGGTTTAAAGTTGAAGCATGCTAAATACATTATAGTGTTCACACACGGTCACTAGGTCTAAGAGCCAGGTCTAAGGATTTAAGAAGTTGGCCAACTTTCAACTCTTAGGTTGGAATTCATAGTCGGCCCCTACACCTAGGGGCGCCCATTGTTACCAAGGTAACAATTGTTTGCATGTTATTTCCCATAAACAAAACAAATCCATAGCAACAATGGGTGCCCCTAGGTGTAGGGGCCGACTATGAATTCCAACCTTAGACCAAGGATTTAAGATTCTTAGACCCAACCAATCAGAAGTCGACGTCACTATCGTTTCGCCAATCGGAGAGCGACTGCATCAGTCAAGTTATTAAATTATTCAGTGTTTATCAGTGTTTAGCAGAGATCTATGTGAACCGAGAGGCTTAGTCCTTGGATATTAAAACCTTAAACCTAGACCTTAAAAATCTGTGTAAACCGACTATGAATAACAGTATTTCAGGATGTATTCTGACCATTTCTGACGGTGATCATATAAAAAAGATGGCGACCATAATGCCAGAAACCCACCGCCTTCTTGGCGGAAATAGCGCTAAATGGCGGGAAATTCAAATTTTCAAATACTTTGAAAATTCAAATCTGGTAGATTCGTATTCAAACTTCATGGATTTGTAAACCAAAACATTTTATGTAAGGTATTTTGTCTGATCAATAAATTGGTATTAATTTTTACTTTTGTACACTACATGACCTGAGCCCGAGCCGAGGGTACTTGGAAGTACCCGACCCGAGCCCGACCCGAGTTCAAAAATCACTACCCACACATCCTTAAATAAAATCAAGATTTTTTTAATTGAAAAAAAAAAATCACACACCCTGGGACTAACACTTACCCCAAGAAACCCTCTATGCAATGAATAAAAACAAATGTTAACTAGAAAGTGTGTGAACAAAGCATTTAGGACACGGCGTCTCTTGAATTGGAAATAACTTTAGCCTAGTCCATTAAAGTGTGGTTTACACACACACACGAGCAAATGGATAGCAAATAGTTACTAAGAGCCAACGACTAGATGTCTCGGTTCACACAAAGTAGCCCTACTAGATTAATGAGCTAATGGATAACAAATAGTTACTAAGAGACAACGACTAGATGTCTCGGTTCACACAAAGTAGCCCTACTAGATTAATGAGCTAATGGATAACAAATAGTTACTAAGAGCCAACGACTAGATGTCTCGGTTCACACAAAGTAGCCTAACTACATTAATGAGCTAATGGATAACAATAGTTACTAAGAGCCAACGACTAGATGTCTCGGTTCACACAAAGTAGCCTAACTACATTAATGAGCTAATGGATAACAATAGTTACTAAGAGCCAACGACTAGATGTCTCGGTTCACACAAAGTAGCCCTACTAGATTAATGAGCTAATGGATAACAAATGGTTACTAAGAGCCAACGACTAGATGTCTCGGTTCACACAAAGTAGCCTAACTACATTAATGAGCTAATGGATAACAATAGTTACTAAGAGCCAACGACTAGATGTCTCGGTTCACACAAAGTAGACCTACTAGATTAATGAGCTAATGGATAACAATAGTTACTAAGAGCAAACGACTAGATGTCTCGGTTCACACAAAGTGGCCTAACTAAAGGTCTCTCATACCAAGAAGTAAGATAGTGTCAGGGGAGTCAGGACCGCCCACAATTAGTTTCCAACGTAACAAGCGCGAATCACTGACGTTTTTCACGATTATCTAGTACAATTTGCTTGCGTTAGGTTTTTTGACGGAAACCTGCTGGCACGTTTTCTTGTGCGTTACCGTCAAAAAACTTACCTCATCTAAATTTTACTAGATTATCGGTAAAAACGTCAGTGATTCGCGCTTGTTAAGTTGGAAACTAAATGTGGGCGGTCCTGGTACTATCTTACTTCTTGCTGTGCGAGACCTATACATAAACGAACTAATGAATACAGCGACAGCACGCAGTAGCTTTCATCTGATTGGTCCTCGCTAAGACATTTAGTTTCCGACTAGATGTACTAGAAACTGGATAAGGCTATGGCTAGAAGTTATCCTTCTCAGTTATAGTGCCCGAAGTTTCGTGTGAATGCTAGCGCAAGGTAAACTTCTACCCACAGCCCTCAGTAAAGTGCGTGAACAAGTCTTTACCTTCGTCGTCATCCTCGATAGTCACGACATCGCTCGAGTCGTCATCGCTGCCCAGATCGCTCCCGATGTCATCGCCATACATATCTCTCATGGCACTCAGAGTCGCCATCAGGTTCGGTTCCAACTCGGGCAGGGTCGCCTCTGATCGCTTTGTCCACTGATCCTCTAATCGCCCCATCCACTGATCCTCTAATCGCTCTGTACGTTGATCCCCAAATCGCCCTGTCCACTGATCCTCTGATCGTCCTGTTCGCTGGTCCTCTGATTGCCATATCACCTGACAATCTGATCCCCCTGTCCACTGATCCTCTGATTGCCTTGTCTGCTGATCCTCTGATCGCCTTGTCTGCTGATCCTCTGATCGCCCCATCCGCTTATCCTTTAATCGACACATCAACTCGTCCACTGATCGCCTTGTCTGCTGACCCTCTGATCGCCCCATCAACTGGTCCACTGATTGCCTTGTCTGCTGACCCTCTGATCGCCCCATCAACTGGTCCACTGATTGCCTTGTCTGCTGACCCTCTGATCGCCCCGTCCACTGGTCCACTGATCGCACTGTCTGCTGACCCTCTGTCCACTGGTCCACTGATCGCCCTGTCTGCTGACCCTCTGATCGCCGCATCAACTGGTCCACTGATCGCACTGTCTGCTGACCCTCTGATGGCCCCATCAACTGGTCCACTGATTGCCTTGTCTGCTGACCCTCTGATCGCCCCATCAACTGGTCCACTGATTGCCTTGTCTGCTGACCCTCTGATTGCCGCATCAACTGGTCCACTGATTGCACTGTCTGCTGACCCTCTGATTGCCGCATCAACTGGCCCACTGATTGCCCTGTCTGCAGGTTACCACGCCCGGCACCGTCCCTCGGTATCTTAGAACCGTACGTCCGCAAGACTCCACTCTCGCGAGCCAGGGAATAATAATCGTTCTCGTCTTCCTCTTCGCAACCAGAGCCGTCCAGGTCGTCTTTACTTCCCACGCTCTGGCAGTCGAAATCACTGTCGACGTCCTCTTCGCTCGCAACGCTTTGGCTGTCTTCATCGGTGCCCTGTCTTTTATCTCTGCTAGACGTGAGGACACCTTCGCTGACGGAGACATCGTCAGCAACCCCCTCGTCATCATGGTTGACGACTGTGTACGGCTCGTCCAGTCTCCGACGCGTCACCGGCGAATCTGAAACAATTGAAAGTATCTTGAACATGGTCTACTATTTCGGAAGCTTTCGCTGCCGGAAAACCTCGTTAGTCTAGTTGACTTGAATAGACTAACGAGGTTTTCCGCGAGTATAACCGTCCGTGTCAAAAGGTGGAAACAATCTAGAGCTGTGCGAATATTATAAATTTTCTAAGTATTCGCAAACAATTTACAATTCGTGTTCGATTCGAAGCTCGAACAGCAGCTATTCGAATTTTCGAAGTATTTGATATTTACAAAGTGTTCTTTATATTTATTATTTTTATATTTTTTAAATATTATTTGCCTTGTATTTACTTACAGTGCTGGTACAGTCAGTCAATAAATCTTGAAAACCAATAATCATGTATTAATTAATTATGTGTAGTACTACCACCGCATTATTGGGGGACGCTGAATAGCGCCGAATGGAACAACGCCGAATCGATCGTGTGTACTGCACTTTCAAGTATAATCCTAACCCAAAAAAGTAGACCTTGTAACCTGGAACAACGCCGAATCTTTTTCTGCGTTAATCCACCGGAACAACGCCGAAACTTTTTCGGTGTAAATCCACCGGAACAACGCCGAATCTTTTTCGGCGTTAATCCACCGGAACAACGCCGAATCTTTTTCGGCTTAAATCCACCGGAACAACGCCGAATCTTTTTCGGCGTTAATCCACTGGAAAAACGCCGAATCATTTTCTGTGTAATACACGGTTTGAACGGTGCAGTGAGTAGAATGTATTGACGAACCTAAAAACTTTTTTTTTTAAAGAATTATAACTAACACTGTGAGATTCAGCGTTGTTCCGGTGGATTAACGCCGAAAAAGATTCGGCATTGTTCCGGTGGATTTAAGCCGAAAAAGATTCGGCGTTCTTCCGGTGGATTTCAGCCGAAAAAGATTCGGCGTTGTTCCGGTAGATTAACACCGAAAAAGATTCGGCGTAGTTCCGGTGGATTAACGCCAAATCTTTTTCGGCGTTGTTCCGGTGGATTAACACCGAAAAAGATTCGGCGTTGTTCCGGTGGATTAACGCCGAAAAAGATTCGGCGTTCTTCCGGTGGATTAAAGCCGAAAAAGATTCGGCGTTGTTCCGGTGGATTAACGCCGAAAAAGATTCGGCGTTCTTCCGGTGGATTTAAGCCGAAAAAGATTCGGCGTTGTTCTGGTGGATTAACGCCGAAAAAGATTCGGCGTTGTTCCGGTGGATTAACGCAGAAAAAGATTCGGCGTTGTTCCAGGTTACAAGGTCTACTTTTTTGGGTTAGGATTATAATTGAAAGTGCAGTACACACGATCGATTCGGCGTTGTTCCATTCGGCGCTATTCAGGCTCCCCCATTATTGTGGCAATTATTCGATAATCGACTTTTTGAGTGCGTACTATTCGATATTCGTATTCGAACTGAAAAACACTATTCGCACAACCCTAAAGTAATCCTATTTGTGAGAGCGGTTGATATTCAGTGTCAACACTCTGCAAAGGTCCCTGAAGAAGCCCATTGCTGGGGGCTCCATCAAACTCTGCAATTTAATTCATGTTTTCAACAGTAATAGGGAACACGCGTATGGAAATTTGAATCGATTTTTAAATACCTTGTCTCTCATTTAATAATTTTGTGTCTTTGAATTTTGAAAAACGTATCAGTCTATGCCTCAAAATAATTGGTTTAGTAACGATAAATAAAAGGGCGCGAAAAACGAGCCGCCGCCATGTTGATGGGATTTGACGTCATGGTTTTGTACAAAGTACGCTCACCGCCTCAGCGATTGGTCTGTTACGCCACAACCACACAATCATTGTGTCACGGCCACCTGTACGCGTTTCAGATCCCCGAGTTTAAACTTCAATAAATGCGACCACATTAACCCATTGGAATATTAAAACGAGTATGACTCGTGGCACTTGGAAAATCCGCAGGAATACAATCACGAGCCATACTCGTGACACTTTTAGTTCATGTTTTTCACACTAGATAGCACTACTAGGCAGGTCTGTTATTACCGACTTAAATCTTCCATATGTCGATAGCTTAGTTCGAAATCTTTTCGCTAGATTGGGACACGGGTATCGTTTTAACAATTAAATTACTATGTTCGCGCGTCTGGCAGATGAAGGAAGCTTTCCGCTATGGCGTCCGTAAAGCGAAAGTTGTTTACGAAAGCGTGTGATATTGAAAACGAACTGTTTAATCTTAGTAGTGACGACGAGGATATTTTCTCTGATGAAGAACTATATGTTAGTGATTCTTCATCTTATGATAATGCAAGCGATTCGATCATGGAATCAGAAGACGAGGGTTTTACAAACGTAAATACCAGGATGATGACGCCTGTGCCCACCGCCTACTTATATTTCCAAAAGTAGAGGTCTATTTCTCATATGACTGTACGTAAAAAAAAAATAGTATGGGCCTTGCCAGTATTTTTTTTTAACAAAACTATGGCTTCTTTACATGAAATAAAATTGTATACAATATTTTATCACTTTTGGTAATTATTTCAGGGGTGCCAAAATTACTATAAATATTCATAAAACTTTGACTTTGAACAGACTATACCACTATAAAATGTGCAAGTTGAAACTTCCAGAATGCAGAATTTGCTTTACTCAGGTGTTAACATTGTATGCTGAAAGTTTTGTAGAGATTGCTTCATTAATGACTTCAATAAAAAATAAAACATTATTATTGGTGCTGAAAAACAAAACATGGAAATTAAATAGTATTTCAGGGGTGGTATTTTTGCAGAATAATGGTATTCCAATGGGTTAAACCTATTTAAACATTTCTTTTTTACTTGGGACTTGCATTAATATACTTTTTGTATCTGATACTTTTAAACTAAGGTTGGAATTCATAGTCGGCCCCTACACCTAGGGGCGCCCATTGTTACTATGGATTTGTTTTGTTTATGGGAAATAACATGGAAACAACTGTTACCTTAGTAACAATGGGCGCCCCTAGGTGTAGGGGCCGACTATGAATTCCAACCTAAGTGTTTGGTTTAACAAAAAAATCGTACGCGTGTTGCCTATTAAGTACTTGTAATTGTAATACAACAACAACAACAGAAATAGCCGCAAAGACTCACCTGGCGTATCGTCTATATAGAGCAAGCCGTCGTCAGATGAGTCATCACTCTCGTGACTCGGCCGCGAGTCAAACAGGAAGTCTGACGCAGCCTGAAGGTCGTTGGATTTGAGCTGCAAGTTAAGTACAATACAATAGTTTTCATTTCATTTGTTTGTCGTCATTTTGATAGTTAACATAATATTATATTACAGGAGTTATATATATATATATTAGGGATGCACACGATAATCGATATTATCGTTCGATATTCGATATGCAATAAAATTTCGATAATCGATAATACAAATATTATCGAATGGTCTGATTTCTAAAAAAGCGGGTTCGTAAAGCATTATTTCGTTCTTCTCGGACCTTTCTAGTATTGAAATACTCAAAGGCCAAAATACTAGGCCTCGGGCCTCGTAAAATGTGATTATACTCTCAGCAGTGTCACGTCAGATGTGTCCAAGTAATGTTGCCATATCCTTAGTGCTCGATTAGGCGACATATCACTGAAACTGTAAAAGATTACTTCAATTTTGTAAATTTATTATCGTTCGATATTATCGATCGATAATGCAGTCATCTTTTCGATTATCGATAATTTTTATTTTATCGATGTTCATCCCTAATATATATATATATGTGTCCATACAGAACATAGCTTATATTATATTACTTAATACTATACTAAACTAGTCTCAGTCTAAATTGTAGGGGTGTGCGAATCTAACTTTTTGATTTCGAATCCGAATCTCGAAACCCGAGCAAGAATATTCGCGAATCTGAATCCAAATTAACTATCATAGATATATCAACGAAATGAAGAATAAGACATAGTTTCCGTGATGTAGGCGGCACCCACGTTAGTCACATGACAGTTCGGTAATCAACCAATCGTTAAAATTGCGAGTATCTCCGATGCAGTCTACTTTGGCGCCTGATTCGAACTCATTCCAATACTTCGAAAAATTAAGATTTTGGATTCGAGTGACGAATCAAATTCGAATATTAAAAGATTCGATTCGAATTCGATAGTTTCCAAGCTTTGCACACACCCCTACTAAATCGTAATGACAGAGTTGTAGAACTTCTGCAGCATTCACTTCATTCTAATCAAGTAGGTAACATTGTTGCGTACAACGCGCTGAGAACGTAGGCTATCTCTGTACCTTGAGAGCCGCAACGGCCTCTTCGTGTGTAAAGTCCAAGGACACGAGAATGGTCACCAAGTCTGGATTAACCTCAAATGAGTCGTCATCTGAAACGAACAAAACAGGACTTACATCACCGACATATCGAACTCGAATAGACATACGTGTAAATAGCATGTGAATAATCATTTCATAGCATTTTGTGTTTGGCAACATATTAAAAAGCTTGAGAATGAAGTTTTTCACATTTTGATTAAAATGTTATACTATTAAAATTAAAATCAACTAACTTGCATAAATCATAAGCAGATAGTAAATACTATGTTAAATACAATACAATGGGAACAGAAAAACATTAGTTTCAGTCAAAAAATGGCATTTTGTTGCATCTATGCATGCAAAACACTAATTTCACGTATCTCCCTAATTATAATCATAAAGTTCATGGTCTGCAACCATGTCTAGACTGTACAGGTAAGTACGGCAACAACTCACCGTCTGGCTGATCAGCAAGTAGCGTTGATCCGACAGGTGGCAACTCACTGTCTGGCTGGTCAGCAAGTAGCGTTGATCCGACAGGTGGCAACTCACTGTCCCGATAATCAGCAAGTAGCGTTGATCCGACAGGTGGCAACTCACCGTCCTCATAATCAGCAAGTAGCGTTGATCCGACAGGTGGCAACTCATCGTCCTCATAATGAGCAAGTAGCGTTGATCCGACAGGTGGCAACTCATCGTCCTCATAATGAGCAAGTAGCGTTGATCCGACAGGTGGCAACTCATCGTCCTCATAATGAGCAAGTAGCGTTGATCCGACAGGTGGCAACTCACCGTCCTCATAATCAGCAAGTAGCGTTGATCCGACAGGTGGCAACTCATCGTCCTCATAATGAGCAAGTAGCGTTGATCCGACAGGTGGCAACTCATCGTCCTCATAATCAGCAAGTAGCGTTGATCCGACAGGTGACAACTCACTGTCTGGCTGGTCAGCAAGTAGCGTTGATCCGACAGGTGGCAACTCACTGTCCTCATAATGAGCAAGTAGCGTTGATCCGACAGGTGACAACTCACTGTCTGGCTGGTCAGCAAGTAGCGTTGATCCGACAGGTGGCAACTCACTGTCCTCATAATGAGCAAGTAGCGTTGATCCGACAGGTGACAACTCACTGTCAGGATGATCAGCAAGAAGTGTTGATCCGACAGGTGGCAACTCACTGTCTGGCTGGTCAGCAAGTAGCGTTGATCCGACAGGTGACAACTCACTGTCTGGCTGGTCAGCAAGTAGCGTTGATCCGACAGGTGGCAACTCACTGTCCTGATAATCAGCAAGTAGCGTTGATCCGACAGGTGGCAACTCACTGTCCTGATAATCAGCAAGTAGCGTTGCTCCGACAGGTGGCAACTCACTGTCCGGATGATCAGCAAGTAGCGTTGATCCGACAGGTGGCAACTCACTATCCGGATGATCAGCAAGAAGTGTTGATCCGACAGGTGACAACTCACTGTCCGGATGATCAGCAAGAAGTGTTGATCCGACAGGTGGCAACTCACTGTCTGGCTGGTCAGCAAGTAGCGTTGATCCGACAGGTGACAACTCACTGTCTGGCTGGTCAGCAAGTAGCGTTGATCCGACAGGTGACAACTCACTGTCTGGCTGGTCAGCAAGTAGCGTTGATCCGACAGGTGACAGCTCACTGTCTGGCTGGTCAGCAAGTAGCGTTGATCTGACAGGTGACAACTCACTGTCCGGCTGGTCAGCAAGTAGCGTTGATCCGACAGGTGGCAACTCACTGTCCGGATGATCAGCAAGTAGCGTTGATCCGACAGGTGACAACTCACTGTCCGGCTGGTCAGCAAGTAGCGTTGATCCGACAGGTGACAACTCACTGTCTGGCTGGTCAGGAAGTAGCATTGATCTGACAGGTGACAACTCACTGTCTGGATGATCAGCAAGTAGCGTTGATCCGACAGGTGACAACTCACTGTCTGGCTGGTCAGCGAGTAGCGTTGATCTGACAGGTGACAACTCACTGTCTGGCTGGTCAGCGAGTAGCGTTGATCCGACAGGTGACAACTCACTGTCTGGCTGGTCAGCAAGTAGCGTTGATCCGACAGGTGACAACTCACTGTCTGGCTGGTTAGCGAGTAGCGTTGATCTGACAGGTGGCAACTCACTGTCTGGATGATGCAACTCACTGTCAGGATGATCAGCAAGTAGCGTTGATCCGACAGGCGGCAACTCACTGTATGAATGATCAGCAAGTAATGTTGATTCGACAGGTGGCAACTCACTGTCCCGATAATCAGCAAGTAGCGTTGATCCGACAGGTGGCAACTCACTGTACGGATGATCAGCAAGTACCGTTGATCCGACAGGTGGCAACTCACTGTCCGAATGATCAGCAAGTATTGTTGATCCAACAAGTGGTCTGACACACTCGCTGGTGTTCTCTGTCGATGCACTTAGCGGTTTGTTTGGCAGGACAGGCGACACAGTTTCTTCGAGCAGCTCGTCAGTCAATGGGGCTTTATCGTCAAAGTCATCGTCAAAGCTCTCGGCAGTTTCACGATCGGTAGCTACGTCTTCGGACAAGATAGTGGGGAGTAGCGTGTGTTCAACTGCCAAGTCATCAGACGACTTGTGTTTGATGGGCGTTCTTTCAGGTAGCGTTAGTCGTTCAGTTGGCAAAGTGTCAGTTTCAAGACCCTCGCGGATAGTTTTAGTACACAAATCATGAGGAAGCACGTCTTTGGCGGAACTCTCACTTGTTAATAGGTTTTCAACGGGTTTTTTATCAGGTAGCATGTCTTCATCAGACAAGTTTTCAGGTAGTGTGTCTTTGGCAGGAATTTTATCAGGTAACTTTTCGTTTATAATATATCTGTCGGGCAATAAACGATTGACAGCAAACGGATCAGGTAGCATTCGGTAAATAGTTGAGTTTTCAGGTAGCGGTTGTTTGACAGATTGGTCAGGTAGTTTCTGGTTTATCGTCGAGTCTTCAGGCGGCAGACATTCGCAGGGCAAATTATCAGGTTGTATCTGTCCGGTCAATACCGCATCTTTGTCTTCATCCATTTCATCAAAGGTTTTATTCCCCGCAACATTTTGTCCTCCATCTTTGGAAGCCTCGGTGACAAAACGCGTCTCTGCGATTACACTGCCGCAAGTGGATCGTCTCTCCTTACGGATGTCTTGTTCGCGAACACTTGTGACCTGCGTTACGTCCTCACACTTCACAGAGTCAATAGCCAACAAGTTTTCTTTTCTGTCGAGTTCAAAACACGAATCGGTCGGCCCGACCGCTTCGGTTGAAACGACACCGGGCGAATCAACTTCGATGCAATGTTTCCGGTCGTCGGAAGTAAAATTCTCTACGTCGCGTTCAGAAGTCGACGCGCAATCTTCTTCAAACGTGAAACACTTTTGGCCGTGCGTCTCATTTTCTTCTTTGTCGTGTTGAAACACCGCAGCCACATTCTTGGACTCTGCGCACACAACCTCACTGGCCACTTCATCCTCGATTGGTGCTTCGAGTATCTCAACAATCTCCAGTTTGTCCAGAAAACTACTATATACCACCAAATTCTGATTTTTTTCGTCAATTAAACACTGGTATTCTTTCTCGACTGCAGAACCCACACCCACGTAATCTGTCTCACCTCTGTCTCTACCATTTTCAGGCGACGCATCGTCGACGATTTCCATTCCACAAGAGGTTTCTTCTTTGAATGACGAATCCACCGCCGCGCACTTTGTCTCGCTTGCCGCGTTCTTCGTCTCTGTCAGTAGCGCAACGTCCTCCACCATAAGCTCGTCACTCCGAGTGGCCGCGACATCGTCTTCCGTCGCCGCGGCGTCTACATCGAACCTCTGCTTCTCTTCGCCAACTCGCTCGCCGAACCGGATCCACCGATTCTTTTCGTCCAACCGGCCCTGAACCAGCCCCGGACTCTCTCGGGGTCTGTCGATGATTGCCGTCACCAGACAGTCTTGGTCCTCCGCCTTGTCGCGTGGCGGGGTAGTTCCGACGTTGTCCACGTAACCGCCACGCGACCATCTACTTCCGGGCCGCACGTCGGTAGCTATCGAACGTACGCTACCGATCGCGTCGTTCTCCTTCTTGCGACTCGGGAAGTGGCCGGTCACTTCCGTGGTCGCGTCGCGGTCGTCGTCGATGCAAACTATCGGGGGGTTGGTCTCTACCGGCCGGTGCGGCTTCATGGGGGGCACCACGTTGACAGGCTTGTGTCTCCAGGGAGGCTCCTTGACGAAGTAGCGGCCCGACCGCGCGAGGTATTGAGGCCTTGGACACCCCTGGACGACCGCGGGCTCGATGACCACGACCTCGTCCTCGTCGCTCGCGAGGTCGATCGTCTCGAAGCTCGGGGGTCGGGGTTCGTCTCTCGGCGTTGGCCTTCCTTCCTGTCGCGCCGCGGCGGCCTGAGACAGGAGAAACTGGTTTCAGTCGTGACTCAGTACGTTCCCCCAGGTGCGGGACACCCGATTTCAGTAAATTGCGGTTAAATTGTCCCGAAAGAAAATCAAAGTATGTCATCCTATGTGTGGAGAATTTAATGCTTTATCTTATGAATGGTTAGTTATTCCAATAAATATTTCCGTTTATGAGATGTTCTTAAGAGCAAAGGATACCTCTACGTCAAAAACCGCAGACATTTTTCATTTTTTTATTATATTTCAAGATTGAAACACAAAATCGAAAATCTGAGAAACCATAGCGCTGTGGTTTGGTAATCCCTACACACTGAATAAAAAATGTATTTAAAAATATAGACAGTATGACTGTGATAACGATTTCCTTAGTAATTTAAGGAAATCGTTATCACAGTCATACTGACTATAACGTTAAAAACATTTATCATTCAGTCTGTAGGGCTTACCAAACCACAGCGCTATGGTTTCTCAGATTTTTGATTTTGTGTTTCAATCTTGAGATATAATTAAAAAATGAAATTTTTCTGCGGTTTTTGTTGTAGAGGTATCCTTCGCTCTTAATTGGGTGTGAAAGGTGTCCAGCAACATCACATTGAAATAAGATAATAAAAAACACCTGAAAAATGGAAATATGGATTGAAACAAAGAAACATTCATAACAAAGAGCACTAAATTCTCTACAGGATGACATATTTTGATCTAAGCACATTTTAAAGCAATTTACAGGCCGAAATCGGTGAACACATAGACTTAAGCATTATTTTAAATTTAGCATTTTTTATTATGTATTTTTCATTTCATCAAAACCTTGAATATGAGTGGCTTTCTTGCACTTTTAATGTAAAATTATGTACAGGTATTTAACACTAATTCAATTATTTAATAAGTTGGAATGCAATTCATAACTAAATCTCAATGCTGGAATGGGAACACCTTATTTTTTGTAAAATTAACGTTTTGTAGCGTTTTCAAAAATACATGTTCTCCAGTTTTGCATCTAAAAACTAAAATGAAAAAAAACAAGTCCCTAGTCATGACACAAAGGATAAAATAAATGCAATCTTTTTACATGATTTGTTGATTTCATTCAAGTGGCTATCTCCGTCATCAAATTCTGCTATCGTATTTTGACCGATCTCCTTCAAATTTCGCAAATGAGTCCATTTCCGAAAAGTAGGTTAAGGCGGTGAAAACAAATTATCAGCCCACCAAACACTTCACAATACCGAGCCTCACCGAACTAACAGAATAACAAATCTGGGCATATCCTTGTACGAATAGAAACAAACAGGATATTGAACATAGACTGCTATTTCCAATAAAAACTTACAGAAAATTGATTATTACCATTAAGAAAAAGATAAGAATATAATTACAATTCTATGTACTTGTCCTGTAATGTAGGCCTACACACACATGTAGGCTATGCTATAATCCAAATAAAAACTGAAACTGAAAACTGATAGCAAAATTACTGTCAGTAAAGCTTAAGAGCGAAGGACACCTCTATGTCAAAAACAGTAGAAAATTTTCATTTTTTAATTATATCTCAGGATTGCAACACAAAATCGAAAATCTAAACCAACAGCGCACTGTGTTTTGGTATGCCCTACAGACTGAATACATGTATACATACATGTACATGCATTGTGCCATACATATACATGCATAGTGCGAGTGCCATACATGTAGTATACATGTACACGCATATTGCCATACATGTACATGCATAGTGAAATACATGTATACATGTATGCATAGAGCCATACATGTACATGCATATTGCCATACATATACATGCATAGTGCAAGTGCCATACATGTAGTATACATGTACATGCATAGTGAAATACATGTATACATGTATGCATAGAGCCATACATGTACATGCATATTGCCATACATGTACATGCATAGTGAAATACATGTATACATGTATGCATAGTGCCATGCATGTACACGCATATTGCCATACATATACATGCATAGTGCAAGTGCCATACATGTAGTATACATGTACATGCATAGTGAAATACATGTATACATGTATGCATAGAGCCATACATGTACATGCATATTGCCATACATGTACATGCATAGTGAAATACATGTATACATGTATGCATAGAGCCATACATGTACATGCATATTGCCATACATGTACATGCATAGTGAAATACATGTATACATGTATGCATAGAGCCATACATGTACATGCATATTGCCATACATGTACATGCATAGTGAAATACATGTATACATGTATGCATAGAGCCATACATGTACATGCATAGTGCCATACATGTACATGTACACGCATAGTGCCATACATGTACATGTACACGCATATTGCCATACATGTACATGTACATGCATAGTGCCATGTATAGGTACACGCATATTGCCATACATGTACATGCATAGTGCCATGTAAAGGGTACACGCATATTGCCATACATGTACATGCATAGTGCCATGTACATGTACATGCATAGAGCCATACATGTACATGTACACGCATATTGCCATACATGTACATGCATAGTGCCATACATGTATACATGTTCATGCATAGTGCCATGTATAGGGTACACGCATATTGCCATACATGTACATGTACATGCATAGTGCCATGTATAGGGTACACGCATATTGCCATACATGTACATGTACATGCATAGAGCCATACATGTACTGTACATGCATAGTGCCATGTATAGGTACACGCATATTGCCATACATGTACATGCATAGTGCCATGTAAAGGGTACACGCATATTGCCATACATGTACATGCATAGTGCCATGTACATGTACATGCATAGAGCCATACATGTACATGTACACGCATATTGCCATACATGTACATGTACACGCATATTGCCATACATGTACATGCATAGTGCCATACATGTACATGTACATGCATAGTGCCATACATGTATACATGTTCATGCATAGTGCCATGTATAGGGTACACGCATATTGCCATACATGTACATGTACATGCATAGTGCCATGTATAGGGTACACGCATATTGCCGTACATGTACATGCATATTGCCATACATGTACATGTACATGCATAGTGCCATACATGTACATGTACATGCATATTGCCATACATGTACATGTACATGCATAGAGCCATACATGTACATGTACATGCATAGTGCCATGTATAGGGTACACGCATATTGCCATACATGTACATGTACATGCATAGTGCCATGTATAGGGTACACGCATATTGCCATACATGTACATGCATAGTGCCATGTATAGGGTACACGCATATTGCCATACATGTACATGTACACGCATAGTGCCATACATGTACATGCATATTGCCATACATGTACACGCATATTGCCATACATGTACACATGTACATGCATAGTGCCATGTATAGGGTACACGCATATTGCCATACATGTACATGTACATGCATATTGCCATACATGTACATGTACATGCATATTGCCATACATGTACATGTACACGCATATTGCCATACATGTACATGTACATGCATAGAGCCATACATGTACATGTACATGCATAGTGCCATGTATAGGGTACACGCATATTGCCATACATGTACATGTACACGCATAGTGCCATACATGTACATGCATATTGCCATACATGTACACGCATATTGCCATACATGTATACATGTACATGCATAGTGCCATGTATAGGGTACACGCATATTGCCATACATGTACATGTACACGCATAGTGCCATACATGTACATGCATATTGCCATACATGTACACGCATATTGCCATACATGTATACATGTACATGCATAGTGCCATGTATAGGGTACACGCATATTGCCATACATGTACATGTACATGCATATTGCCATACATAGTACATGTACATGCATAGTGCCATACATGTACATGTACATGTATATTGCCATACATGTACATGTACATGCATAGAGCCATACATGTACATGCATATTGCCATACATGTACATGTACATGCATAGTGCCATACATGTACTGTACATGTACACGCATATTGCCATACATGCATATTATTATACATGTACACGCATGCTGCTGCAATCTAACGGTGAAAATGGACTTCTAGAGACACAACGACCATAGTCGAACGTCGCCTCAGGTTTTTTCAGAGTGATCGACCAAAGTTTACTTTGGTCCCAAGGTTTAAATGTTCCTGCTTGGACTAAGTGGCCGTACACAGGCAGCAAAAGGCTTAAAGCTGGCCGTCGTACTCACCTTGTCTAAGGGCGCAGACGTCTGGGCCGAGTGCGGTTGCAAGACAGCTGGCGCCACGCTACGGTTCGTTACGGAACTGACAGACCCTGTGAAGTCTGTCCTCAAGGGGTCTCGCTCTTTCGTAGACGTTGCCGAGGGTTCAAGCCTCTTCAGGCTGATCAGGTCCGTAGAGTCATCGTCCCAGTCCAGGTGGAAGTGGAGACTACTGTCGCTTGACGATCCGCTTCTCGTGCCCCGATCAACAAGTGCTCTACTTGTCGCTTCTGTCAAGTGATCAACAGGTATTCCACTTGTCGGTTCGGTCACGTGACCAACAGGCCTTTTACTTGTTGCTTCGGTCGCGTGATCGACAGGAGTTCTACTTGTCGCTACAGTCGCACAGTTGACAAGCGTTCTACTTGTCGCTTCGGTCGCATGATTGACAGTTCTACTTGTCGCTTCAGTCTTATGATCGGCAGTTCTACTTGTCGCTTTGGTCGCATGATCGACAGTTCTACTTGTCGCTTCGGTCGCATGATCGGCAGTTCTACTTGTCGCTTTGGTCGCATGATCGACAGTTCTACTTGTCGCTTCGGTCGCATGATCGACAGTTCTACTTGTCGCTTCGGTCGCATGGTCGACAGTTCTACTTGTCGCTTCGGTCGCATGATCGACAGTTCTACTTGTCGCTTCGGTCGCATGATCGACAGTTCTACTTGTCGCTTCGGTCGCATGGTCGACAGTTCTACTTGTCGCTTCGGTCGCATGATCGACAGTTCTACTTGTCGCTTTGGTCGCATGATCGACAGTTCTACTTGTCGCTATGGTCGCATGATCGACAGTTCTACTTGTCGCTACGGTCGCACAGTTGAAAAGCGTTCTACTTGTCGAGTCGGTTGCGTGATCGCCAGGCGTTCTATTTGTCGCTTCGGCAGCGACGTCTGGCGCAGTTGCTTCGCGAGAACCATCGTCCAGCACAACTTCCGAGTCTCGACTCGAGGAAACAGTCGCGTCCTGACCCACGGCCGCGACTCGACCTCCGACCTTGTCAGTCGGGAGGGCGTAAGACATGACCGGCAGCTCTCGCACCTCCACCCTCCAGTGTTTGATCTTTGACATCCTCGCTGTAACATATTGATTCAACAGTTGAAAAACACATTACAAATACCTACATTACCTAATAACGGGCACAATTAAGACCTACTGCCGTCGTAGTATTAAAGTAGTAGGCCTGCTTACCTACCGACTCAGCAATATTGAATATTTTACACTTAAGACTGCAATTTTTGGTAAGGTAGGTGGGGTAATTGGCATTGGCATGGCCTACTTCCACTTAGAGAGGGAATGCCTCCAGAATCCCCCGGCCATTTTATACCAGTTAGGACAATAGCGTCAAATACTGATCCACACACATGGCATATCAAACCGTGTGAATTATATATATAAATAAATAGACGCACATCCTGTGAAGATCCAAGTTCTGTCATGGGTGGTAGCCTACAGTAAACACATCCAAGCTTACCTAGGCCTACTAGTCTACAATGTCAAATCCAATTACTAAACAATGCTAGTGCATATTCACACGCTTAAACAACCCAAGTTTTCTTTATCCCGTCACAAAACCAGAAATGCTGTCCCTTCTTAAACAATCAGGTACCCAAACAAAATTCTTCTGGGCTAGACGAAATCCTTAACTTAATACTTAAGGAGGGACAACACTGAAATTCTGAATAAAATCTCGTTTTTTGCATTTTTTTTTTTTTAATCAAATATTATGTTGTGTTCTTAACCTAAGATTTAACTCACAATACTTACATTTCATTATTGATATCTGTTTTTGAGTTTGTTTGAACTCGATTTCTATGATCATTTCACAACTTAGCCTACTAAACTTTGACACGTCATTTCTGGGATAACTTTTTTTTTACATTTTTCAGAAGGTGGGACATTTTAGTGTCTTCAATATTTAAGCAATCAAAGTGAAACGTTCTGTGAATATTCTTTAATAATAAAGGAAGGTCCCCACGGATGGAATAATTATTACCTTTGGTAGAATAAAAATAAAAAAATCCTAAACTTTAATGTGCAATGGAAATCGAAGAATCCAAATAATTGTTATAAGTAAAAAAAATTTGTTCCTGTATTTGAAATCTGAAAAAATAATCCATCCGTGTGTACCTCAAATGGGTATTAAGCTTCACAAAAAAATATATATACATCAATTATGGTGTTTGGTGCTCATGTGAAAATGTCCTGCTAATTCATTGTTGAATGAACAATAAGAAATTAATAACAATGCCATTGTTAATTTTTTTTAATTTTTTTTTTGTTGCTATTAATATCTCAGCTATTGATTAATGCACATACCAAAACACATCTAATTCTGATGGTAACTTTAGAAGTTAGAAATTTCAGTGTTGTCCCTCCTTAAGACAGCGTTGGTGTAAATTGTTGAAATATGAAAGATTATGTATGTTGGTAACAACAAAATGTAACCAATGACCTTACGACCACAACAACAACTCTGTTTAATGTCCATAGGTTGATACTACTGTATAGACTACTTTTCTAGAATAAAATAGAATAAACTCTGTCACTAGTGTGTTAACTGTGCCCTGTCTGTATTTCCTACATAAAATAATCTAAAATAACAACATAAATGACCTACGTCCTGCATGAACGTTCTACATAAGGGCATGAGAACCGGGCATTATGCAATAAACTCTTAAGCTGCGGTTATGCAACTGAAAATGTCTAAAATGGTTTTAAGTATGAACACCCTAAAAACTCAATTAGCCTATAGGCCTAATGTTTCACTCAATAATGAGTTAAATGGTATAATTTTTTGGGGAAGCTCTATACTCTGGGAAACTGCCTTCTAACTACAGAAAAGAGAGATTCGGAATATTATGCTTCACCTCAATCGCATAGGCCTAGCCTAATTGCAAATATTGAATCTTGCAGTGTCATTCATTTTAAAAAACTAAAAAGATTATGCCTAACTAGACTATGGCTTTTATTTCATTCAATTGTTGGCAATTATGAAGAGTAACATCAGTAACTTTGAACAAACCAAGGACATACACTCCCATAACACACATCATAAAAACCTCCTCCAAATTCATGGCAAACATAGTTGGGGAAATTAAGCATTCGTCTAAGGCCCGGTATTATGAAGTTAGGGTAAATATTTAGTGGGCTATTAAGTTGTTTTCACCATGGCAAAACCCCGCAATTGGAATCATGGTTGCCACGGTGGAAACACGTTAGTACAGGGTTGCCACCAAGTCAATTTTTTTATCCTTGAAAGAAACTAAAAAAATCCTGAGAAATCCTTGAAAACAGTTATATTCAGCATTAGCATATTATAACTGCAAAGGAATGTTACACATTTTCAGGTTTTATGCCAAAATATGTTATGCCAGCCTGATTTTCCAGAATCTAGTCAACATTACGTGCAGAAACGCATAAGAATCGGAATTCTCTTCGAATATATTTTAATGTTTTACTTTTACTCACCATAACTACCACTTGCGGGAAATGTTATGCAGTCACTTATGTTTATTTTTACTAGTACCTGATGTTCTTTTACTGTCTTCATTGCTTTTTAGCTGAATTTTTAAAAATGTATTAATTTAATGTATTTTTTAAAGACAGTATAAAATCCTAAGATTTTGCCCAAAATCCTGTTATCCTTGAGACACTCTAAAAATCCTGAGAAAAGGAGAAAATCCTTGAAAGTGGCAACCCTGCGTTAGTAGCTTAGGACCGGTATTATGAGCTCCGGATAAATACTTGTACGGTTACTAACTAACTTGTTTTCACCATGGCAACAACCAATGGCAAGCCTGGATGGCATGGATAAAACAAGAAAGTAGCTTAATAACTATTTATCCATAGTTCATGATTCAGGCTTTTCAGAAGTTTCCGTGCCGAAGGCAACCACGACCGCAATAAGTATACACAGAAAATAATGTACATAAGCAATTAGGTAACAACGAACGTCTTCGGCGAAGCCTATAGCCTCAACCTACTCCGTGCCAAGAATTTACAAGCCACACCAAATCACCAAATGTAGACCTAGGCCTATTCAGTGTGTAGTCTAGCCAAGGTCTAGGCCTGTTGCAGTTTTGGTTCCTTTCTCACTAAAAATATCCATGAAAACAGATGGATAGGGCCTAGCCAAAGTTAAAAGAGATCAAAACACTTCTTACCTGTCTTGTAGAGGTCAGTCGGCATCATAAAGCGCCTCGGCACGTGGACGGCCTAGGCTAGCCTAGCTTACGCCGCTTACAACAACCTGTTCTCATTAGCCAGTAGCCTAGGTGTCTCTTATTCAACACGATGATATTAGGCCTACGTGTTGATACGAATCATAACGCAACTTGACAAATGGATTACAACTAGGCCTAGGCCTAGCAACTAGCCACCACGTCATTGTGTTTAAAATCCCTTATTTAAACTCAATGACCACGTGTTTGTTTTGAATTCAAGAATTTAAGGTTATGTTGACATTGTCAGAGTTTACCGAAATCCACTGCCTAGGAATGGCCTAGGAGAACTTGCTAGGCCTAGGCCTAGTAATATCCATTTCGCATAAAATCAACGGAAATGAAGAGATGTTAAACAGCCAAGCTAGGCCCAGTTATTTAACTGAGAAATAGAATACCTTTGTGACGAGGAAAAGCGGCGTCCATTCTGTGATTACGACATCAAACATGCTGATCAAAACAACAACAAGAACAGGAGTCAGACACCATCCAACTCAAGTCATGTTTTATAAATTCCTAAAAAATAAGAACGTTGTTGTTTTTCGCATATTATTAATATTATTATTATTATTATTATTGCTGTTATTTATTAAAGGTGCACTAGCTATTGTTTTAGGGTTTGGTACACGGGGATGGTGGGGGATTAAATGGATATGATCACGGAAAACCCTTTATCGCCGGATGTGAAATTTGCGTAGCGGCCCATGCGTGCCGAAAAACGTCCCGAATGTGGAAACGGAAGTGTAGAACAAAATATTTGATATTTTTCGGAGGCATGGAATTAACTTCCGGGCCGTAATACCCTTTACACATGCTTTCTTTACACCAAGGAAAAGGATACTAACGTGCTAGTGAGCAGATGGATTGGGCAGCCATCAGTCTGTGACTTGTTGCATGGAGAACAGATACACGGCCTGTATCTGGTCCGACCACCAGTCTAACATTTTATTGCGTCCCTGTCATTTTCATTTTCCACTCAAGCATAGGTTTTAGGCCTTCTTGCTCTCTATCACGGTTTGACATGCGGGTGGGGGCACATGTCCTAAGTGAATGTCATCCCATTCAAAAGCACCTGGGTTCAGAAGAGAGATAGAGAGAGAGAGAGATAGGAGGTGGGAGGGGAGGGGAGAAGAGAGTTTGTGTTGTGGGAAGAGAAGAGTGAAGATGAGGTGATGCCATGGTGGCGAAGCGTTGGGGTAGACATTGAGACAGTGTCTACCATTACCCCCCCCCCCCCCCCCCCCAAAAAAAGAAAAAAATGTAATGTATAAAAAACATATTATAATTTTTTTTTTTTTATATATCTGCTCCCTGTGTCCAACAATGAAGTCGGGTAGGGGATAGGAAATTAATCCCATCATATTCTGGCCCCTAGGTACATCGAAGCCGGCTGGCCATGCCTGACGCTTCCCTCATGTTAACTTCTTCTGGCACATCCTCTTCACTTTCTTCTTCCTCTGCTCTTTCTACAAATTCTGTCCACACTTTTCTATCTTCCCACCATCGTTCCTGATTGACCTCTTCCCAAGTTGCATTCTTCTTTCCACGTCCATTGCTATCAATACTCTCTATGTTAATATGATGAGTAAATACTATTTTCCTTGTGAGAAATTATATACCACCGTAACACGTTCTTTGGCAAAGCTTTGAATGACCACAGTACAATGCGCTGCGCGGGAGTCTACCGTGAGCTCCGAGACGGATTAAAACCGTCATTCAGCCGATACCATTCTACGTCGCTACCTATGCGCTATCTTCCTCCCTGACCCTCACCCTACGCTCGAAACAAGCGGCTAGCGAGACAAGTCTCATTGCCTCATTCAATTGTATTTGCCGAGATTTTTTCCATGGCTTGTTACAGTTCCAGCTAGTGACTTGTATTGTTAAGTTGTATTTTAGTGTTCACTATAACATATAAAACCCGTGAAAACCTAACAGAAATATCTACTTTAAAAAAAAAAAAATTACTACACATACTACTTAGTACTTAAGTTACCACTACTTACTACTTACTATATGCATACTGATTGTTTTCTTTGGTTCATTATTAAATATTATAAGTATGCTGAACTGATTTTCATAAATAAATGAAAAATAAAATAAATTCACATTTAGAGTCTACCCACTCAGTAACTAAACTGATTTGCAGTGGGGGACTTTAATTTAAAGTGACTAAACCAACCCTGCAGGCTTGGAACACCATTGACAAGTAAGCAATAACCAATCAAAGATCGATATTTCAAATACGAAACATATGAATCAGTGATTGGACAGTGCGAACACCCGCGGACAAATGCCAGAATCAACAAGGCCAATTCAGAACAACTTTGAATTTATTGAGTGCTTCGTTGCTAGGACGGCTCCAAAGTCACCATTTACTTATTCCTAAGCCAAGTAGTAATGGAATTGAACCCACATTATAAGTTAAAAAACTTCTGCCTGAAGTGGGATTTGAACCCGGGACCTTCTGCATTGGAAGCAGGGATGCTAACCACTGGACCAACGAGCCGCCTAATAAAACGTGTCTCTACTGGTTGACCACGTGCATAATAGCCACAAGTGGACATTTAAGAAGAAGAAGACATTAAAACACATTTGTTCTAAATGGCGAGCTCCTCAATCGTCTGACACGGCTTTAGACCACGGCATAGACTCGTTTTGTTTGCCCACGCATGTTTTGTTTTCTGTTGGTAGGTAGGCCTACACATGTGCATAGTAAACAGACTGAAAAGTTCAACTTCGGTAAAGTCTGGCTTAAAGGCTGGTCCACACAGATTTTTAAGACATACGATTTAAGGTTTAACGCATAGTCGTAAAGATGGATCATAGGAAACACGTACTGGCATTCACACAAAGTTTTAGTTTTAAGACGTTGTTTTCATTGTTGTTTTTAAAACAACGTCTTAAAACCTTATGCATTATGTCTTAAAAATCTGTGTGGACCAGCTACTCATTCAGACGTTTTAATTTAAATTATGTCAAATTAAGTTTTGAAAATAAAAGGTACCACCAGAACTTGGGACTTAAGTATATTGTTCATTGGAAAACTGAACTTTTACTACATTCATTTTAAAAAAGAACTTCCCCGACATTGAGTTGAAACAAAATATTGGTATTATGCTCCTAGCTAGAAGAAGTTGGTGAACGTTAGCCAAGAACGGTAAAATAGTTTATTCATACAAACTGTTTTACCAATCTTGAACAGGGTAAGGAGCAAGAATAAAGAAGTAAAAACGTCATAGGGCAAAATACATGTAAATAATTTATTTAACCATTAATAACAAGAAATACATATTTGAGAGTCAATTAAAAGATAACTATGTATTTGGAAGATTGGTAATAATTGAGCATCCGTTTGGATGACGATATTAGGATATCTAGAGCAACAAGCACTACACCATATTTGTACATAGAAGAGCAAGAGTAATTACTAATTACACGATGAACACTTGTTACGCAGATCGGAACTTTGCATCGACACTCGACAGTTCTTACACGCGACTGTACCTTCAGAGCTGGGCAAGATACTCAAATAGGTATCAATTTGTATTTTAGATACAAAATATAAGATTCTTTTAGAGACTTACATTTTTGCTACAAAACACATTAATTTTACTGCACTTTAAAAAATACTCAACACAAAATACATTAATTGTCTATGATGCTATAATGTTATTATTATCAGGGAATAAGGAACGACCTTCACAATAGGAATAACATTTAGTATTTTAGTTTCAGCAAAAAGCAAGACTGCTTTGCAGTATGTCTAGAACATTCTGGCTGCTAGGTTGCGCTAGCAACTTACTGAACGAACTGTTGAAATTCTTTCTAGTAGTTACAGACAGGTCACAATCCGTCGCATAGCAAGCAATATTGGAAAAATATTCTATTTGTAAAATACAAATTACAAATGTATTTCAAATACATCTATTTACGATCCTGCCCAACTCTGTGTACGTTTCAAACACTAATGACACACACACGTCACAAGTACAAGTACAGAACTAGAATAAATAGCAAGTGAATAACAAAAGGTAGTACTGTACACACATGGATATAGATTCAATTTCCAAAGTAACAAAACCCCAGTCCGAAATGGAAATGGAACCTTCTGCATTGGAAGCAGGAATAAACCCACAAGAGCAACGAAGCCTCACATTACCGTAACGACATTTGAGCTCACTGCCTGTGATATTAAACTAGACTTGAGATTACCTTAGTTTGACATTCCCCTCCATCGCTATGTGGCCACTCCTCACCCCCGTGACAACCCGACAATCATATCGTATTTCATCATTGCATATTGTATTATTAATAATCAGTCACATTTGTCATAGAATAACTAGGGCGTGGAGCTTTTAAACTATGTCAAACTTAAAATATCTGCACCACACAGGGTTAAAGTTAATAAGAAATAAGACAGTACAGTCAAAATTTTGAGTCTTGTCTCAAGAACCTTACGTGTATAACAGTGAAAAAGAGAACATTACACTAACGGTACCGGTAAAATATGGTTTCGTAAGAGGCTTTGCCCCGTTAGCGATATATTTGACAAAAGATTTAATAGTGTTTTCCAACAGCTTGCACCGAGTGCACACTGGGGCATCTCTTGTATTGATCTAATTGCACTCAGTGCAGTACAGTGCAGCTATTGGAAAACACCATATATATGTATGGAACATGTAAAACAAATTCCAATCAATATTAATAAAACGGGTTGTTATTTCTGGAGCTGTGAGAGAACAATTTTTTCCAGGTTGAGCAAGATCAAAAAAATGCTATGTTAATTGATTCTTCTTAAATTCCGAGCAACTTTTCGAGACACAAAAACAGATCTTGCTAAAAACTAGTTTTAAAATAACTACACAAGCCACCATTGACCGTCTTTGACGGTGATGTTAGCGGTTTGACATTCCTCAGCAACTACCAATGTACACAACTAAACAGCACTAAGCTTTTAAAAAAATAGTTCAAACATCAGCACAATATTCAGTTAGGCCCGGTATTAAGATCTCGGGATAAGGTTCCAGATAAAGTTATCCTCGGGATAAGCAACATTGCAAAGCTTCTGATTGGTGGATGCCAAGTTATCCCAAGGATAAATAGTAGTTATAACTAGATCGTACAATTGGGGGTTAGGCCTACCGGTACATTCATTTTAAAGGCAGCTCTTCAATTAGAATCTGTACCCCTAATAGTATTCATCAGCCACAACACGTAATCAATGCGTCAAACGCCAACAGAATGGGATTTTTTTTATTTAGACGTTACACTAAACGGTAGGTACCTTAGATCAAGGTTATCGTCAATGACGTGAACAAACAATATCTTTGAACAGATAATGCGTACATATTAACTCATAATTAATAGGACCACTTTGAGTAGCTATTTAACCACCACACAGTTAGCGGTACTCAAATATATTCCAGGCGATGGACAATCTAATAACTCATGGGGTTCCCTTTTTCCTCCATTCCCAGCGTTTGTCGTGAACTATGCACCGCACAAATTGTGAATGTAAAAATCATGTGACGACTGACGAGTAATACTAGTAAAACGTGTAAAGCGGTAGGCCTACCTACTAGATAGGCCTATGCAATCATGGCATACTAGGGGATCCCTACCACATTTCCATGTAGATATAAGAACTCCTTGAACTCAGGTTGACGTACGTCTTGTCGGTTTTCCTTGGAGCCGCGATGACTACGCCCGTGTTTAAGATGGTTTCTTTGGTTTGTAAGTACTGCTGTTTCGAACCGATGCGGTGGCGGATTGTCCGCGACATCACCGGAGCAGAGTTCCCCGCGTAGACGCCTTTCCGGGGAAGATGACAAACAGCGACAACTGGAACCCCGCCAGGACACAGCCCAGAGCGTTCGGTATCTGCAACACACCGACAGAGACCGCTACGTCAGCGCAGTGATCAGAGATGACAAACAGCGACAACTGGAACCCCGCCAGGACACAGCCCAGAGCGGTCGGTATCTGCAACACATCGACAGAGACCGCTACGTCAGCGCAGTGATCAGAGAAGACAAACAGTGACAACTGGAACCCCGCCAGGACACAGCCCAGAGCGTTCGGTATCTGCAACACATCGACAGAGACCGCTACGTCAGCGCAGTGATCAGAGAAGACAAACAGCGACAACTGGAACCTCGCCAGGACACAGCCCAGAGCGTTCGGTATCTGCAACACATCGACAGAGACCGCTACGTCAGCGCAGTGATCAGAGTGTTCTGCAACACATCGACAGAGACCGCTACGTCAGCGCAGTGATCAGAGACGACAAACAGCGACAACTGGAACCCCGCCAGGACACAGCCCAGAGCGTTCGGTATCTGCAACACATCGACAGAGACCGCTACGTCAGCGCAATGATCAGAGATGACAAACAGCGACAACTGGAACCCCGCCAGGACACAGCCCAGAGCGTTCGGTATCTGCAACACACCGACAGAGACCGCTACGTCAGCGCAGTGATCAGAGATGACAAACAGCGACAACTGGAACCCCGCCAGGACACAGCCCAGAGCGTTCGGTATCTGCAACACACCGACAGAGACCGCTACGCCAGCGCAGTGATCAGAGATGACAAACAGCGACAACTGGAACCCCGCCAGGACACAGCCCAGAGCGTTCGGTATCTGCAACACATCGACAGAGACCGCTACGTCAGCGCAGTGATCAGAGAAGACAAACAGCGACAACTGGAACCCCGCCAGGACACAGCCCAGAGCGTTCGGTATCTGCAACACACCGACAGAGACCGCTACGTCAGCGCAGTGATCAGAGATGACAAACAGTGACAACTGGAACCTCGCCAGGACACAGCCCAGAGCGTTCGGTATCTGCAACACACCGACAGAGACCGCTACGTCGGCGCAGTGATCAGAGATGACAAACAGCGACAACTGGAACCCCGCCAGGACACAGCCCAGAGCGTTCGGTATCTGCAACACACCGACAGAGACCGCTACGTCAGCGCAATGATCAGAGTTTTCCGCAACACACCGACAGAAACCACTATGTCAGCGCAATGATCAGAGTGTTCTGCAACACATTGACAGAGACCGCTACGTCAGCGCAGTGATCAGAGATGACTAGGGATGCACATCGATAAAATAAAAACTATCGATAATCGAAAGATGACTGCATTATCGATCGATAATATCGAACGATAATAAATTTTCAAAATTGAAGCAATCTTTTACAGTTTCAGTGATATGTCGCCTAATCGAGCACATAACGATATGGCAACATTACTTGGACACATCTGACGTGACACTCTGAGAGTATAATCACATTGTACGAGGCCCGAGGCCTATAGTATTTTGGCGGTATCTTTGAGTATTTCAATACTAGAAAGGTCCGAGAAGAACGAAATAATGCTTTACGAACCCGCTTTTTTAGAAATCAGACCATTCGATAATATTTGTATTATCGATTATCGAAATTTTATTGCATATATCGAATATCGAACGATAATATCGATTATCATGTGCATCCCTAGAGATGACTGTGAATCTAAACTTGTATTTTCTAGTATTAATAAATGTTTATAATAACTATTTCCACCATCTGTTTTGCCCTTTAGTCTTGCTCGCCACAACCCTTTTTGTTCTCCAATCTGGTCACCTTTCCAATAACATTACAATCTACAACTTAGATGTGTTGCTGAAAAAGTTTAGAAACGGTTCAGCCGCTCGGTTCGAGTTTACCTGCACGAAGGGGTCCCCGAGAACAACGCCGTAGAGGAACCACTGCAGCGAGACAACGAAGCTGGCCAGGATGAGAGAGAACGGCAACGTCTCGGCACTCTTGACTCGTATCACGTGGGTGAGCATCGTGAGGGGGGCGGCGAAGAACATGGTGGTCATGACGCAGCATAGCAGTCCCACCCTGCGGGACAATCACCGTGGTTCGTACACTCACTATTTCACACCTCATTTTCATTACATAATCATTAGAGATAGCGTATGTATAAATAGTATCTTCAATTGTAATTTTATAGCATACAACTTTTTTTAAATTTGTATGTATCTGCTCCCTGTGTCCAACAATGAAGTCGGGTAGGGGATAGGAAATTAATCCCATCATATTCTGGCCCCTAGGTACACCGAAGCCAGCTGGTCATGCCTGACGCTTCCCTCATGTTAACTTCCTCCGGCTCCTCCTCTTCACTTTCTTCTTCCTCTGCTCTTTCTACAAATTCTGTCTATACTTTTCAACTTAACTATATATAAAACTTAAGAATATAAAAGTTTTCTCTCGTTTTTATTTTTAAATTAGGTGTGTCACGCTATTAAAATTACAATCAACTAAAATGCAGTTATCACTAACAAGGAATAAATACTATGTTAAACAAAATCAAATAAGGAATAGAGAGACCTTAGTTTCAGTTGGAAAATAGCACTTCTGTAGCATCAACACACAAAAGTGACAAAACGCAATTTTCACATCTCTAATAAAAATTCTGCTTTGTTTTACAAATTTACATGTACACACTTGTTTGTTATATTGCTATGCTTTAAGCGGGGTTTACACAAATGACTAGGGATTATTGACTAACGCCCGTGATTAAGCCACAGGCTTCTTTCATTGGCTGGGAGGGAGAATACTGAGAATATCTGATTGGCTGTGACTAAGGTTTGTCTTGACTTGACTAAGGAATTGAACATATTTCAATTCCTTAGTCAAGTCAAGAAAACCTTAGTCACAGCCAATCAGTGCGCAGTATTCTCACTCATAGCCAATGGAAGAAGCCTGTGGCTTAATCACGGAGGTTTAGACACTAATCACTAGTCATTTATGTAAACGGCCTATTATAGCCTTATAGTTTACTAATGTGAATCCCTAAAGGTTTACTATTTGAATGTAGTTTTACACAACCCAGTCTTTCAGTAGTATTAACACAGAATAACTGACAAATCATATTCTCTACTTTTGTATGATAAAAGTCCTCTGGAAGATAAATAAAAACAAACAAACAAACAAACAAACAAACAAACAAACATAAAGAGAACATCTAGGTACCTGTGTTTGGCTACAACGACATCCTCTTCATAGTTGGTGTACACCAGAGTACAGAGGATGATCAAACAAACAAACATAAAGAGAACATCTAGGTAGGCCAACCTGTGTTTGGCTACAACAACATCCTCTTCATAGTTGGTGTACACCAGAGTACAGAGGATGATCAAACAAACAAACATCAAGAGAACATCTAGGTACCTGTGTTTGGCTACAACGACATCCTCTTCATAGTTGGTGTACACCAGAGTACAGAGGATGATCAAACAAACAAACATAAAGAGAACATCTAGGTACCTGTGTTTGGCTACAACGACATCCTCTTCATAGTTGGTGTACACCAGAGTACAGAGGGTGATCAAACAAACAAACATAAAGAGAACATTCTAGGTACCTGTGTTTGGCTACAACGGCATCCTCTTCATAGTTGGTGTACACCAGAGTACAGAGGGTGATAAAACAAACAAACATAAAGAGAACATCCAGGTACCTGTGTTTGGCTACAACGGCATCCTCTTCATAGTTGGTGTACACCAGAGTACAGAGGATGATCAAACAAACAAACATAAAGAGAACATCTATGTACCTGTGTTTGGCTACAACAACATCCTCTTCATAGTTGGTGTACACCAGAGTACAGAGGATGATCAAACAAACAAACATAAAGTGAACATCTAGGTACCTGTGTTTGGCTACAACGGCATCCTCTTCATAGTTGGTGTACACTAGAGTACAGAGGATGATGGTGATTACTCCGACTAGCTGCTGCAGCACCGTTGACTGAAACAATAACACGATCACTCACTTGTCGAGAAGGAATTTCACTCCTTGAGGGTAACTTGCTAAATTAAAGGTTTCATTGAAATCTTGCAGCGCTCTCAAGATACCAATCAAACACCATCATTCATTGCACGTGGCGCAGTATTGTAACTTGTAAGCTTTCAATTACCGTCAGGTAGATGTGAAAGAATCACTTGCCTATATATATATTGGATAGCAAGAAAAATTAATGGCTGAAAAGTCATCATTGCATAAGAAGAAAAACAAACAGTTCTATATCAAATTTAAACTCCTGTGGCTTGTATATCCATCCTACTTCACTATAATATATTATAACTTGTGATCGTGGTTAATCTTTGTTCTTCTATCGCGGCTTACCGTCACTCTACTCAGGTAAGATGTTGGCATCATATCTCTCTCACACAACTCACATTAAGTGAATAAGAAATAGAAATAATGAGTCTTTGGACTAGGCAGGTCCTCCCAAGTCTGACAAGCAGGGTACGAATTGACGGGGGGATTTCCCCCCCTCTGGTAATTTCATTTGGAGTTCTCAATAGGGCAAAGGTCGATGCAAGGGATGATTATATGTTGCACTTAATGGATGATGAGGGATTCCAAGGTAAAGGGAGAAGGTTGTATCTACATCTAAGGAACCAGAAAGGGGGGGGGCAAAATACCCACACTTAAAGGGACTGGGGATGAGTTATTTAATGGTGATAAGGATAAAGCGGAGGCTTTGAACGCACACTATGGGGAGGTATTCCAAGAGAGGGAAGATTCTAGTATGCAGTGGGAAGGAGGGAGGGGTAGCAAGCCTCTCACTATAACGAATCTTGATATTAGAAAGGTTTTAGGAAAGATGGGAGGGAGAAAGGCTTCGGGACAGGATGGGTTGATGTGTAGATTTTTGAAAATTGGGGGGGAGGGGGTTGTTAGGTTTGTAGGGGATATTTGCAGGAAATCGTTAAGGGAAGGTACTATACCGGAGGGTTGGAGGGAAGGACTTGTAGTGCCAATACATAAGGGGGGGGATAGAAGTCAAGTAGGGAATTACAGACCTGTTAGTCTCACTTCGGTAGGGAGTAAGATAATGGAAAAGGTAGTAGCAAATTATGTTAGGGAGGTGTTGGAGGGGGAGGGATGGTTGGTAGATAGCCAGCATGGGTTTAGGGAGGGGTATTCTTGCGAGACGCAATTAATAGGTCTTGTTCAGGACATAGGGGAGGCTCTAGATAAGGGGGAGGAGGTTGATGCAGTTTTCCTTGATTTTGAAAAGGCTTTTGATAAAGTGTCTCATGGGATTTTGATGAGGAAGGTTGATAGTGTGATTGCAGATAAAGGGGTTGTAAGGTGGATGGGAGATTTTCTAGCAAATAGGTCGCAGAGGGTAAGGGTGGGGGATAGCGTATCAACAACTATCGAAGTTACATCGGGGGTGCCGCAGGGGTCGGTGCTGGGACCACTGTTATTTATAATGTTTATTTATGATATAGGAAGGGATATCGAGTCAAGATTAAGGTTGTTTGCTGATGATTGCGTCTTGTATAGGGTGATTAAGGGGGTGGAGGATGCTAAGTTGTTGCAGGATGATTTGAACAGGATAGAGGAGTGGGTTGATGTTAATAGGATGGGTTTGAATGCGGGAAAGTGCAAAGTGGTTGGGTTCACGCGTAAATTAAAGGGGGATGCGAGAGAGTATTTTCTTGAGGGGGTAGTTTTAGAAAAGGTAAAGAAGTATAAGTATTTGGGAATTGTTTTGGCCGAAGATTTGGGATGGGGGGACCAGGTGCAGGAAAGTGTGCGAAAGGGATATAGACACTTAGGGTTTGTTATGAGAAATTTGAAGGGAGAGGGAGGTAAAGGATATGGCTTACAAGACAGTAGTACGGCCTATATTGGAATATGGTGGTGCGGTGTGGGATCCATATAGGAAAGGGGAGGTCATTGAATTAGAGAAGGTGCAGCGTAGGGCAGCAAGAAAGGTTACAGGACAAGTTAGGAGATGGAGGTATGTGGAAGATAGGTTAGGGAATGTGGTAAGAGCTTATGATAGTGTTACAGCAATGGTGGGGGAACTGGGTTGGGAGTCCTTAGAGGAGAGACGGAGGAGTAATAGGATGTGTAATCTATATAGAGCAGCTAGGGGGAAGGGAGGGTGGGGGGAAATCCAGAGCAGGTTGCAAGAAGGAGTTTATAGAGGGAGGGGGGATCATAATTGGAAGTTTCAGCGTCGGGTAGTGAGTAGTGATCTGGGTAGGTTTGGTTTTGTTGAGAGAACGGTAAGGGAATGGAATGAGTTACCCGAGGAGGTTGTTGAGAGCGAGTCAGTAAGGGAATTTAGAAATAGATTGACGAAAAGGAGGTGATGGGGGAGGGGGGAGGTTTGGATAGGTTGCCACCGGGTAGTTGTGGCCCATTTGCAGCCTTTAAGTGTTAAATCTTAATCTTAATCTTAATCCTTGTTCCATGGTTCTGTTTTACTGAAAGGTATCCCCGCCGGGGATGGCTAAATCCCCACGCCTGGTTGTCCATTTAATATCATATCAAGTGACTTTAAGATAATGAAAGGTTAAAATACGAGAATAACGTATCGTAGGTCATTTAATATGCCCTTTCTAAATATCTAAGATTGCTTCTAAACTCGGTCCCTATCCAAGATACACGCCGGTAAAGAGGACTCCTCAAAGGGCGGATTATTTCCCGCTCACTGTGCAATGTTGTAAACGTCAAGCTTGTCGCCAGGAAGGATGCACAGTTTTTAGAAAAAGTGACCACCAATAATATCTATTCAAATAAGAAAAACACCCACTTGACAATAGGAAGACGGGGGCTCAGGATTCTGTCCCTTTTCTAAGGGTCGACCATAATTATCTCTTGCATCGACGGTCCATGTGGTTTGGAGCTGTCTTTACTATGTTAGAAGCTAAGTGGTTTGCCAAATAAAGGGGATGATTGACAGCATAAGTCTCCAACAATAAGAAACAGTTCCTTTTAGTTCTCATTTTGCCGGCGTGTATCTTGAATTGGGACCGAGAATAAGGCCATCTCGACGGCAATAATACCCCAAAATAATATTTGCCTCCGGCGGCTGGGACAATGCCCCAGACCTCTTATTGCCCATGCAAATACTATAGGCCTACCTGGACATTCCCCCTGGACCTCTTATTGCCCACGCAAAAACTATACTTGGACATTCCCCGCTGTGCCAAGCCGTCAACTCGCACCAGGCTGCTGTCAAGTGTCGGGTGTTGTTTTAAATACAAACCTTTTTAACGCAGTAGAGATAGAACGTTATCACGTAGGAGATGTGAAGCGTGGCGCCGGCTGTGTTGACAAGTATCAACGTGTTGTCCTTGATGAGGAAACCATATCTCAACCACACGCTGCACCTGCAGGCCAGACGAAATACGCTCAGTGCGCTGACAGACGGTCGACTACTGACTACGTGTGTTTAATGAAATGGCTCAGCTTATAAAACAAAAATAAAGATGCATAGTGAACACACACAGAATATTTCTACCAATGTTTCTTCTGGATAAATTTCATGTTTCTTACTAGGCCTACGTATCAGTAGGGTTTAAAGTAGTTTATTTTTTATCGAAAATATTGCAAACTTCTAAAATGCTCACATAGTTTTAGTAGATTTTATCATGTAGGGTTAGAGGGGGAATGATGTTATTTGAAAACTTTCATGAAAGTTGCTGGAACATTTTGACATATCAATTTACCATACAAATTAAATTACAGTTTACCAATAAGCCTACAGTCTACCCAACCCCAACCCCAACCCACGCGGTTTCTCTGCCACTGGCAAGGTAGGCCTAGCGCCGCCGCAGAAGAGAAGAACAAAACCCAAACTAAATACGGACAGAGAAGAGCGGTTACTTACGATAAGAAGCCGGCAGCAAATGGAAATGATGACAAGTCCCCTGTGCTACCCTTCTGGACAAACTTCTGGCATATTAACCTGAAAAACACCACATTGTTTAATTATATAGTTAACCAGTACACAAACTCCACCTTCCCTCCGCCCATGTGTTTGTTGAAGATGCACCCATACTTTCTCCTGACATTGTGTTATCATTTAGGAAGAGTGTCGTACGCTTCATTTTTGTTATTACACTGGCTTACCGTTAACTGCCTGTTATTCCTACGTCTGCTATCTTTCTAACCGTACTCAGAATGAGGGATATGAAGTGATGAGGGTGGGTGGGTGGGAGGGAGGTTGGGACAGGTTGACACCGGGTAGTTAAGGCCCATTTGCAGCCTTAAAGTATTTAACATTAACATTAACTGACTGACTGTATGTTTTTTTCTGTTACTCATTTAGCTGACCATACGAATACACAGTGACTCCAACTTATAGACTCCAAGCTAGAGCTTTAGATTTCATTTCATGCATAAGTCTAACTTTCAAATATAAACGTCCAATACGAACGAAGATAGGAGACGAACAAGGTAGGCGCCTTCGGATAGGCCTAGGCCTATGTCTGGGCTAGGCTAGGCCTAGGCCGTAAACTTAGGTTTGCAAATGCAAATGTTTTTAATTATACTTACACGCCCGTCAAGAACTGTACAATTGTACAGAATGAAGCTGTGGCAGCCAACACCTCCTTATATTCTTCAAAACTCATCTCAGCACCTGTTAGGTTAAGTGAGACCACACTTATAAAATTCAGTCACATTCAGCAGTTCAATTAGGCCTATTTAAAATATTTACAGAAATCATGCCAAAAACATTGTACGCCGCCTAATATAAATAAGTTTTAATTTAACAAACTAGAAATAAAAACGTATGCTAATGATGTGATTTGACATGACGTTGACTGTTGACGTTTGTTTTTGAAGCGGAAAGCGCTGTTTACAAGGCACAGATACGCCTCGTTCCCGAAGTCCGTCGAGAGGGCTGTGGTTTCAAATCACCCGCGAAAATGAAAGGCATATTATGCATATCCAAGGGCGTAATGTAGATTTTGCAATAATTGTCTTTATTTTATTGTCTTGAACGCACATGCAGGAATAAATGACAATTTTCGGTTTTGTTATCCACAAAAGTGGTGGAAGTAATTGAAAATATAACTTTTTAGTAATGGATTTTGTTTCATTCGGTATGTTTGTGAATTTATATACAGCTCTTGCTGTGAACTTGTTGCAGATTACTAATTGGTTTCACTGAAGTCAAAACTTCTTCAAAACTGCATGTATACGTAGTAATTAATTAGTTATCTGTGGTTACAACGTACACTTCAATATCGGCACGTAATTAGTTTTCAGATCAAATAATAAGTGAGATTACTTTTCTATTACATTGATAATTGTATATAGTGCGTTCTGTTAGCACCAGAATATTGCGTTTCCGGCTACCAGCATGAAATTTGGTACACATGTTAACAAATATATAAGGTTCAAAAAACCGTCGGGACCCAAGCTGTATCCGGATTATTTCGGCCGCCATCTTGGAAAATGTCTGCCGAATCCCAATTTGTCTCTATCAACTCGGAAACGGTAAAAGATATCAAAAATATTTAAGTTACAAAAGTATTACTAGTTATATTAGAAACATGTTTTGTCTGAAACATTTTTTTATAGGATCAAAACCAAAGCGGCCATCTTGGAGTAAATGATGGCAAGGTTTTTCGTTTTCCCCAAAAGAGGGGCAACAGCTACATTTCCGATAACCAATGCCTACCACAAGTACTATTATGAACTTCTATATGTTCTATCAATTTTTGGAAAGTGGAACACAGATCCGCCATCTTGGAAAATGGCGGCCGAATCCTAGTTTTCCTCTATTAACTCATAAACGGTAAGAGGTATCAAAAATGTTTAAATAACAAAAGTATTACTAGTTACATTAGAAACATGTTTTGTTTCAAACATGTTTTTGTTAGATCAAAACCAAAGTAGGCCTACTGATTTTGGTTTTCCCAAAAATGTTGCCACAGTGTTAATTTTTTGATATCCAATACCTACGGCAAGTATTATTATGAACTTATATACGTTCTACGGTTCTACCAATATTTGAAGAGTGGAACACACAGAGCCGCCATTTTGGAAAATGGTGGCTGAAACCCAGATTGACTTTTATAGCTCGGAGACAGTAACAGATATAAAACAAGTGGTAGTAACAAAAGTGTTAAGTGTAACAAGACAAACATTTTTCTGTTTCGAACAGCTAGTCATAAGATGTCGGTTAAAAGAGTATACAGCTCTTAAAGCTTCAGAAACAGAATAAGCAGGACTTCTCTGTAGAGAGCAATGAATGAAGCGTCTAGAGACTTCTGAAAGAGAAAAGGCGAGCTAGGCGTCCCCAACCTAGGGCTGAACCGTTCAGGGCCCGGGGCCCCTACTTTAGGCAGGGACAATCCCCTAAACCCGCCTCATCTTCGCAAGGGTGAAAAGGAACCATGTCTTAAGAAGAGTTTAATGGAAGCACTGTCCATCACTCGTACACAAAGCAGTACACTCCAAATTGAAACGCTGGCATTTGCAGTTTCTGACACACATCGTTTTTGCAACGGCAACTAATGAATTCGGAGCATTCGTCAGAAGCTTGTGACAAAACTGTCCAAAGTGGTTCAATTGCGTTTTCATCCCCAACAGAATGTGATGACTTCCATCCCCAGCTGGTCTAGTTGCTGGAGGTATGTCGGGTAGAAGCTGCAAGCACAGTCTCCAAATACGCGACTGAAGCATTGCTCGCTTCAGGTGTTGGCGCAATGCTTCTTCGTTTGGAGGTATACTTTCCACAGCTCGATTTTTTTGAGTATAGAGAATTCGTCTGCACTCATTCACTGTTTCCGTTTGGCTTGTCATATCATACATAAGTACAGTGAAGAGCTGTAGTTTCTCAAAATCCTCTTTATCTATTGTGTTTGATGTTGACAATCGAATGAATATACCTGTCATGGGTTCTTGCATCGTCTTCCAGACATTCCACGCTTTTTTTGCCAACACCGTGAAATGCGCATACTGTATCACAGCCAGTATATGCAATATGCATGAAAGAAAGGCAGTGCCTCGCACATGTTTGGAGATTATGTGTTCCAGGAACCGCGAGAGTGAAAAGTGCTTTCTGTTCTTTCCAACACCATACTCAATCCAAAGATCATGCATACCAAGTTTCTTCAGTTCATGGAAGGCAGCAGCAGCAATAGCAATCACACCCGAGTCCACAGTGCTTATCAAAATGTTTTTGTGGCCCGAGAGTAATACACTTTTCACGTGAACAATTAGTCTAGTGTCCGCTTCTTCATGTGAACATTGGGCAAGATCGTCACTGTTGCTTAAAGGACCTGCAAATGTTACTGAATCTTCGTCAGTACAAACCACTATCCTGCCATTGGTTTCAAGTGAAGAGATGTGAGATGCTAAAAGGTGGAATAGTTGTTTTTTATTGCCATCAACCAGCAAGAACTTACTAAATACTTTAGACAAGGGTGTTGTTGGTGTGACCACCATCTCTTTTCCAGATCCTCGTTTCATTCGTGTGTCAGCTTTAAGGCTACCTGGCAAGTACCTATCAAACACTACGTCTACTCTCTGAAAGTTTAGGAGACGAAATTTTATCGCAGGTAAAAACACCTTCGTGCAGTTATCATACAATTTCTTTGATGTTTTTGCATTCAAAGAATGAACTAAGACAGCACCATCTGTTACAACAGCTTAACAACATGTAACATTGTCGTCGTCATCTTCACTACTTTGACATTCAGATAGCAAACAGGTGATTACATCAGATTTTTTGGTGGCCTTTCAGTGCTCGCCTTTTCTTTCTCAGAAGTCTCTAGACGCTTCATTTATGTCCTGCTTATTCTGTTTCTGAAGCTTGTAAAGCTGTTAACCCTTTTAATCGACATCTTATGACAAGTTGTTCGAAACAAAAAATGTTCGTCTTGTTACGGTTAACACTTTTGTTACTACCACTTGTTTTATATCTTTTACACTGTTTCCGAGTTATAAGAGTCAATCTGGGTTTCAGCCGCCATTTTCAAAAATGGCGGCTCTGTGTTGCACTCTCCAAAAGTTGGTAGAACGTATATAAGTTTATAATAATACATGCCGTAGGTATTGGTTATCAGAAAATTAACACTGCTGCAACATTTTTGGGAAAACCAAAAACAGTAGGCCTACCGTCATTTACTCCAATATGGCCGCTTTGGTTTTAATCCTACAAAACAATGTTTGAAACAGAACATGTTCCTAATGTAACTGGTAATACTTTTGTAATGTAAACATTTTTGATAACTCTTACCGTTTATGAGTTAATAGAGGAAACCTGGGATTCGGCCGCCATTTTCCAAGATGGCGGATCTGTGTTCCACTTTCCAAAAATCGGTAGAACATATAGAAGTTCATAATAGTACTTGTGGTAGGCATTGGTTATCCGAAATGTAGCTGTTGCCCCCTTTTTTGGGAAAACGAAAACAGTGCCATCATTTACTCCAAGATGGCGGCTTTGGTTTTGATCCTATAAAAAATGTTTCAGACAAAACATATTTCTTATATAACTAATTAAACTTTTGTAACTTAAATATTTTTGATATCTTTTACCGTTTCCGAGTTAATAGAGCAACACTGGGATTCGGCAGACATTTTCCAAGATGGCGGCCGAAATAATCCGGTTACAGCTTGGGTCCCGACGGTTTTTTGAACCTTATATATTTGTTAACATGTGTACCAAATTTCATGCTGGTAGCCGGAAACGCAATATTCTGGTGCTATTGTGTTCTAACAGAACGCACTAATATGAGAATTTACATTACTGGCTTGTTACTGAAAAAAGTTATTTTCTTTACAGTAATTACTGTAAAGAAAATAATAACGCATTAATGCGTTACTTCCGTTAAGCTACTACCCAGGTCTGGTTATTGCAAACACCACAATATGATATTAAAGGGCAAACATAGCTAACAATATGAATATTTATTCATTAAGCACCAAGCACAATTCACAAGTCATAGAAGTCAATGTGTATAACAATAATTATATAAATGTAAGAATAACATGACTGTATTGAAATATTACAAGTTCTGAATGTTCTAGGCAACATTTTGGGTAACGTTGATCTAGTTCTATTGTCATTGTGGCCAAACATACTCTGGCCATGGCAGATAACTATTAGCTGCTGTATTAACAAAGGCTATACTCTTAGGTAATCCACCATCTTCCATTTCATTGTAAAACCCTTGAAATGTATACGAATCATTGTCAATGAGTGATGATGCATTAAACAAACAACAAGCATCACTCCATGGAATGTCTGGAATGACATAGACAGGCTAACAAATCACATGATTATGTACCTAAGTTCCAAGGCATGAGCCCTACCCACAATGGGGCATTGCGCTGCCACTTTCTCCCACTCGCAGCGCTAGCCTAGTTCAAACCCAGAGTCAAGGTCTACTTGATCTCCGCCTAACGGAGCAACGAACCAAGCACTGCTTTACTCATCCAGCAGGCTCTGAACTTCAAACTATGGCGGCGCTGTCTACCGCAAGCTTGACGTGGAAGGCCAAGTGGATGCATTGTAGATTGTGTAAGCATAGTTGCAAGAAATTTCACAGGCTTCCCCTTACAAAAATTTTTAGTAGTCAAAACCTAGTCGACTAGGTTTTTAAGACTATTCTTTGACTATTCTTTGACTAGTCTTTGACACACAACCGAATACTCGTTTTTTCTTACTAATACGCAGTGTCAAAGCATATCTGGAGCATATCTGGATATGTTTTGACTACCTTTCAACTACTAAATGGTGACCTCCAAACATCGCCAAATAATAGTCATTACCTAGTCGAAACATAGTTGAATGAAAAAAACATTCCTGAATATTTAAAGCATTGCCAAAAGGTAGTCATTCAATAGTTAAAACATAGCTGAATGTGTTCCAACTACCATTACGATACCAATTGGCAACCATTTAACTACTAAATAGCGACCTTCTGACAATGATGAAAAAACTACGGGTGCGTGGCTGGTGCTTGGCTCTATATAATTTATTCTTAAGATAGTAATTAATTACTACTGACCTGTGACTTTTATAGAGCCAAGCAAAGAAGCCTAGTTCCTCTGTTTTTTTGTCAGAAAGCCTGCCTCATCAAAAGGTTGCCAGGATCAGGACCATACTGGAAAGTGATTGTAGTGATCTTGTAAAATAATTAATGCAGCAAATAATTGAATACTTACGTTCATATTGTAATTTTATTTTAAAATACAGTAGGCTACAACTGGAATTATAATTGCACAATGAAAGCAGTTACAATAATAGGTCAAAATTTCAAATCATTTTGTGCTTTTCTAAAGACCTTAATATAATTTCTCTATTAGCTACAAACAAATAAAATAAACCCAATTGAACCTAACAGAAGAAGTCGATGAATATATTATTAAGCGAGCGTTCTAATAGTACTTTTATGGCACTCGTTGTTTTTTTGTTAGTGTTTGTTTTTGTCTCGCGATAGCAGTCGAACGGAGAATCTGATCAAGCTGAAATTTGGACCATCCACAAGCTTTGATGTGGATTGAAAGTGTATAGTTTTGTGGCAAAATCGTTCAAAAAGTTACAAAGTTACACCACGGTTACTGAAAAATTATTTCTGATACAAAATGGTGGCAAAATGTGAGATAACTATATTTTAACTAAGTTTTGTCTGGTCAGGAATATTTTCACTTTATGGCGATCTGAAGTATTGGAATTTAAGTTACACTAAAGTTACTCGAAAAGAATATTTTTCTGAAACATAGTAGGCCTACCGACAAAATGTGAGGTGGCTATATTATAGTTAAGTTTTGTTCGGTCACGAATATACTCATTTAAACGCGATCTAACAAGTATGAGGCAGAAATTACATTTCTATTTCTGTCAATAAGTATTAGTAACAGTGGTGGACTGCGTTTAAAATAGAAAACACTTGAAGAAATGACAACGAATAAATCTTGGCAACGCACACTGTACAACTTTGTTGGGAAATATAATTAGCTAGGGAAATTAGAAAAATGTTTGCAATGCGCATTCTTATAGTTATTGTTATTTGTTAATTATTGTTGTTTTTATCTTTGTCTCTTACATTGAGAACCTTCCTTATGGTTAATTACAATTAATTAAATCAAGTATCTAAACATGAGAAACATGCCTTGTTAATTAAAAAAGATTTTGTGACAGGAGAGCCTGTAGGCCCTATACATTGTTAAGTCAATGTCAAAGCACAATTTTCTTGGTCAATACTGAGAAGTTATTTTGGTTGTTACGTTTGTCATCGGGCACAGTTTAGTGGCCATGTAGTTCCACTGACTCTGAAAAAAAAATAACAATTCACATTGATTTTAGCAGGAGCTGCATTGAAATTTACAACAAATTCAACATTTGTAAAACTGCAACATTTTGTATTCTTATTAATGGGATGAATGTTTGGGGGGATGCCACAAGGAATCTGGCAATAAGCAAATTGTAGTTATCTTTTCTGTTAGGTACTTTTGAGAATTTTGTAATCATAGGCTATTACTGCCATGTTACTGACACAAGTGACTACGTTACAGTAATGCGTTAGGGCCAACGTCCGTTATGTTGCTACCCAGGTCTGCTATTACTGTGTAGACTCTTTCGATATGATTGGCTAGACTCTTGTTTAGGCATAGCTATGCCTAAAAAAAGTACATATGTACTTATTTTACGGGATTTTTTTACCAACTCTTTCGATATGATTGGCTAGACTCTTGTTTAGGCATAGCTATGCCTAAAAAAAGTACATATGTACTTATTTTACGGGATTTTTTTACCAACGGTTGGTAAAACAGTCAATTGAAACATGGTCTTCACTTCACAATGTTGAAGTGGCAAACTTGCCATCGACATCCCACTACCATTAAACCAAATGACAGGTTCGGCCATCTTCTGTACTAGAGGCCTATAGAATGGTAGAATTACCAAATGATGCCATATCAATATTTTCATTAGCCTAGTTAAAGGAATTCATTGTCAAGTGTGTATTTTAGGGTAGTCCCTCGAGTCTCAATGCCAGTGGCTGTTTGTCTACTGCTTCGTACAGTAACTTATGCTTGTCGGCTAGCCTAGTAGCAGATGTAATCAATCGCAAGCACAAATCACAGATTCATACATGTGAGTAGGCCTACTATCGTGTGCTGTAATCGTCATGCATTTACGTTCTGCTTATTAGCCTACTAACCGACTAGGCCTAGCGGTACAAAGCAGTGGAAAACAGCCGCTGCGGTTGGGTCTCTACCCTACAATACACACTTAACAGTTTCATAGCCCAGGCCTACTAGGCCAATATTCAACAATTTAACTGAATTAGCCTATGGCTAGCAATTATGCTGTATGGCAATGTTGACTCCAGGCAATTGATTACTGGTAGGATAATCCTATTCTTAGGCAGGCCATACAGCTTGGTCCACAGTAACATGGCCACTATAACGATAGACCTACGCCTAACTGTAACGGCAAAGTTCGGCAACCTGTAAACGATAAAATTTGTTTATGTGTTGTACGACTCGATGCAGTATGTTGTTCCCATTACCGGAGTTGGCTGGAATCAGAATTTACATGGGTCTGCCTGCTATTTACGATGATAATATTTAATAAGTGTGTTATTAGGATTCTATTACTTTATTGTGCACTGCAGCATTTCCTGCTAGGCCTAGGCCTATTGTTACAGAATGTAGTTGCCAGATATTGTAGGCCCAGCTTAGGAATAGGCCTAGGCCTATTGTAGGCTACTGTAGTCTTTATTGTGAGTTTTTTCTGTAGGCCTACATTGCACAATAAAATAAGCCCATTCGTATTTATTGTGAAGCTGATAATGCTAGCCTAGACCATTGTGTTTAATTTTAAACACAATGCCTAGGCTAGGGCCCTAGGAGTCTAGCCTATCTAGGCCTAGCTTACTTGGGTGGGTATTTATTATACAAAGGATCTTATATGAGGCAGGCATATGCTTGTTGAACGAGGCCTAGCCTATCAAGTATGTGGTATGCTATGGTATTTGTGAGATCTAGGACCTAGATGCATTTAGTTCACGCCTAAAGTGAGGTTATGGTAGGACTAGGGCATTGAAACTTGCATCTACAGCCCAGGCATAACGACAATACGCGCGGCATTATACGTTTACCGTACATAACTTTGTCTTAGATCACTTTATGTGTAAATATTAATCATTTCCACATTTCCACTGTACTTACCGGAATTTGTCTGCCGTCGCATCCAATTTCAAGCCACACTTCACCACAGTCGCAGTCCCAACGCTAAAAATGGCAGTTGGAGACCTCGGTGACGCGGGCAATTTCAAATTTCAAGATAGCTGACTAGCAATTTACGATGTTTCAGCGACGTTTTGATGATGGATGTTTAACTACCTTTCGACTATGTTTCTGCAACGTAGCTGATTGTGTTCCTGCGATGTGTTGGCGACGTTTTGATGATGGATACGTTTAACTACCTTTTGACTATGATTCTGCGACCTAGCTGATTGTGTTCCTGCGATGTGTTGACAATGTTTTGGTGATGGATTCTTTTAACTATCATTTGGAGATGTGTAAGATAGCAACCAAAAGGTCTGCAACACATCGTTGACTATGTTTTGGTGATTGAACGACCATTTGGCAATGTTTTAACTCATCTTTGACTACTAAAAATTTTTGTAAGGGTCAGTATTAAAAAAAAATACGAAAATATCATACAAGCCCATCAAAGGACTCAAGAAACTAGGTAACATACATATTTAAACATACAGTATATATGTGTATTTCTATTTTCTTCACTTTGTTCCAACATCAGGGGTGTTTCTAAAAAAATATAGTAAAAATAGTATAAAGTTTAAAAAAATATAGAAAATATAGGTTCGTAAAAAAAAATATCAGTTGACTTGGCTTGAAACACTGGGGACGTTAAATTTCTTGCAACTTTGCAACTTCAACAACGAGTAGGCCTACAAAGTACATACCTGGATAGTTACAAAATACTATTGTCAGTAATTCACAAATGAGTTACCAGCATACAGTGAAACTTCTCTATACTTAACGTCTTCACAACAAAATGGTCTCTATAACAAACTGCTTTTGAGGTCGCAAAAGGTTCCTATGCATGTAAAGGTATCATCTTTATAAAGAAAATGTTCTTTTTAACAAAATAATAATCTGGCCCCCAAGAGTTCGTTATAAAGAAGTTTCACTGTATTACAGTTAGGCTTGAGTAAAGCCGCTTGATGATAAACAATCATCATGAACATTGTCAGTGGCCATATCGCTCAAGCTACATAAACAGTGGCAAGTTATACGGTGGAACCCAGGCTAACATTTGCTTTCATTGAAACTAGAGGAAAAGTATTAGCACATGGATTCTACTGCATATACATAATACTGTAGGTCTACACAAAAGGTAATATTAATATTACTAATTTGCACAAGCAAAATTAAATGACTTTTATGGAATTCAAAGTACAGGTATATCGGTTTACTAAGCCTAATGAGTAGGTCTAATTGCAGTACACATACATCTAACTATTGTAAGCTTGCTTATACACGGCATAAACTGTAATCCTAGAATCACCACAATTATTGTCAATTATAATTTAGAATGTTTGAACAGTGGTATATTTTAACACTTTATAGCCGCCACCATATTTGCTGTATACTCGTACCGAAACAACCTCACCGATGTGTTTAACATCGCAACGGAAAACACTGTGATTGGTCACCAAGCGTCATCTTACTACGCGGCAAGACACGGAAACCAGCCATTACAGTTTATTAATGTGTACGACTGTACGTATTTCTAATTGTTGAGTTTTGTCTTCTTCCTAAATTCTTTACAGTAAAACATTCAAACTTTTACAGCAAACTTGTAATTTATTTTCACTCATTAGAGCACGATATCTCAGTCACAACATAAGACAAATCATCCGTAAGGTTGTTTCGGGACAGGGCCCTTAATATGCTACGGTGTTTACTGTTGGACCAGTAGCGTTTTCCATAAAATCACATAATCCCATACCTAGTATTTATTATTGTCAACGTTCCTTTAATATTTTCCGATTAAACATTTTTAAAAGTATTTATTATTGTCGACGTTTCTTTAATATTTTTGGATTTAACATTTTTTTTAAGTAGGGTCTACCGGTATTTATTATTGTCAACGTTTCTTCGATACTTCTCAATTAAACATTTTTAAAATTTGCATGCATTCACATTTAAAATAGTTTTAAATTCAACAATTTAATACTGTACTGCTTCTCTACAGATGGTTGCATTATATATTTCATGTATATATATGACAGTGTCTCATTGGTTGATAGTTAATACCATTTCAATGACTGAAAGAGCAGGTGTATACAATGACACTTGTTTCCTGTGGGAATAATATTACTGTTCTGCTCTGTCTCGTGTGTAAGGGAAGCAGAACCTCCTCTATTCTTACAACCTTATTTCATTGTTCTTCCTTTCAATGTGTCACTCATTACTTTCACCTAGCCAACTATAATTAATCATCATCATTGTTAATTAATATTTGGATACAGCTCCTTGCAGATAACATATTTAGTATTATGTATGTTATGATAGGATAAACTCTGGTAAATAAACAACATACAACAAGGAATGCATTATTTTCTGGTTCTTCACCATTTTAACAAGACAAAGCTTACGTCTACGGCATTTGCAACAACCCTCACTTTCAAAGTGAAGTGACTAGCTCTGTCACTTGAGGTAATAAAGTTTCATTTAACATGTAACAAGTATAAACTGTGTTATTTCATTGAGCTCGTTGAGTTCGACTCGAACAATGACACGGCAGGTATGTAGTTACACGTACTTGTTCCAAACAATCTGACACGTGCTTTTGTTCTGAACAAGAGACCCGTAGTCAACCAGCAAGCCCCAATTTCAAATACCAATCACTGGTTAGCCACCTGTCACTCGACTCGTCTATGACAAACGCATTGGTAAAGTAGTTTCGGGACAAGTGAAACTACCCACCATACCATTAATCGAGTAGAACTTAACTCAACTGCATTTAATGCAGGTTAAGTGCACTGGGCAGGAACTCATAACGCACGCTAGCTGCTCAATTCTATTTACATCAAAAGAAAACATTATTAAACTTTGAATTTCTCAAACATCACAAGATCCTCACAAACAAGGAAATAGCTACGCTAGCAATCATGAGCCCCTTCTTGAGTCATCTACTCAAGATTTGATAGCTAGACTCGATGACCCAAAAAGTACTACTCGCACATCGCTAATATAGGATACACACAATATGATTGTAGCTTGTGATACAGGATATGACTTTCATGTGACCAACTTGATTATGTTAGTTTAATCGGCATTGTTATGAGGCATAAAATATAGCTTTGAACTAATTCCTACTTATAAAATTTATAACTGGATGTAACCGTGACCCAAGGTCCCTAGATCCCCGCTAGCAACGCGCGAAACAAGGTCGTCGAATGAGATCTAAAATCTCATCATTCTTTAAAGTAACCTTAGGCCTACTAATAGTGGTTGGTTTCCATGCCGCTTACCGCGCGGCAGCACCGCAAGCGAAATGCTGTGATTGGGCACTGCCACACGGTAAGGGACATGGAAACCAACCATCTTGCGAAATTACACTTAAAATACGTCCATGTTGAAAATATATATAGAATGCAAGTCAAAATCTCTCTGCAGATCGTAATTAATTGCCTTTTTGGGTCATAACTGAAAACTTGTTTTGATAGATCAATTCATTTGTTTTCCTCCCAAACATGCGATTTTTAACATTGCGGGTTAGTTAGACGAACGGGCTTCGGAGTTGTACGAGGCAAGGGGCTTGGCGGACCCCGACTGCGAGTCTGCGACCTAGTTCTTCTTCTTCTTCTTGTCGCCAGCCTTGCTCGCGGAGGGCTTGCTGGGGTAGATGACAAACAACGACAGCTGTATCACGCACAGAGCCAGCCCCACCACGTTCTGTACCCCGACTGTGACCTAGTTCTTCTTCTTCTTCTTGTCGCCAGCCTTGCTCGCGGAGGGCTTGCTGGGGTAGATGACAAACAGCGACAGCTGTATCACGCAGAGAGCCAGCCCCACCACGTTCTGTACCCCGACTGTGACCTAGTTCTTCTTCTTCTTCTTGTCGCCAGCCTTGCTCGCGGAGGGCTTGCTGGGGTAGATGACAAACAACGACAGCTGTATCACGCACAGAGCCAGCCCCACCACGTTCTGTACCCCGACTGCGGCCTAGTTCTTCTTCTTCTTCTTGTCGCCAGCCTTGCTCGCGGAGGGCTTGCTGGGGTAGATGACAAACAACGACAGCTGTATCACGCAGAGCGCCAGCCCCACCACGTTCTGTACCCCGACTGTGACCTAGTTCTTCTTCTTCTTCTTGTCGCCTGCCTTGCTCGCGGTTGGCTTGCTGGGGTAGATGACAAACAACGACAGCTGTATCACGCACAGGGCCAGCCCCACCACGTTCTGTATCTGTATGAACGTGTTCTTGAGTATCACGCCGTAGAGTAGCCACATCATCGACACGACCGTGCCCGAGATGATCATCGGGAACGGAAGCGTCTCGCTGCTCTGCGTGCGGATTATCTCGCCCTGCGGGCAACGTTCACGTCTTAGCCGTCACTGTCCACTTTCCAACGTTCAACCTTGTTAAGATGACGAATCTGAGAGCTGAAGTAAACATCGAAGACATACAATACAAAAATAACGACGTTTCGAGTTTTGAAACGAGGTCTAGTCAAAGGGAAGATGGCTACTTTCTTCCCCTTGAGTGATCAAGACCTTGTGTCGAACCGTCTCATTATTTTTGTAGTATTATGTGTTTTCAATGTGTACTTTCAAGTGTCAACTCTCAAATTCCTCATCTTACACGAACGTTACAGCTGTTCCCTACATTTTACTTTATCCCACCAAAATCAATAAGTCGTGTGTTGAAATTTCCCCCGACTAATTTCACTCTAATATCATTTAAAAAACCACAAAAGTATGCGAGAAGATTACCACAAGTAGCTATACTATCTACGAAGTGGCCAAATATCCTGTAAACTTTTAATTTTCTATCATTTATAGACTAGTAGTTATTATTTCAATCACTATTAGTAGCGACATGAAGAAGGTGGAGAAAGAAGCGTGTCTCTACTGGTTGACCAGATCCAGCATGATGGCATAATAGCCAAATGTGGGCATTTGAGAAGAAGAAGATTAACACTCTTGTACTAGGTATCACTTGTTTTTTGGATTCTTCAACTGATTGTAACTTTCAAAAATACAAAAAAATTATTAATGTTTAGTTTTGTTAAGTGCTGAAGTATGTCTATTGTCTACCCAATCAATTACGTATTACGGAGATAAGACTTGGAGCACTCGACTAGCTATCGTAATCTAAACTGAAGTCTCGCTCTACCCGTCACACACTCTCGGTGTCAACTCACGAGGGAAAACAGCGGCGACGCGATCAGGAACATGATGAGGACGGTAATGATGACTCCGTAGCGGAACTCTATGAGCTCGGGATCCTCCCAACGGATGTAGCCCAGCATCAGCATGACGAACCCCGACGCCTGCATAGCCTGGAATCTGTCACACGAACACACTATTTCATTACTCGTTGTTTAACGACGTACTTGGTAACTAGATCATACGATGTCCGGGGGGTGTTTGGCGGGAAGGGACAAGTAGGACGTAAAGGGGAGGACGTGGACTGGATTCGTTGCTTAACGACGTACTCGACAACTACCATCATATGACTTCAGGGGGGTGTTTGGCGGAAAGGGACAAGTAGGATGTAAACGGGAGGACGTGGACTGCCTTTCGTCTGGCTTCTCCACCTCCTGCCAGAAGCATACGCTTCCCCCGTCATAGCTCTCGGGACCAACAAAGCACGCAAGCAAACCTGCCCACCTCGATAAGGCAGCCCTGGCCCCTGGGCACAGTAAAGTGAGTGTGCACAGTGAGACGGTGCATTCAGCGTGTGCACGTAGCCAAGGCGGTGAGTGCATGCAAGTTGAGAAGGTGCAGATAAAACACGACACACACCACTAGCAAATACAAAACAACCACCACTCTAACACACAGTTCAATAAGTCACTAAAAAGAATACGAGTGTTTTAGTATTGTACTACTAACTAATCACAATGTCACGATAATTGATATTTAGAGCCAAGCTGGAAGTGAACACTATTTCGGTCCTGATTTGAACACAACCTTGTGGCAAATGTATTTAATAAACAAGAAGTGGCCGTCACTTCTTGTTTAAATACATATAATATAATATAATATAATATTTTAATATTAAAAACAGGGAAAAGAAAGGAGAAGGAAACACCATGGTGGAATGAAAAAGTAAAAGAAGCAGTTGGGAATAAGAAGCGGGCATGGAGAGAGAAGAACAGGAACTATACAGAGGAAAATGTAACAAAGTACATAAGGGCAAAGAACAGTGTAAAACAAATAGTGATGAGAGAAAAAGAGAAGAGCATGGAGGAGTTTGGAGATAGACTTCAGAAAGATTTCCAAGGAAATAAGAAAGTGTTGTATAACATGGTGAAAGAGAAAAAGGGAAGAACTGAGGAGGCACATTTTCTACGGAAAGAAGATGGAACGGTCACAAACGAGCCACACGAGAAGATAAGACTATGGAAAAACTACTTTGAGAACTTGCTTAATGTTGAAGATGCAAGGAAGGGAGGGGCAGCACATACAAGTGAGAAAAAAGGCAGTGAGGAGCTAGCTACAGCGGAAGAAGATGAAGGAGAAGAGGGGAAGAAAAAAGAAGAGGAACTCTCGGAAGCAGAAGTCAAACTGGCGCTAAAAGAGATGATGAATGGGAAAGCACCCGGAGTTGATGAAGTAGTTGTGGACATGATCAAAGCAGCAGGAAAAGAGGGGGAATACTGGATTTTTAGAGTGTTAACAGCAGCATGAAGAGATAAGAGGATTCCAGAGGACTGGGAAAAGGGTGTTATCATACCAATATTTAAGAAAGGGGACAAAAAGATCTGTGGAAATTATAGAGGTGTAACTCTACTCTGCCATTGTGCTAAACTATATGAAAAAGTGCTAGAGAAAAGAATGAAAGAACATGTGGAGAAAAGCTTAAGGGAGGAATTACGTGGGTTTAGAAGGGGCCGGTCAACGGTGGACCTGATTTTCTCAATACGTCAAATGATGGAAAGAGAAAGGGAAAATGGTGAGGAGATATGGATGGTCTTCCTAGACCTCACAAAGGCCTATGATAGAATGCCCAGAGAGAGAGTGTGGGAAAGCCTAAGGAAAAAGAAGGTTGACAGAAAACTGGTGGAAAGAGTGCAGAGCATGTATATGAAGAGTGTGAGTTGCGTGGAAACCAGGGAGGGCAGAACGGATTGGTTTGAAGTCAAAACAGGTTTAAGACAAGGAAGTGTGCTGTCACCAATGCTCTTTAATATAGTACTTGACGAGATATTGAGGAAAGTGGAGACAGACGGACCGGAGGCATCTAGAACCTTAATTTATACTGATGATGTTCTAATATGGGGAAAGTCACGGGAAGAAGTACAACAAAGAGTAGATAAGTGGAATGAAGGGACTCAAGAGTTTGGATTAGAGATAAGTATGGCTAAGAGCGAAGTGATGGTTATGGGGAATAAGAAGAGGAAAGCGGATAGACCAAAGATTGTACTGCGAGGCGAAGAACTAGTAGAGACTGAGGATTTCAAGTATCTTGGAAGCATCATCTCATCTGATGGTAAAATTGACAAGGAGATTGGAAGACGAACAGGGACCGCTGAAAAATTTTTCCAGTTAGTGAGAAAACTGATTTGGAAAAAAGATATACCAAGGCAATGCAAATTGGTAATATACAAAGCATATTTTGTACCAGTACTCACGTATGGAGCGGTGACTTGGCCAGTTGGGGGAAAAGAAGAAAAAGCAATACAAGCAGCAGAAATGAAGTTCCTAAGGAGTGTGGCAGGAGTGACCAAGATTGATAAGATAAGGAGCTCAAAGATAAGGAAGGAACTTGGAGTGGAGAGTCTAAACTTTAAGCTGGGAAAAGAAAGATTGCGGTGGTTTGGCCACATGAAAAGAATGCAGGAAGACAGGATCCCGAAAATTGAGTTTGAGAAAGGAAGCAGGGAAAAAGAAAAGAAAGAGGGGAAGACCAAGACTGAGGTGGGAAGAAGTGATAGCAATGGACGTGGAAAGAAGAAATGCAACTTGGGAAGAGGTCAATCAGGAACGATGGTGGGAAGATAGAAAAGTATGGACAGAATTTGTAGAAAGAGCAGAGGAAGAAGAAAGTGAAGAGGAGGAGCCGGAGGAAGTTAACATGAGGGAAGCGTCAGGCATGGCCAGCCGGCTTCGATGTACCTAGGGGCCAGAATATGATGGGATTAAGTTTCTATCCCCTACCCGACTTCATTGTTGGACACAGGGAGCAGATATGAAAAAAAAAAAAAAAAATGTAATATATAATTTTAATATAATATTGTAAGATTGGTTTTAACAAGAAGTGTCAGAAGTGTAACAAGAAGTGGCCGTCACTTCTTGTTAAATACATTTGTCACAAAATTGTGTTCAAATCAGGACTGAAATAGTGTTCACTTCCAGTGTATAGAATTTAAAATGTTTTTAAATCTATATAATTATTATTATTTGTTATTTCAGTGATATAGAAAATCAACTGTTTTTTCTAGCGTATATCTCATTTGTTTTTAGAGTGTTATTTTTAAAAGATTTTTAATTACAAAAGCTGGGATAAAATAACTTACGCAGGTCTACAAACAGCTGAAACTATGCCTAGTTGAGCGGGATAACGGTAGGCCTAAGGATACCAATCTCGTAACATCCACTATTTACAATATTAAGTTGGCAACATGTTAACATGAGGTACTGTTGTAATCCATCCCAAACTCAGTCCCCCATGTAAACGTAGAGATATGTTAGCTTGGCAGGTACAACAAGTCGAAGGTGTACTAATGGTGATTGCAAGAGATCAAAGTGCACTTTCTACGTGATTCTACTACGTGTTTCGTCACCTTCATTCTTGTACCCTCCAAAAGAAGATGATTCTCGTCGTTTCATTCCCAGTTGTGCCAACACCTCCAAACCAGACGATTGCTCCTACCGGCCGAACCTATAAAACAAGTATCTGCGGAAGATGACTCCAAACATTGGACAGTGTTGACAGTAGTTCGGCAACAGGTGACCAAGTGAGGTAACGCTGACGGACGACTTTTGGTGTCTGCTGGCGGCCTCGGGACCAGGTCTACTCAGACATGGGTTTATTACTTCTATTGAGAACATAGTTACAAGTTTTGAATGGAAAAAACAACAACATGTTAGTAAGCAGCTTCACTTTTATGAGAATTAAACATAGTGAAAAGAATTTAATAGTAATAATAATAATATTAATAATATAATAACTATGTGATTTATAAGTCTGTTGTAAGTACATACATTGTTTTTCCCACACACAACAGGGGCCAAGTATTAGAAGTTGGCGAAACATGAGCAAATTATTTACGTAAATCAATCCAACCTACAAAGGTAAAATGGATATAGTAGTTTGGATATGAAAGAAGATAACAGCTTACATAGGTAAGTTGTAGGAATATAACAACAGGTCAAAAGCCCAATCTTCAAGGGATGCACCTCCACCGAATAGGGGTATTTGAAACCAGTGCTGGCAGGTGAACGTGACGCAATGCTGAGCGGCATGAAGAGGGAGTAAAAAGAAGCGTGTCTCTACTGGTTGACCAGATCCAGCATGATGGCATAATAACCAAATGTGGGCATTTAAGAAGAAACAAACCACACACCTAGTGATTTGTGGTTCGCGATTGTGAGGTACATCGGGGGGTCCGTTAGAAGAACCAATCTCACCTGATTTGATCTCGCTCGTGGCTGTAGTAGTAATAGCAGATCAAGTAGCCCGAACTGAGTACGAGGCCGACGATGTTTACTCGTATCATCGCGTCGTCGTTTAGCATCACCGCAAACACCATCATCAGCGCACCCCTGTAAGTCAAGCAGGTCAACTTGTTGATCATAGGCACATTAATCTACATTAAGGATGTTTTTTTGTTTTGTAGTGTTGTTTTTTTCCTATGCAGAGAGCGCGGCTTCCTCAGCCATTTTTCTTCCTCGCTATCCAATATAAAATGGGTTCCTTTTCCTGGATGTATTTGGATTAGACATTAGCCCAAGACATGGAGAACTCTGCTACTCCCCCCTACCCGATAAATTAATGTTGGAAACGGGGTCAAGATATATATATAAAGAATAATTAGGATTATAAGTAGGGCCAGTGTAAAACTATTAAGATACGCACTCTTCTTAAAACCCCCACTTGTTCAACCTTACCATTAAAAATACGTGCAATATATAAGATGTAAATAAAAGAAAACGGATGAAACACACAAGACTCACATGGCCAAACCGCCGAGAAACGGAATGACGGAAACGTTTTTGGTCGAGCCTCGTTTCACTATGTCTCTGCAGATGAACACGCCGGAAAACATTTGCCCGATCTGGCAGATACTAGCGGCGTTCCCCACCAGCTCTTTATAGTCCTCGAGAGGCATGTCTTCTTAGATGTGGTATCTTCCTGCAACTGGTTCAATCATGTTTAGCATTCAAACAAATAATAGGAGGTAGAATTAAGAAATGCAAGTTATAACGTGAAGCATTAGGTTTGTTAGTACTGTATGTACTGTCTCAACTAGGTTACCTTAGCCAGGAGTACTTCAGAAATAAACCACAATTTAAACCCTCTAGATTAAAGATTCAATTCACAATCATATTTATTGAGAGTAAATATAACTTTCTATGCACTTAATTGTAACGAAAATGGGAGTAGAAATCATAGTCACCCAACATCCAAGTGCTGGGGACTTGGATAAAAAACGAAGTTGTGATCGTTTTGGTTGTTCCTACTCCTACTCAAAAAGCAGGTGTAAAAACGTTACTCCCGTCACAGTTGTGGTAAGCTACCACTGGAGAAAGAAACGCCTTACGGCTTATAAGTACCTATACTCCCAGTAGACTTACCACTAGACAAAAAAAAAAACGCGTTCTGCAAATACCGTACTCCTAGGAGGACAAACGAACAGACCTATAGTTGCTGTTGAAGTGCACAAACAATGAGATAACAATATGCAGCATCATAGTTCCAATTTTGACCTTCCTAGCTCAGCAGCCAGCAAGTAGGAGATAAGCTTTATCTAATCAATCTATGTACTAACCCTGACTTTCCTGATATTCTACCATTTTTACCCTGCTAAAGAGATAGTGACACATTTATTAGAACTACGTTCATATTTTGGTTCTCATATATGAAGTGCAGCAATTAAAGCAATGTTGTAATTTTACTTGTTGCCCAATTGTCTCCGTTGTTTGCTTTTACCTCTAGCACCCACGGGACGCGCAATTCCCGTCCAAACACAACTTTCAACAGACAAAGCTATCCTGGGGTAAATGGTGGGAATTGGAAGAAAGGGGCCTAGTGGTAAATTAATTAGAAGGGTTTGAAAGTTGAAGTGAGGCAAGGAGAAATGGGAGGACCCATGTAGTCGCCTCTTACTAGGCCTACCAGCAGAGTCACCTTAGGCCAAACTTAACCTCGGGTTCATGGTTGTTGTCGTTGACCAACTAGGCCCCTAGGGCCTAGGTAACCTAACCTTGTACGCCTAGGCTAGGTACAATACTTTAATGAAGGACTTGAATCGTGTAAATGGTCCCATTGAAACAAAAACTATTGGATTCAACCCTTGAATTCAAGCCATTGAACGAAACATTGAACCATCTAAATACAGCTTTAGACAACGTATAGAAGCCCATCGCCGTAGCCACAGTCTGGCTTCATCCTGAACATATCCTTAGCTTATTGGGTCGATTTTTAATTTTAAAAACGAATGACCAGGCCTGCGACTAGCCTAGCCTATAGGCCTTGGTCCTACACCCCATTTCCAGACTTGTTCGGGAATTATATGGCATTCTTACCTACTATTCAGGACAGCTGTTACGTAAACCGATCTTGTGCAGAGATAACACGTATGGACGACTACCTATTCACGTATTGTCTGCAATCTGGAAGAAGATAACCTAGGGCGAGCTCCAGTCCTAGGCCTATTCTAATTAGCGGAATGACGGCCCACGTGTGCAGTGGGCGGGTCTTATGTCATTGTCATTGCCACAGCCTAGGGCCATTGATTCAAAATCAAACCAAGCAAAATAATAAGTGCTAAGTACGCATAATTTCACTTGCCAAGCATAATAAATAAGAAAGATTCCACGAGTTAGAATCACTACAAAACTTTACGAAGAAAACTTTGTTTACATTGTGTGGTCAGCTGTTTTGTTGTTTGTTTATATAATCCACCGCTTGCTTACTTGTCGAGTGGTGAAAAACGTACACCGCCTTTAAAATCTTTTGACGTCACGATGTTTGTTGCCATTAGTTGCCTCCCCCTTTTCAACATGGCTGCCGTAGTAATGTCTGAAGATGAACTCGGACGAAAATGGGACAAATGCTTAACAGACACCGTACTAAAACTCGGTAGGGTGATTAATTCAATTATAAAATAGATAGTAGATACTACAAACAAAACACTTTGACGGTAGTTAACTGGAAAGTAGATATTGCTGAACATTGTCTAGAGCCCTAGGCCTTAGCTAGCGACTTGGCCAACTGTAGTGCTTCCACTGCGATGACTGTTTTCACTAATACAACGTAGTGTATGGCTCGGGTTGGGTTATGCCCCATGCGTTTCCCATAATTAACAAACACACGCTAGGCCTAGCCTTGCAGTTTTAGATCTGCGCTGGATGTGTTATCTAGTGCCTGGGCGTAGCTAGTCCTAGGCCTACCTTAACCCCACTTGGACGCTAAGCTTAACTCAGGACCTACTAAAAGGTTCTGGCCTTGCTGTGTTTTAGCTTAGACCAGCCAAGCACTGATACCTAGGGTATAGAAATGCATTAAAAACTAAATTATGTACTTGCATAATTTCTGAAGATATCCTGAACTTTTCATAAACTAGGGCATAACCTCTTTGCATAGGGCCTAGTGATATTAGTTGCGGTGTTCATTTCATATTATATCATGCCATGAACACGAAAGTCATGTTGTAACTCACAAAAACCACATCTCTCTTTTAAGCTTATCACTACTAATGATGCTACTGCTAAAAAAAACTTATACTTTGTTACTTATCTATCAGTCTGCCTCTAGACTTGGCTTCTTAGGCTAGTTCTTACACTTAGATATATACAAAATACGTATTAACATTGATCATGATTTCTACAGGAGGAGGGTTGGTGATCGGTGCTGCCATCTCGTTACTCTTCTTCAAAAGTAAGCTCAACTTCTCGACCTCGAAATTATCTTAATTAAGCCTATAGCTGCAAAAAACTAGTTAGATGGCATAATTTTAATAGCCTACTTGTTCTAATGCAGTGATCACTGTACTAACCTTTAAACGACTGTATCCAAATCATGTTCGTCTTTCAGAACGTAGTTGGCCGCTGTGGTTGGGCGCCGGGTTTGGGACCGGGATGGCGTACTCGAATTGCGAGCGCGATCTGAACGGCACATTCCGTAAAGAACCCTGCGTCATGCCCATCAAAAAGGTAACTTGTACTTGTATACTTCATTATTGGTCGTATCTAGTCGTAGAGGCGACTAGGCCCAGGGCTGTAGCCATGTGTCCTGCTTGAGTCTATATGTTAATTAAACAACAGTTTCCTAATAAATTGAAGGTACTATAATTTAGTCACACAATCAACATTTCTTACGTTGTCCATCCATAGCGTAATTTTCGTTTTTCTATATTTGCTCATAAAATGCATTTTATAGACAAAATATGAAAAAGTATATGACCTAAAGCACAATCATGTGCTCATATGTTTTAAGATCAATTAGCAGAGCTATCCAAATTTTAAAAAAAATCTTTCCGGGATATTTACCTATTATGCTTATGCTGTACTTTACTTTTCTTTGTATTATATTGTCGCGAGGCAATCTATCGACCACCAACTGTTGTGCCTTCACCATCCCACAGCTCTTGGCCACTTTTGTTGCAACGGACATCCGTGCGCTGTGTGTACCTGAAACAGATCCTTTTGTGTGTTTGCAGGAAGAAGTCAAGAAGAAGGAAGAAAAGCAGTAGAACCGTTGACCAAACTTGTCCAGGCGGGAGCCAACTAGACACATTTAGGGTATCTTTTCACAATTTCGACAACAACCTGGGGATTTTTTTATTGTTTCCGTACTACGCTTATAATGCAAAAAATTATTGAATGCACCTCAATTAGAGACGAATGATTTTACTTGTAAACTTATTGTAAATATAAATTATTGTTGGTTTGCCAACAAACAAAATGTATGTTTTGTCATTTGGTGATACTTGTTGTATTGAAATGTCCAAGTTCCCCGGCACTACAAATTTGTATTTCTTGTAGTTCTTGCAAAATTTCCTGTACCTGGTTATAAGTGGAGATAAATTTATCAACAATATGACAGATGTGTAGAAACACATAAGTCTTCTTCTTCTTTTCCTATGCCTGTATATATGGCTTACTGGGCCACATAAGGACATTCGTAACACATAACACGTAAGTGGGTTATGTCGTATTTCCGTTATTTTCCAAAGAACCGACGGTGGTCCGTAGCGGTTTACGTGGTTGGAGTGCAGGTCCTAAGCGTGCATGCGCCCGTAGATGGATCTACGTTTCATCCCCCGATGCCCATAAAGCATGGGTTTTCTGTAATTGTCCATCACCTTAATCTATCGGCCCTCACCGTCTCAATAGCACAATTTCCAGAGACGTAAAGCAACAAGTTGGAGAGTCCAATAACCAGACTATAAGATAACTAGATTATTTAAATTAAATTGAATAAAAACAGTCAATTTGCCATATTATATAAGCGTGGGAAAGGTTTAACTTATAGGGCGAAATTTCAACACATGGCTTATATAGGCCTAGAACTTTTATGTACTGTACTTGGCAAATTATACCTTAATGACCCGGACTGGTTCCCATGCCCTTAGTCGCGTGGCAAGATGCACAACAAACTTGCGTACGAAGCACGAGCATTACAGAGGGTAAAATGTTTCGCAAAAGAATATTATTGGGTCTGGTAAAGCCGAATCGACCCGGCCCGAGCCCGCATACATTAAAAGTAGGTTTGGCAGGATTCTTAACGGGGTATATGCTGTAAAATATTAATATGTGACATATATTGAAGGTTATCTTGTATTATATTAAAACATTTACAATACACCCATAGTCTGCCTATACGGTATGACACACAGGTCATGAACAAAACCGTGCAGACTACTAAGCAGGGTGACACCACATAGAACATAGTGTGGATTGTAAAGATAGCAACGTTAACTTATGGAAGAAATCTATTTGATATTTATCAATCACAATCAATATTGAATACATATTGTATACATATACAATATATACAATAAACTCACAACACAAATAACTTGCTGCTCTCTGAGGCTCTAATGGTAGTTAGCAAACACAACACAAAGTAAACATCTCAAAGTAAAATATCTAATGATGGCAAGACATAATTTTAAACACTGACTAGATATTTTAATTTTTGATCGATTCACCATGTACACAACATATATCACGATTTCCCTGCAAATCAATACATATATTCTGGCCACGCCGTAAGAAGCGAGGTGTCCCCTAAAATTCTGAGAAGAGACGGTCACTCCACACGGTCTATGTCAACGGTTTCCATCGGGGGATTTCCCGATATCTGCATTGTTATAGCCCACTGCATTGACTGCACCGACCGTGAATGGAATGCGACCCCACCACTTCTGACAACAGGAGGGCAATACTATTATCATTACAATACCTGAGGCAAGAGAACGAGATGCAACTAGATTTAGGTTGGTAGTTGTCACACGCGTCACTTCACTATTACATAATCTGTAACGACAACACCTTGCAAGTTAATTTGACGGGTCTATATGTATTGGAGAAACCAGTTACTATTACTGAACAGAAACACCAAGAAAGAGAAAATTGTAAATTTGCCCACCAAAGCCTACCGGTAGTGATTAAATAAATAATGAAGTTTACATTTATCGTAAACGACCCACTCGGTTACAAATAGGCCCAAAGTATGGTTCACACAAATGAGCTACTTGAATAACAAACGACGATTAGTCGTCTCGGCTCACATAAAGTAAGTAGATTATCGAACCAACGAATACAGCGAAAGTATGCAGTAGCTTTCGTCCGATAGCTTCTCGCAGACATCCAAGAGCTCCTTACAGTGAGAAACTGGATAAGGCTGGAAGTTAAACGTTGAGCATCTTTCCTTGATTACAGCGGTAATCGTTGGCCTCGTCACCGTCTGATTCAATTTCTAACCACAAAGTGTGTGAACCTATTCTAATCGGGGCCCAGACGCGATGTACGTACAAAGAAACGCACCTAATCTTAACGACATTTTAGAAACCAAGAAATAGTTCAGAGAACCAATTCATGTAGCGAGCACGACAAACATAACAAAGCAAGTCTCGCTAGTTATTACTAATTACTAGTAAGTACTGAGTAGTAACCACGTACATATTACAGACAAACATTTATTGAATATACATATATTACATACTATGTATATCTCCTTTATTACAACATCATGTAGGTGGGTAAAGGGGTGTTTCCCCTTAGATAAATATATTACATATTTATGATAATTGTAATGTTCATCTTGTATCCTGTTCCACTCACACATACACTTTCCACGTTTTCGAAATAAACCTTGGCCATTACGTGGATACATTTTCTCTGAAAATACCATGTAGGGCCTAAGAACTACTTGTCAAAACATTATTTTCTTGATGTGGCCAATCAAACAAGGGAAGCATATACTGTACGTACATTCTGTACACTAGTACTGGTAAATACAGTAATATGAAAGTTATGTTTTATTAAAACAATGCTCAATTAGACAGTTACTGTTCGGGATGACCTCGGGTACCCAGAAACCTATTCCGAACCGGTTCCGTTTGGTTATAAAAGTTCAAATGAAGGATACTTGTAGATATAGGGCTACATAAATCTATAATTTCAATAATTGTCCTCCTTTATTCACTTCTGTTTGTTTTGCCCCTTTTTGTTACACTTACTTTTTTCGATGTAGTAATCTGACTTTCTTTTCAATTTCCGTTCATATATTGTTCTCGAATTTAAAATTACAAAGTATTTTTCCCTTTCTCGATTTTTGTGTATTGTTATTTTTTCAAGAGTTTTGTTATTGTTGTTAATTTATGATTCTCCATTATTGTTTGATACACAGTTATGTTTATTGTCCTCCTTTGTAAATCAGTTTTATAACAATAGTACAGACATTATTAAATATATATATATTTTGACCCCGTTTCCAACATTAATTTTATCGGGTAGGGGGAGTAGCAAAGTACTCAATTTCTTGGGCTAATGTCTTTGTTGCCGGCTAGACAGGCCTGACACAACCACCTCCTCAACCTCTTCCTCGATCACTTCTTCCGTTACCAGAGGTAGGGCTGTTTAGTAGTTCCCTTCATCTCTCACGGTTTTCCCATAGTCTTTTTGCTTCAACTTCGTTCCATGATCTTCCTCTATTCTCCACACTGTCTTTGATCTGATTCACCCACTTGTCTCTCGGTCCTCCCACTTTCTTCTTATGCCCTTCTTCTTAGAATAAATAACTTAAGATTCAGCAGACTGCTAGCAAGGGATTTGCCCATTGACAATGTAGTCTTGATTTTGATTCAATTCAGCTTTCAGACAGTTTTCATTTAATACGTTATTGATGACAATTTCACGCAACGACATTAAAGCAGCCTGTTAAACTAACAGATACTTCACATCCGTCATCATGTGCACGCAACTGTACCGAACTCATGTAGGGCGTTCGCTGCATCATGATACATACCATCAAGAACATTTACCTTGATTTATTGGGAAAAAACATAGGAACATAATATCATCCAGCAATAAAAATAATATATCACTTGACCTGATTACTGAATGGCGAGTGTGAGGCTGGGGAATCAGATTACGTCTATACCACCCGCACCTGACCCATTTAAACCAATTCCAAAACGGATTAACCGGTTTGACTTAACTTCCTCATACCCGAAGTCGTCCCTAATTCCTGTTACAATTAAATGAATTTATCCACTCTCTTCTGATACCACCAATAATAGTGGCATTAAAGGAAACGGCGAATGAAGCGTATTAAACGATTTGGACCGTACAATGTACTTCTTAACAAACGTCCCATAGCGTGATTGCTCCAAGCCGTGCCGAGCCAAAGACGTTGAAAGTTGTACAATCGATAATCATACCGAAAAAAATCAATATTAAAAGGTTCCAAGCAATAATCATAACAAATCATAGACACATGTAAGAGTATATTGAAGTAATGAGACCTACACTAACTGGTACTTACACTTGTAATGTGCACTAACGACGTGAGCAGAGCACCAAATATATATATATGTATGTATGTATGTATATATACACACTGTATTAAAGTATACTAGGAGAGGCTAAAAGGCTGGGTTAATTGGAGCTCAGAACAAGATAAAACATGTTCTAGTGAGGGGAAAGGTACAGAAGGACGACAGCTTACCTGAGAAAGTAGATAGGCCGCTTAGAGAAACATATAGATGAGTTTATTTTATTTTTAAAACCAGTTTTTTTTTCAGTTTATTTGTCTTCTCATCTATAGCCTGTTTCTTTAAGCGGCCTATCTACTTTCTCAGATAAGCTGTCGTCCTTCTGTACCTTTCCCCTCACTAGAACATGTTTTATCTTGTTCTGAGCTCCAATTTACACACTGTATTATGTATTTATAATACATGCACATGGCTTAACAGCAAAGTGTAGTTTCATGTTAAAAACCATACAAAATATTTATTTTTTTATTATATCTCAATGTGGAAATTGTAAATCTGAGTGACTTGGTAGGTCCTACTTACTAAATGTACCTAACATTGTAATCACTAATGAGTATGCTTGTAATCTGTATTTACTTTTTATTACTAATTAGTAATTAGGGCTAATATTCATAGATTTTAATACTGTAATAAAATAACTAACTACCCTACTACCAATTAAAATATTTAATATATTTATAAAATTCAGTCTGTAGGGCTTACCAAAATACAGTGCACTGTTGACTCACACTTTCAATTTTGAGAAAAGTTCTTGAGATATCATTTTAAAAATGAAAATTTTGTGCGGTTTTTAACGTGAGAAGCTACCCTTCGTTCTTAATATTACTATACAGTTCAAGCATATTGCAGTAAGGTACAAGTTTGTTATGATCTTTTACGCTAAATAAAAACTACGCGAGGTGCTTAAATAAGAAACTGTCTCAACTAGTCCAGCTAAAGTTAAGGCACGTTTCCTTTATACAGTATTACAATCTGAACTATACAATGACATAATTAGCACAGCTTAACAAGGGTCTACTGCAAACAAAACCCAAAACAATCTGAACAATCAGATATACAAATGAAATAAAAACTAAAAGTACTCAAAGATTGCAAAAATTCAACTTTAGGAATTTTTTTTTATAAAATTACTTTTCCCATTAACATATGGATTTGTTGTCAATGGCCTAGGTTGTAGGGCATGACTCATACCTTGTTGTTATACTGGTAGAATCGTCAGTTACAGCATAATTATGTATACTGCAAAATTAAAGTAGCCTAAGGCCTGGTTTTTCAATCGGTTAATGGGTCGTTAACGGGGCCGTTAGCTGACGGTCCATAATCTGTAACCCAACAAAACCTATGCAGATAACGGACCGTCGGCTAACCACTCCGTTAATTACCCATTGAACAAACGGGCACAAGACTACATTATATGCGTGTAGGCCTATTGTAATAAATACAATATTTGTTGGAAAAATAAATAACTTGATTGAAACAGACAAGGATCTATTTTTTAAAGTTTATCAAAAATGTAAACCCTTTATTTATCAAAATTGTCTGCTAGATAGCCAAAACTTTTAAAATTACAAGCTAGTAAACTACGACAAATAATAATAAATAAGGGTGTGTAATAAATAATGATTTCTGAGAAAAGGTCGGTGAAATTTATAAAATTATTCGGCTACACTTTTCTTCTCAATTTGATAAAATTTTCTGATAGATATTTACCTCCCAGCGTGACTAAAGGGAATAGGGAAGAAGGGATAGGGTCAACTGCTGCTGCCACTCTGCTCTCGTTGACCTTTCGAACGGTCGTAACTGAAAAACAAAGACGAAACGAACGTAACGTCGAGCCACATCCGATCGTGTGTCCAACAATGTGCGCACCGACGCCTCCTAGCGGCGGCAACTACAACTAGACTGAACGCTGACGTACGTACGCACCACGCGGTGAATTGTATCCTAGACGTCGGCCGCATCAAGATCTCGCTGCGGAGACGTCGCCGAGCTTTTGACTCTTGACCGTCGCCTTCCCGTAGCGTCTTGTTGCTTCCGTGAGGAACGCGCCCTCCATCTGTCTCACCACCTGCGTACACCACCGTACACTTAGCTCATCATTTAGTTTATTAATGCCATAACAACATGGAATGCTGTGGATGTCTCGATTCTCAAATTTTGTTTCAGAAAAACAATGCATATATAGGCTACACCAATCAAAGAAAGGTACAACAATGGAGTTACCTAGCAACAGATTAGTTGTCCCCCCCGTGATGTCATGACTCCCTCATTCAAGTCTTATGCTATTCCAACAGACACTCTGGATGCCCACATTATTACTGACTAAAGGCCCGTCTACATCCACTTAGCGTGCGTAACTTCCAGAAATTAGCGAGTTGGCCATATTGAATTTACATGTAACCATGCACATTGAAATTAGGTAAATTAACGTACGTTTCACGACATGAAAAGTTGATTCAACTCCAACTTTTTCCAATTTCTAGAATTTGGTTAATTGGCGCATGCAAACAAACAAACAGCTTACATTGTTTCTTTATCGAAGTGTCAAACCAAACCACATCACAACATTTCTATCATAGAGAAATAAAACAGCTATGGACAACTCACTTTTAATAAGCCCATAACTTCTACATTTTCATCCATTATTGAATTGATTTAAATACAAATAATGGTAATGGTGCTTCAAAAAATAATAAATATAGGCTTCTTGCAAGTTTGCGTTTTCTTCATAATGTTGCAATTTTATTATTTTGACAGCTCGTTGTTTGTCAATCAGTTCGATTCATTTGTTACATTGTTGTAGCTGGGCTGTGAAGTCAGTTACAAGTTCCCTATTGGTGGGAAATTCGTGAGCTCTGATTGGTTTACGTTTACTTAAGAAAATTATCAACATTCGATGGGAACGGCTAACGTAATTTCTATAATTTTCTATAATTTTCACGCGTACGCAAAGTGGATGTACACGAGCCTTTATACGTTATTCAAATTTATACTATATTAAAAAAAAAAAACAATACCAAAACAATACATTCGTGCCCCTATGATCGAGGGGCACGAATGTATTGTTTTGGTATTGTTACAATAAAAGTAAAGTTATCATCAGAAATGTGCAAAAAGTGTTACATTTAAAGAGTAAAATCGAGTCCAAGCGGACGGAGAGACGTGCACTGTTTAGCGTGCGTACAATTACCTCGTTGAAGAAGACGTGAGCGATCTGCGAGTGAAGCACCGACCGGAACTCGAAGGAGACGGAGAAGTCGATGACGCACGACCGAGCGTTGCCCTTCACCCCCGGACTGAACCTCCAGAGCGTGGTGAGGTGGTTGAACAACTTGCCGTCTGTGCATTCCGCCTGGAAACACAGAGCAGGTTCGAGCAACAGGTCCACTGCACACCCAACACTCGGCACAGATGTCTCCCACACTAGGGAGGCACTTGGTTGTTAACGAAGGTGTCCCTAACGAGGGCACATCTCAGCATCCAAACCCAACTCCTTAAGCGGTAGTACATGAGTATAAAATAGGTGCTTACAAAAATGTATATTTCATACAAAATACAAGATACTTGTATTGGATAGCAAGAAAAATGAATGACTGAAAAGTCATCATCGCATAAGAAGAAAAAAAAAGATACTTTAAACTCGGGTATTTTTTAAACAAAATGCAAACTACAAATGTATTTTTAATAGTGCCCAGTTCTGGTTGTTTTTATGTTGCCACATTTGTAATGTAGTGCTAAGTTCTCAATAGGTAACAGTTTCCCGCCATTACAATAGGTAACTAAATTATTTAAGTCTTCGATACAGCCACGCTTGTGAGTTGTGCGTTGTAGTTGTGCTTATTATATTATAATGTGTATGATTGAAAATAAAAGACACAAAACCAATAAAACATACCGGTAGTCTACTTAAGCCAAGAATGAGGTTATGAAAGTAGGTGCCAATCGGCTGGAATGGTATATAAAGTGAAGAAAGGATCCAACACTGCCCAACAGCTTACCTTCATGTAGTCAGATGACGGATTTGCGAGTTTGAAGTACACATAAAAGACATAATACAAAATATAACGAGACGTTTCGACCGAGGTCTTGCTCACTCGAGAGAAGGCAGTAGCCATTCTTCTCTCGAGTGAGCAAGACCTCGGTCGAAACGTCTCGTTATATTTTGTATTATGTCTTTTATGTGTACTTCAAACTCGCAAATCCGTCATCTTACTACATGAAGGTAAGCTGTTGGATCCTTTCCTCACTTTATATACCAAGCCTAAGCCAAGAATGATGCAGTTCCTCCTAGAGAACCCTTTCTATAGTCTAGATGAGTTCTTCTTGATATAGATCAGGTTATTTCTGTGCACAGTATATTCTAATTTTACCACTGGTTAGGTGGAGAAATTTGTTTATATAATATTGAACCTCACAATAGGCTATGTATTGTATTGCAATCTACAACAAAATGAAGACCAATTGTATAGGTAGCTTTCAAAAGACGTCACGTGGCGGCAATTATGAGGTACACATTGCTTGTTTACATTTGTTCTGTCAATAGAAGACACATACGTTATCCAGGAAATATCACAGTTTCAAGCCATATAGATTGATGTGTGCAGATAAAAGTTCAAGAAAATGATAACACATGCAAATGATTGTCTTTAAAAACTAAAAAGAGTTTACGCGTTCGTATTTTGATTTCAGTCATAATACGGAACCTTTGTTTGAAAACAGTTGATGTGTCAGTCAAAGGACATCTGCAATATTGAATATGCCCACTCTGCAAAGAACAAGACCAGGACGCGGAACATCTTATGACATGTGTCTCTTTGACAGCAGAAAGGGATCTAATGGAGGGGCAAAAGATAGCAAGGAGGAAATATGTGGCAAACCTTTATTGGGCAACTAGGCAGAGAATGGCATAAGTTCCAACTCTGGGTGTTCAAAAGAAGAAGATATTGCAACAATGCAGTGTCGGAAGAACGTAAACAAATGTCTACAGAGTACCTCAGTATGGCTACCGTGCGATACCGGAAATGCCGTTATTGCAAGCTCCCTATGCAGGGTTGCCACTTTCAAGGATTTTATCCTTTTCTCAGGATTTTTAGAGTGTCTCAAGGATAACAGGATTTTGGGCAAAATCTTAGGATTTTCTACTGTCTTTAAAAAATACATTAAATTAGGCCTAAAACATTTTTAAAAATTCAGCTAGTAAAGCAATGTAGACAGTAAAAGAACATCAGGTACTAGTAGAAATACACATAAGTGACTGCATAACATTTCCCGCAAGTGGTAGTTATGGTGAGTAAAAGTAAAACGTTAAAATATATTCGAAGAAAATTCCGATTCTTATGCGATTCTGCACGTAATGTTGACTAGATTCTCGAAAAGCAGGCTGGCATAACATATTTTGGCATGAAACTTGAAAATTTGTAACATTCCTTCGCAGTTATAATAGCCTATGCTAATGCTGAATATAACTGTTTTCAAGGATTTCTCAGGATTTTTTTAGTTTCTTTCAAGGATAAAAAAATTGACTTGGTGGCAACCCTGCCCTATCGTATGGTACCGACCTTGACGAGGTGGGGTCGCGCCAGCGTGACGCTAGACGTGTAACTCTCCAGGATGGGAGGGAAGCCGATGTCAAGGTCGGCCTGAAGGTGACCCGGTCGCCGGGACAAGACGACAGAACGCTTGCAGAACGGCACAAACTCGGTGTAGTTCTGCACGTCGGCCACCACCTCGTACATCTGCTCCATCGAGTAGCTTTAAAGAACAAGCTTGCCGTCATTCGGGGGGGTCTCTGATTTACGGGAAGGAAAACATACATGGCGACGGTGAACAATCAACCAAATGAGATAATAATTACGTTATGTCGATACATGCTAGTCGGCTGGAATAGTAGAACGTAATGATAGGATTCAACGTGTAAGATGACGCATTTGAGAGGTGAAAGTACACAATGAAGACACAATAGAAAAGTACTGAGGCATTTCGAGGCAAGTTCTTGAGTGGTCAAGACCTCGTGTCGAAACAAAATAACTTGGTTATGACATATGGCAAACTCGCACAAAAAAACATCAAAGTTGTGTTGAACACCCTAAACCTAGCTCTAAACATCCCACATTATACCCAACGATGCAAGGTCTATGTTCGCCAGGACAACCTACGTTTACCATGCATGTCTGCCGGCTATGGGCCTACATAGTCTTAAGAATTTTTAGTCTAGTTCTGGCAGGTCTAAGGCCTATGCCTTGACCTAGAGGATGCCGTATCCCCTCTCTACATCTAAGGCCCTAGACCTAGACATGTCCTTGGGGCTAGCCTCCAGAATAGGCCTACTTTAAGCCCAGGTCTAATCTTACTTACCCAACTAATTTTCTACCCGAGTATTCTTTCTTCTTATCAAGAATCCCTGGCAAATTGAAAAATGATCGACATGGAACCTTGATGACTTCTTGACACTTATGTCGAGTGTTGACACATTGATTTTGTTCTATTGTCACATGTGGAATCGCGGCACTGAAACAATAAGGACAACGTCACAAAGTTGAACCTGCACAAATATGTATTTATAAATAAATACTAGGCCTAGGCTATCCTTACGCAATTACTTGGGTGGTGTGACACATGTGACCCAAGAACTGAAATTAGGTTAGGCCTAGGTCAAGGCCTACGTTATTCTTAAATATGGACAATAATAACCCATATGGGCCTACCTGTAATTTGAAATGCTTCTAACTTCGTGACAAAAACATGAGATTAATCGCCTACGTAAAAGGCAGCTTTTATTTGACGCCATCGAAAATTTATTTGCCTATGATCGAAAAGGTGGCGTAAAAACACAACAAGCTGGTAGTGCGAGCTGCGAGTCAGCTGGGATGGGATAACGCAGTTTGGCACGTGTTCTGCGTACACGAACCGATGTGAAGTGAGCTGCCGACTCTTGACTCAAGAAATGTACGGAAGCACCAACATGAAGAAAATAAATCAAATAAATGGCTCATGTTGCAGCAATGCGGGAAGGGCGGGAAATTCGCCAAAGTATGATAAAATGAAAATAGAAAAACAAATTTGTAAATCGGCGGCCGCGATATCTAATACGGGAGGTCCCCGGATCGATACCGGCCACAGACAGTCCTGACTGAAATAAATAAATAAAATTAATTCACATTTTATTCCACCCACTCAGTAACAAGACCGATTTTCAGTGGGAGACTTTAATTTAAAGAGACTAAAAAACCAACCCTGCAGGCTCCGAACACCATCAAAGATTACACTTCTTTGGTAACAGACGTCGCGCCATCTAAATGTTCAATTTACATTTCACGCAATTTTGTTATAACTAGCAGTTTTCAGAATGCAAAGATCACATTCACAAGGATCGCAAAGCGGCTTTGTTCCAACGTCAGTTGGATAAATAAGAGGGATGTTTCTATACTACTGATTAGATTAAACACTTCAAGCCTCTAACATGGGCCGTAACTGCCCGGTGGCAACCTGTCTAACCCCCCCCTACCCCTCCCCCCTCCCTCAACACTTATCCTTCAATCTATTTCTAAATTCCCTTACTGATTCGCATTCAACAACTTCCTCGGGCAACTCATTCCATTCCCTGACCGTTCTCTTACAAATCCAAAACCTACCCAGATCCCCCCTCTGTACTTTCCATCATATACCCTGATCATGGAGTTTTACATCTAAACGCAGTGCTTATTTTCAGGGCGGAAGCGGGCGGACGCGTCCAAAAAATCCTAATTGAAAAGTCAATACGATGTTGTAATAGACTGTAGCTTGTCTGTAGTCACTGTACTAATGTGCCGACTGGACTTTTCCCTACCCTCCTTGCTACTTGACAAGTATATGCTTGCTTGATTAAGGGGGTGCGGTTGTCACGAGTAACTTGCGGGAGTAATTTACTACTCAAGTACGGCGGCTGGCTGCGGGAGTAACTTGCGGGAGTAACATGTGGGAGTAACTTGCAGGAGTATAATGCGGGAGTAACTTGCGGTTGTAACTTGCGGGATTAATGTGCGGGAGTTACTTGCGGGAGTAGCCTGCGGAAGTAACTTTCAGGAGTAACTTGCGGGAGTAACATGCGGGAGTACCATGCGGGAGTAACATGCGGGAGTAACATGCGGGAGTATAATGCGGGAGTAACTTGCTGTTGTAATATTCGGGATTAATGTGCGGGAGTTACTTGCGGGAGTAACCTGCGGAAGTAACTTTTTGGAGTAACTTGCAGGAGTAACATGCGGGAGTAACTTACGGGAGTACCATGTGGGAGGTACTTGCGGGATTAATGTGCGGGAGTAACTTGCGGGAGTAACATGCGGGAGTAACTTGCGGGAGTACCATGTGGGAGTAACTTGCGGGATTAATGTGCGGGAGTTACTTGCGGGAGTAGCTTGCGGGAGTAACATATGGGAGTAACTTGCGGGAGTAACTTGCGGGATTAATGGGCGGGAGTTACTTGCGGGAGTAACTTGCGGAAGTAACTTGCGAGATTAATGTGCGGGAGTAACAAGCGGGAGTAACTTGCGGGAGTAAAATGCGGGAGTAACTTGTGGGAGTAACTAGCAGGAATACCATGCGGGAGTAACTTGCGGGAGTATAATGCGGGAGTAACTAGCGGGAGTATAATGCGGGAGTAACTAGCGGTTGTAACTTGCGGGATTAATGAGCGGGAGTTACTTGCGGAAGAAACTTTCAGGAGTAACTTGCGGGAGTAACATGCGGAAGTAACTTGCGGGAGTAACATGCGGGAGTAACTTGCGGGAGTGACTTGCGGGAGTACCATGCGGGAGTAACTTGCGGGAGTATAATGCGGGAGTAACTAGCGGTTGTAACTTGCGGGATTAATGAGCGGGAGTTACTTGCGGAAGAAACTTGCAGGAGTAACTTGCGGGAGTAACATGCGGAAGTAACTTGCGGGAGTAACATGCGGGAGTAACTTGCGGGAGTGACTTGCGGGAGAATAATGCGGGAGTAACTTGCTGTTGTAATATGCGGGATTAATGTGCGGGAGTAACTTGCGGGAGTATAATACGGGAGTAACTTGCGGGAGTAACCTGCGGGAGTAACTTGCGGGAGTATAATACGGGAGTTACTTGCGGGAGTAACCAACGGGAGTATAATGCGGGAGTAACTTGCTGTTGTAATATGCGGGATTAATGTGCGGGAGTTACTTACGGGAGTAACCTGCGGAAGTAACTTTCAGGAGTAACATGCGGGAGTAACATGCGGGAGTAACTTACGGGAGTACCATGTGGGAGTAATTTGCGGGAGTAACATGCGGGAGTAACTTCCGGGAGTAACTTGCGGGATTAACTTGCTCGGGTACTGCGGCCGTGTATGTGGTTAGGAAGTCAAACAGGTGACGACCAGAAAATATTATTTATATTGCAGAAAACGAGATACATCATGACGCCCCTCGACCCCCCCCCCCCCTTCTCCCCTCCAAGGGTTGCCATACGTCCACTTGCAGCAGGACAGTCCCGATATTGAATTCTAGTTCCCGCAGTACAATGTTGCGACATCTAATTTGATTTTCAGATATCTGCAGTCCTAAACATGCTCAGTTATCAACAGCCAAGTAGTTCTCGTCAATGTTCTAAATTCTAATTCTTCTTGGTGGTTTCCTGGTTTTTGGTTTACGAAAACGACGATATTTCGGTTCCATTCCGTCCGGTATTTTTTTCCGAAACGCTCAGAAATCACTCTAAAAGCCCGATTTAAGCATTTTCTCCTGCGGCGCTCTTGTTGGGGTCTCCGCCCCTACCTAACTAAACCCCCCCCCCCCCGTGCTTTCTTTGTCCTGATATCTCCCCGAGCACAGACAATTATCTGTGCCCCGAGTGTCAAACATGGCATCCCCCCAATGCAACTTATTATTTTAGGAACCAAGCACTGATTCACCTCACAAGTCATCCCAGATAAGCTGTCTGGCATCAGGGGGGATTGGATGACACAACATAAAAGAAATACTTGTTAGTCTTTTTTGCTTGGTTAATGTAGGAACATTTGCATTTCGAGATACCATTCGCAGCGAAGTGTATTTCTTGGTATACATCTTCAATTATAATACTGGTTTTCCATACAAGTAATCAAACATTCAAACTCGCGCCACAACGAATCCATGACTACGTATATCAGCACGCCAAGGCGCTTTGGCAGCAGCGTAGGGATCCGCTCTGTATATCACGTCAATCTGAAGTGCCTTCATCCAAGCCGACTACGAATTCAGCCATTCACATCACAGGCCGTGGCAGCGCGCGCATCGCGGAGCCGCTTTGACGTGTATATCACGTAAATCAAAGTGAATTCTATCCTCCAACTCGCTCGCCAAAATGTATTGGATCTGAGTCGGCTTGAGGTAAATTTGACGTGTATAGCAACTCTGCAACCTATTGGAACCTAGGCGGCTTCATCATATGCGCGTTAAACTTGGTTGATATACTTAGTCATTGTGTAATCCGAGAAATCTCAGTTTGAATGAGAGTGTGATTAGCATGGGATTGATTCTGTAACATATAAGCCATCCAGTATGAATATCGGAACACTCGGATTACTGATGGCTGAGTGAGATTAGTAATCCGGTGAATTCTGGAACGCGACTATTGCCTATACATGTTTGTGCAGGCGCACCGTACGGTGGCGCCAGCGGGAGATACGGGAACTATAGCTGCAGCGAACAGCGCAGCCCGCGCGATTTTGAACACGAGCCCGAACCATTCCGTTCTCTGTTACCACCGATACAGGCGGTAACAGGTGCGACGCTCATGCGGGAGGAATGAGTGAATATGGTCGCCTGCAGTTGGGCTCTAGTTATACTGGCGACGCCGTAAGAAGCGAGGTGTCCCCTAAAATTCCGAGAAGAGACGGTCGCTCCACACGGTCTATTTCAACGGTATTCAACTCGAGATTGCCCGATACCTGCATTGTTATTGTCCACTGCATTGATTACAAGAAGAGTTTTTCAGTGGATGACATTAATTATAACGTTTGGCATTTATTATATGCTTCGTTGCTATGACAGTTCCTATTTAAGCCAGTAGGCCTACTTTACAGATAAAAGATAGTCAAGTTAAAAAAAAAACTGCCCGAACCTGGAATCGAAACCTGGAAGAAGGAATAGACACACTAGACAAACGAACCACACAGTTCACAATCATCTTGTCATATAGAATAAAGATAATGATTCTGTGTCCGGACATAGATCCGTTTTGAAAAGTAGCTAGGTTTCTTCAACGGCAACGGCAACAACAACAACAACGACAACGACAACGGCAACAACGACAACGACAACGACCACGTCAACAACAACGACAACGACGACAACGACAACGACGACAACAACGACAACGACAGCGACGCTCCGCTTAGCACCTCTCTCTCTCTCTCTCTCTCACGCGCGCGCACGCCGCTCCGAGCCCCGGCGCGAGTCTCGACGCCACGACGTCGCTGTCCGCCATGTTGCCAGGCTCGCCCGCCAGCCAGCGTCCGCAGTGTCACTTGTCAGTGAGCCCGGGTAGCGCGAGTCTGTCAAGCTATCAGTCTGTTTACACAGTTGTCAAACCTCGCCTAACGAGTCTGTTGTCACAACGGTGATCACGGCTTGCTCTGGCAACGCTGCGTTGTTGCAAACCGTCACTAGAAACACCTGCATCAGAGGTGTCTAGGTGAAGACAGCACTAATCGATCGATATTTGAATCGCACCCTTCGCGAGGCAAACAGCTGGAACCTCAAAGCGAACAATTACAGCGTAATTACCGTCAGTATTTCTAATTAGTTTTATCAGCAGGTTGTGCGGTTACTTGCGAGTGTGTACAGCATATTGTTGGAGACCTAGCTCGCGTATTGGCCGACGCAACAATGGCATATGGTATGCGGGGCAAGACATACAACAATGGATGTGTAGTCGGCGCGTAGATTGCTGCTCCATCAGATATACCTGCGGCTGTTTCCAGCATGTATGCCAAGATATTCCTGCTGTGTTGCGCCGTCTTTGCAGTCTCCACCGCAAATGGCCGAGTCGGTGAGTAAAACTACCTTTACTATAGGATTTCAGGTGACTATTTTTGTTGTTTAACGACGTACTCGACAATAATCATGATATCGGGGGTGTTTGAACAAAGGGACAAGTAGGACGTAAAGGGGAGGACGTGGACTGCCTTTCGCCTGGCTTCTCCCCTATACGACCTGTCCGGCTAGGGTGGCCCTACCAGAAGCATACGCTTCCGCCGGCACAGCTCTCGGGATCAAAAAAGAAAGCAAACCTGCCCACCATGACAAGATCTCAGCCCCTGGGCAAAACTCTATTCGTGGGCACCTCCAAAAACTGTGAACCACCAGCAAAGAAAACAATGATGTGCAGCTATAGCAATTTGTCGAAAAAGTTTGGCCCGATCGGGAATCGAGCCCGGGTCCTCCGGCTTTAAGCAATTTAGAAAGAGTTTGACCCGATATAGTTGAGAAACTGTTCGTCTGGCTTCTCCCCTACGACCTGTCCGGCTAGGGTGGCCCTACCAGAAGCATACGCTTCCGCCGGTATATCTCTAGGGATCATCAAAGCACGCAAACCTGCCCACCATGATAAGGTCTCAACCCCTGGGCAGAACTCCACTCGTGGGCACCTCCAAAAACTGTGAACCACCAGCAAAGAAAACAATGATGTGCAGCTATGACTATTTTCGAAAAAGTTTGGCCCGATGGGGAATCGAGCCCGGGTCCTCCGGCTTTAAGCAATTTAGAAAGAGTTTGACCCGATATAGTTGAGAAACTGTAAGAATGACGGCCCCCTCCTTATCCCCTCCACTGCTACCCGACCCCCCCTAACTCCATGAAACAACAAACTGAACAACTGAAACTAACTGATTTTCAGTTACGCATTTCATTTTGTTAGGTTGTCACGGAGTTGAGGGGGGTCGGGTAGCAGTGGTGGGGATAAGGAGGGCGCCGTCATTCTTACAGTTTCTGAACTATAGCTCAGCGGCGTCGGTACGTGAATTCGGAGGACCCGGGTTCGATTCCCGGTCGGGCCTAAACAATCACTATAGTCACAACTGTGTCCATAGCAACGTGACGTAATAATTGACCGTACGAAACCTCTCAGAGACAACTTGTGACTCTCCATCGGATAACTAGGTAGCATTCGCCTCTTGACTGGGGAAAACCTTGACTCTTGAGCCAAATTTTCAGGCAGCATCGTTGGTGGCCGACACGGCATCGAACCGGCGACCTTCCGAATTATAGTCTCGTGTCTTACCGTTGAGCCACCTCAATAACACAACAAGTAGGCCTGCAGGGCTGGTAGCAACTAGAGCCCCAGTGTTTAAGTGGTTCGTTGGTCCAGTAGTTAGCATCCCTGCTTCCAATGCAGAAGGTCCTGGGATCAAATCCCTCTTCAGACAGAAGTTTTTTAACTTCTAATGTGGATTCATTTCTATTACTTCTTGTCTAAGGAATAAGTAAACGGTGACTTTGGAGCCGTCCTAGCAACGAAGCACTAAATAAATTCGAAGTTGTTCTGAATCGGCCTTGTTGATTCTGTCCGCAGGTGTTCGCACTGTCCAATCACTGATTCATATGTTTCATATTTAAAACGTCGATCTTTGATTGTATTGTATTGTATTTTATTGCAGCTGTTGGATTACATGGAGATATCGTAGCGAGTACGGGTCATCGTAATATAAGCATTGTCAAGTTTTTTAAGATAATTTTACATTAAGTTACATATGTACTTACAGACTAGGTATAAATTATAATGATGATAATTAAATATACACTCTACATATTGTGTGAATTGCTACTGATAATATCTATAAGTATCATACATTTGACTTTTATCTTAGTTATATACATAGAATGTAGGCTACTGTCTTATGAAATCAAAAATTGAAAACAATTTATTTATTAGTTTCCCTGAAGCTATCAACACTGTATAGACATTTTCCTATCAAGTAATTTCTCAGTTTTAATTTAAACATATTGAGGTTTGTGACATTTTTTATTTCATTGGGCAGGTTGTTGAACATCATCTTCCCTGCATAGACAGGAGCTTTGTCGATTATCTTCAATTTAGTGGTTGTCATGTGTAGGTTGGCCCGGTTTCGTGTATTGTGCTGATGGGTATCGGAGTTTTTCAATAAAGCATCATGATGGTTTTCTCGCACATACATTATAACTGCATAAATGTACTTGGAAGGGACTGTAAGGATTTCTAGTGATTTAAAGTATTCTTTGCATGATTGTGTTGGTTTAAGGTTTAATATATAACGTATTGCCCTCTTTTGAAGCCTGAAGATTTTTAAGGTGTTTTTCTTGCTGCTATTTCCCCAAATTACTATGCCATAATTTATATAAGACTCAATAAGCGCATGGTAGGCAGATTTTAGTAAGCTCATATTACAGTATTGTTTTAGTTGTTTTATTACAAATATGCCTGAACTTATCTTCTTAGCAATGAACTCTACATGATCATCCCATGTGAGGTTTTCATCTATATACAGCCCCAAAACTTTAGCTACCCTTACCTGCTCCAGTCCTTGTTCTCCTATAAATATATCAACCTCCCTTCTGCACTTGTTACCTGGGTTGAAGACCATTACATTTGTTTTAATGGAATTTACTTTAAGACAGTTATTTTCAAATTGTTGCACTACGTTATTTGTTTCAACAAAAGCATCGACCTCAAGTCCCTCAATTGTCTTATGAGATATAGTTAGAGATGAGTCGTCAGCAAAGAGAGTCATTTCACCCTTTAAGACCCTTGGTTATCCATTGGTTATCGCTCACTCGTCGATGGTGTTCGCAGCCTACAGGGTTGGTTTAGTCACTTTAAATTAAAGTCCCCCACTGCAAATCAGTTTAATTACTGAGTGGGTAGACTCTAAATGTGGATTTATTTAATTTATTTATTAAATGTGTGATATAATGCAGCGAGTTACTCTTATCTATCCAGGCGATCTTCAACATTCTCTGGTAACACCACATCTCGACGTTGCTTACCTGTTATTTTACCTTTATGATATAATGCCCTGTTTTACATCGAACAGCATGATTCAATATAATAACAATAACGTAAAGCAACTGGGAGTGCTGCCTTATCTTTGTCGGCAGGTTTGCGTGCTTTGCTGACCCCCACAACTATATAGAGTATTCACGTGACGTCACATCGGCCATATTGGAGGCCACCTATAGTACTATTTCAAGTTTCATTTACCTGTCAATAGAAAACGAATAATATTGTTTACGGGGAAATATGACAAGTTTGAACACGTATATCCCCCGATAAAGTGCAACGAAAGTGATGATTGTATGCTTTTGTAAACGATTAAAAGAGTAATCGAGACAAAAGAGTTTGTTTATGTTGATTTTAAATGATAATAGCAAACCAAAAATAGAGAACAGTTGAATTTGCATCAAACGCCAGCTGGAACGTAGTAACAATGAACTACCAATCACAGCCATTGTGGCCTCCAATGTGGCCACCATGCGCAATACGTGAATACACCCTATAGGAAGCATATGCTTCTGGTAGAAGCCAGGAGAAATACTTCCACGTTCTCCCCTTTCCCCTTTGCTCCCGTTAACTCCTTTGAATATTAGTCCTCCTACTTGTCCCGTTCCTCCAAACATTCCCAGACTTCGTATTACCTAGTACGTCGTTAAATACCAAATCACCGTCGAGTCTTCAACGACCTTACTTCGCGATAGTGGGTTGCGTAGATAGCAGGCTGTGAAGTGTGGCTCATGCTAGGTAGCAGATAACAGGCGGTGCCTTGTTATCACTCAAGCTGGCCGTGGCTTTGCACTTTCTGCCGAGCGTGCATGGTCACGGTGACTGAAGCCGGTAGAGATACATAAATACATAAATAAATAAATAAATACACATTTAGAGTCTACCCACTCGGTAACAAGACTGATTTGCAGTGGGAGACTTTAATTTGAAGCGACTAAACCAACCCTGTAGGCTCCGAACACCGTCGACGAGTGAGCGATAACCAATCAAAGATCGATATGTCAAATACGAAACATATGAATCAGTGATTGGACAGTGCGAACACCTGCGGACAAATGCCAGAATCAACAAGGCCGATTCAGAACAACTTTGAATGTATTGAGTGCTTCGTTGCGACGAAGCCTGAACTTGGTTGCACCCCACTTCGTTAAAGGTTCGATTTAGTAAGCTCGGTTTGATAATCATGGTTTAAACTAACATTAGACATATTTTCAAAAAGTATGGCCGTCGCTGCGTTCCAGAACTCATCGGATTACTAATCTCACTCAGCCAACAGTAATCCGAGTGTTCCAATATTGATACTGGATGGCTTCTTACAAATGTTCTAGAATCAATCCTACTCTCATCCAACTCAACCTTTTCTAAGCGAGATTTCTCGGATTACTTGGATCCGTTGTGGCACGAATTTGAGTTGATTTACTTGTAACTGACGATTGGTTGATGCAAAATAATATTATAATTGAAGTATTCACCATCCCACGGAATGACATAGACGATGATCCTGACAAAGAAATACGATTTTCTACGAATGTAACCTACAAATGTAAATTTTCCTCAACACATCCCACAAGTATCCCCTTCATGTTGTGTCATCCGATCCATCATGACGTCACGACATGTTAATGTTACCCGAGATTACTTGTGAGATGAATTTTGGAGCGCAGCTCTTTTCTTGCTGTGGGAAAACAAAGGAAAGTGAACAAGGATAAGTCTGGTATATTAAAACTCCGCAAAATTAAACGTTTAAAAAATAAAAATACCTCAGGAATGTTGAACCATGCATTGTAAAACTGAGCCACGTTACAACCAGTGGCTTAGTTAGTAGGCACAACAGGCAGTGCGATACGCATTTCTAATATTGTTATTTTGTTTATTAAAAATCCATATTTATAACGGCGAAGGGTGGTGATACCATCAATATAAAAAACGCGTGAAATTAACGTATTTCGTTTCAGTAAGATCTTGAGAACGCTACACAATATTAAAAAAGTGATACAACGCCCAAATTGTGGTTTCGTAAAAAAAAAAGACTAGATTTAATAAATAGCCGATAATATATAAATCAGCAATATAATTCGCCTGCAATGAATTACTAAATGTTACCTGGTACGATAAAAAACCCTTTAAAAAAATTTAAATTTAGTTTTATGTTTAGTTCTACGGAGCCACAATTCGAAAAAGAAGATATAAAAACGAAATAAAAGGAAATTAATTATATGTATATAACCAAGAAACGCTCGCATTTTTATCTCACGATAGTTTTCCCCCTGAACCATCACAATTCATTACTTTTGAACGAATTTCACACAAAGTTGAAAGAAGCTACACCTGTTGTAGATATGTCTGCCCACTCTAACATCGTGATTGCCAGTGTGGGCGCTATCGTACTGCGTATTGCGAGCCCTCGTTGCTATGACGCTGAGTCGCTCTGTGGGCGGGGGGGGGGGGGGGGGGGGGGGAGGGGGGGGATATCGATCCGCACAGCTCGACACCAGAAGATACTAACATATGCCACTGTTGACATTCTACACTATCACGTGACGAGTCTTTTGGGTTTCAATTAGTTGTTGTTCCGAATCAGATCCGTTGTACATCGTGGGGGTAGTCCATTAAGGGAGGTCAGGGCCAAGTGGGAGGAGGTATCTTCAGTGGGACAGTGGGGGGAAGGGTCGAGGTCTTCTTTTGACGACGCCTCTTACGACTGGCAGAGTCACCCTAGGCCCAGACGGGTGGGCAGTGAGTAGTTCGAAATATTAAATCAAACGGTATTTGAATAATATAATGAGAACGCCAATTTTTAATGTTTGCACCCCCTTCTCCAACGAGGGTGGGGGGGGCAGTACAAACATTTAGACATACATACATACATACATACATACATACATACATACATACATACATACATACATACATACATACATACATACATACATACATACATACATACATACATACAGACAGACAGACAGACAGACAGACAGACAGACAGACAGACAGACAGACAGACAGACAGGGTTGCTATTGGAAACCAGTGACGTCAAAGATGGAAGGTTGGGGATTTGAGATACTTTCTCCGGCATCTCTTGGGGGGCTTACCTTAAGCTCTTTGGAATGAATTCAATCCACGTTATTTCGCATCACGTCTCCAACTTCTTTGTCTTCTAATTAATTATGCATTTATTCGCGTCTCACTCAACTCCCGATCTATCTTGACTCGTCTCACACGGGAGGGGGGGGGGGGGGGGGGGGGTCTTCGTTAGTCTCTCAATATATCTGATCAACATCAGTAGATTGATTGTTGAACTTCTCTAAGCTTTGAGTTGAGACGGCGCTCGAAATCCAAGTTTTAATTGAAGACAATTTTATTAAACTTATTGTGATACTGATCTGTTCTTTTTAGCTGCCCCCCCCCTCCTACCCCTCTTTCGGGGGGTGGGGGAATCTTCGTTAGTCTCAATATATCTGATCAACATCAGTAGATTGATTGTTGAACTTCTCTAAGCTTTGAGTTGAGATGGCGCTCGAAATCCAAGTTTTAATTGAAGATATTTGTATTAAACTTATTGTGATACTGATCTGTTCTTTTTCGCTGCCCCCCCCCCCCTTCTACCCCTCTTTCCCTCTCCTACACCCCGCTGTACTGTGGTAGACCTGCCCTGTGATCACATATACCTCAGCTCAGACCCTGATCTTCTGCCCCTTACACGCGCGCTGATTCAACGGAAATAAACAGAATCCTAGCTGCGTTCACACATTCGTACATGCAGTTTACAGCTGAGTAGAGTACACAAGCCTATTTAGCCACGCCCACCGTTCCAGGTAACCAAAGACAGGTATAAGTATAGTAAATTGTTATCCCTAGTTGACCTGTTTCAATTAGATGGTAGTAACTAGAGAAGTAGAACATTAAGTTGATACCATTAAATTAAATAAATTCACATTTAGAGTCTACCCACTCAGTAACTAAACTGATTTGCAGTGGGGGACTTTAATTTAAAGCGACTAAATTTATTTATTTATTTATTTGCCTGTCGATTAATACATGGTACAAATATAGGCATCGTCAATCTTATAATATACATACTTAATATACATAAACTTAATATACATATTATGATCAGATTAAATAGAGACATTGGAGATACAACCAACCCTGTAGGCTCCGAACACCATCGACGAGTGAGCGAGCGATAACCAATCAAAGATCGATATTTCAAATACGAAACATATGAATCAGTGATTGGACAGTGCGAACACCTGCGGACAAATGTCAGAATCAACAAGGCCGATTCAGAACAACTTTGAATTTAATGAGTGCTTCGTTGCTAGGACGGCTCCAAAGCCAACGTTTACTTATTCCTATGCTGGAATAACTGGGCTGTGTCGCAAGCATGAGTATACTCAGGTTGGGCCAACTGACCGCATATTAGCACCAGGCAGACATCGGGTGTTTCAACTCTGTTATCAGACGAGGAAGTTTGGCAACATGGCACGTGGGACCTGTGGGTTTATCCTGCTTCCCACGTAGAGGGGCATGGGTTCGGTTCCCGGCTACGTAGACCCCACTAGGTGTATAAGCTACCCCAGGCTGCGCTGACACTAGAGGTGCATGTTTTAAGCAAGGCGCGATAGAACGAAATGTGCTAAAGCTGAGAAACTGTAAGAATGACGGCCCCCTCCATATCCCCTCCACAGCTACCCGACCCCCCCTCAACTCCGTGACAACCTGTCAAAATGAAATACGTAACTGAAAATCAGTTTGTTTCAGTTGTTCAGCTAGTTGTTTCACGGAGTTAAGGGGTGGTCGGGTAGCAGGGGAGGGGATAAAGGGGGCCGTCATTCTTACAGTTTCTCAACTATATTTGATGTGTTTTGCATACTTTTATTTCTCACACATCCACATACGCCTACTACGTAAACAACACTTGAAATGAAATCGCCAAATAAAACGAATTTTGAGGTATTTTACCTGAAATAAAAACATTTTGAGTTCAAAAACCGAAATAACAACCAATGTGGCGCCTATTTCAAATATGAAAATGGAAATTTCCGTGGTGTTTAAAAATTAAATCATACGAATTTGCAAAAACAAATCGTAAATTGGGCGTACGTAAACGACACACAAATGTGTCTATTTTGGCCATAATAAATAATTTAAAATACGACTACATGCGATTTGAATAATCATTATTAATTTGTATATTGCATATAGCTGTTATTGATTATTTCACCGTCTTGCAATTCCTAAAAACATATTATAACACCACTTTTGTTTTTACAAAAACAAAATTTATGAACAATTAAAACCATTTGAAAGTCCTCTAGCTATCACTATCACGACAATGACACACTTAACCTGATAGGCGACCAAGGCCGGACACGGAAGCTTCGCCTCGCCGACCACAACTCAAAGCTGACACCGACCGATTGTGTAATTAAAACAAACAATATATCTAATTTTTTTTTTGTCGTTTGTCTTTGTAGTAAGTTGTACGAACTGACTTTCAGTGGTGGACATTATTATTATGTTCCTCGTTGCTACGACGGCTCCTTAATCACAGTTAACTATCATTGATGGATGTAAAACCCTGAGCTCGAACCGGGAATCGAACCCCGAGCAGGGGAACCATACACACATTTAACAGGGAAGGATACCTCTACGTCAAAAACCACACACAATTTTCATTTTTAAATTATATCTCAAGAATGGAGTTCGAAACCGAAAACCCGAATCAAAGCGCACAGTGGTTCGGTAAGCCCTACACACTGAAGGTTCTAAATTGTGTCTTACATTATAATCAGTATGGTTTTTATCTTTAATTACTGTTAATACTAATTATCGATTTAATAATCAAAATAACTACGCCAATGGTTATATTTCATTGAGTCTGTAGGGCTTAGCAAAACACAGTGCACCATTGACTCAGATTTTCGATTTTGTTTTGCAATCTTGAGATATAATTAAAAAAATATTGTCTGCGGTTTTTGACGTAGAGGTACCCTTCGCTCTTAACACTAAGAGCTACGTGAGTATCGTATTTTACGGTAGGTACTGTCAACAATATGTTTCCCATACATTTATTTATTGCACACTATTCTACTCATCTAATTACTTCCTTAATTATCAATCTCTCCAGGAAATTCATTTTAAAACCACACATTCAACATCGTATGAGTGTTGTTAACATCTCCTGAGCTATCCGCCCGGTGAATGGGAGGCCTGGGTTCGCTGCTCGGTTAGGGTGCCCAAGTGACGTCACACCCCTCATCGCTCAATACTGACAGATGTGAGTGGAGGGGGGGGGGGGGTCTGTTCATTGGTACAGCCATTGTTCAGTGACTGTTGTAAACCAGTACCAACGTAACTACTCTCATACCAACCTCAGATCTAACGTAAATTTTTTATGACAGACAGACAGCCCCTGAAACTTACGTAATTATCTCAGAATCTGTGGTATTTCACGCAAGTATGTTTATATACGCTGAAAGTAGATGTAATTGAGATTAATTAGAAAGAATCAAGTTAGGTGAATATACTCAGGTTCTCTTACAAATCGATACTTTGTATGACATTACGTAATTTTATAATGTCAGACAGCCAGTGAAACTTACATTATTATCTTAAAATCTGTGGTATGTCAAGCAGGTTTGTTTACATACGCTGAAAGTAGATGTAATTGAGATTATAATTAGAAGGAATCAAGTTAAATGAATATACTCAGGCTCTCTTTCAAATCAATACTATGTGTGACATTACGTAATTTTTTTATGACAGACAGCCCCTGAAACTGACGAAATTATCCCAAAATCTGTGGTATGTCACGCAAGTATGTTTATATACGCTGAAAGTAAATGTAATTGAGATTAATTAGAAGGAATCAAATTAAGTGAATATACTCAGGTTCTCTTAGAAAACAAAACTTTGTGTGACATAACGTAATCTTCGAATGACAGACAGACAGCACCTGAAACTTACGTAATTATCTCAAAATCTGTGGTATGTCACGCAGGTATGTTTATATACGCTGAAAGAAGATGTAACTGAAATTAATTAGAAGGAATTAAGTTAAGTGAATATACTCAGGTTCTCTAACAAATCGATACTTTGTGTGACCTACTGCGCATTACATGCACGCTGTTTCAATGAAAATCAGTAGATACCTGGCGTTCTTTCACACATTCCTAAGTGCAGTCTTGTCCTCGAGCCTCACTAGCCACGCCCACCGATCCGGATAACCAACCGAAGGTTGTAAATTATCCCTAATGGACCTGTTTCAATAGACGGTAGAAACTATAGTGAAGTAGATAATTAAGTTGGTACCGTTGGACGCGGCTATGTCGTAACCATGAGAATGGGGCAAGTTGATTGTTACCAACCTGTCGGTACCAACTCGGATTCAACACTTGATTAGCGTAATCAATGTGCGCCAAACCGGATGTATTCAGAGATTTATATAATCATTGTTCGAAGGAAACTTAGCGAGAGTCTTTTGTTTGAAATCCACCATGCTCGTTATCAGTATCGGGATCGCAATCGCAGTCGGGAATTCGTGAAAGAGTTAACTGGTTCTTATGGCGCTGCTCACTACTAAATCGTAATGTTATGTTTTGTAATGGGAAAATGTATGATAACGATTCTAATTCCGATTACGATGCCAACAATTATTGTGGTTAGAACTTGACAAACATTGTGAATTATGAACATTCACAGACATATAATAGTCATAATTTTTGTAGGAATACCCGTTATAGGGTGTACACCAGCTTTACCTGATGTGCCCCTCTTCAGGTGACTAACTAGGTTATTAGGGTGTTTGGATAGCTGGGGAGGAATGTCCGAGGGCTGTTAGAAGGACTCAGTCCCAGCATTCGCCTTTACGACGGAGAAAAACCTCCGAAAAAACTGATGCCGGTGGCCGGAATCGAACCGGCGACCTCCCGTATTAGAGTCTCGCGCCTTACCGCTGAGCCACCTGAAATCAAACCGCCAGCGCAGTTGACCGCGGTCACTGCGTTCCAGGTTCGAATCCTGGCTTGGGCATGGATGACATGTGACGTTTTTTCATCTTCATTATCGCCTACTCATCGGCTTGATCAGCATCGTTGCAAACATATGAGACGTTTAACTCCAAATATCACTATCAGAAACCTTTGCTCGTTGGTCCAGTGGTTAGCATCCCTGCTTCCAATGCAGAAGGGGGTTCAAATCCCGCTTCAGGCAGAAGTTTTTTAACTTCTTATGTGGATTCAATTCCATTACTTCTTGGCTTAGGAATAAGTAAACGGTGACTTTGGAGCCGTCCTAGCAACGAAGACTCAATAAATTCAAAGTTGTTCTGAATCGGCCTTGTTGATTCTGGCATTTGTCCGCAGGTGTTCGCACTGTCCAATCACTGATTCGTATGTTTCGTATTTGAAATACCGATCTTTGATTGGTTATCGCTCACTCGTCGATGGTGTTCGAAACCTACAGGGTTGGTTTAGTCACTTTAAATTTAAGTCCCCCACTGCAAATCAGTTTCGTTACTGAGTGGGTAGACTCTAAATGTGAATTTATTGAATTTATTTTTATTTATTTATTTATTTGTCTACACTTCGTGTTAGTGCGCGCGTCGCTAGTTGAGTGAATCTAGCACCGACGCGATTCAATCATGTTGTTTTGTTCTGCGCGACGCTAGCGCTGCGCCATGATAGTGGGCGTCGAGTCAACTCCCACGCGACGCCCTATGGGAAATACGGCCACTGCGCTTCGAGGCTCCAATATCCTCTCTCCGTCACATTCATTATTGATAGCTCGAAACACAGAAACAAGCTGCACATCTCAATGCTTCCCGTTTTTCTCTTTTTAAGCCCGATTCACAATTGAAATAAGAGTTGCAATAGTGAAATAGCAATAAGGTTTATATGCGAATTGGAACATACAATCACAATGCTGTGGTTCACAACTGTCACAGTGGATTGAAATAGTCATAAGAATTGAATCAATTCCATTTCTTATTTCAACTTACCATGATGCTCTTTATGACGAACCAATCAGAACGCAGACGAGCCATACTAGAAGGTCAACTACGGAAATAAAAATAAAAACAGTGGCACCAGATATTTTGCTGTTATAGTCAAATGATAGTAAGTACACACTTAAGGCGCTGCTTTGTCTACTTAAATAAGCAACAAGTCGTCGGTTGTGAACCAGTTACTTGTTATTTCACTATTTCACTGTTTCTTATTGCAACTCTTATTTCAATTGTAAATCGGCCTTTAATCCTACTTACTAATTAGGACAACATAATTACAAACACATAGACGTCCGTCAAAATGGTTTTTATTTTAGTGTGGGTTTTGTATTTTAATTGACAAAGTTCGGTTATCTTGAGTAAAAGCTGCATTTCAGCAGTTTTATCCATATTTCCTATTTCCCCCACGTGGGTAGCATCGTTTTTAAATCTACTTATAAATATTTATACAGTGATTTGATTGAAATTTCTCCAACTCAGGTTGGTTTGAGATGCTGGGCATACGCGAAGTTTCTCCCAGACTATGGTTGCAACTAGGAATATCAACGATAATCGCATATCGATAAATACCGATAATATCGTATATCGATGTTAAATTCTGTGCGATATCCCGATAATCGCGGCGACTTGATTTCATATTGGAATTTGGCGCCTGCTTAACGTTAGCCGAGCCATTCGAGCGACCACCGACCAGCCGCCGAGTGTCCTCCTTCGATGTAGCCGCAGGAGAACTATTCGCCACTACCCTCCACCCCCCCCCCCCCCCCATATGACGCAATGTTAAAAAGGTAGTATTAGTGCTTGTTTCATAATATCGCGGTGATATATCGCGATAAAAATTGAAAATGCAATATCGAGACGATATTTTTTTGCGTCGATATCATCGCGATAATTAGTTATTGTTGTTGCGATTATCGATATGGAATTTCATATCGTTTGACATTTCTAGTTGCAACACTTAAGTTATTGCGTAAAATTATGTCTCAGTCGTAAAGGCGAATGCCAGGATCGAGTCCCGCCATCAGCCCTAGGACATTTTTTCTCAGCTATCCAAACACCCTAACATACCTAGCTAGTAACCTGAAGAGGGCGCATCAGATAAGGCCGGGTGCACCCCCCAAAACAATATTATTATCGCCGTGTTCATTGGTCGACATGACCGTTGACCTTCCAACAGCCGCGACACGCGATCACACTCAACACGTATGTCGTGTGAACAGGCTGTTAGTGTAGGTAGTGTAGATGTAGGCAGCTCTCTTAATAATAATAACACCCTGCTGTATAGGGTATAGGGTGTACTCCAGTGTCGTATGTAGACATTTAGTGTAGGCCTAGTGTAGATGTAGGCAGCTCTCTTAATAATAATAACACCCTGCTGTATAGGGTATAGGGTGCACTCTAAATCTATTTATAACTGCGTTCCAGAATTCATCGGATTAATAAGCCAACAGTAATCCGAGTGTTCCAATATTCATACTGGATGGCTTCTTACATGTTCCAGAATCAATCACTAGCTAATCCCATCTCTCATTCAACTCGACCATTTCTTGAGATTTCTCGGATTACTTGGATCCGTTGTGGCGCGAATTTGATTTGATTTTTTTTTACTTTTAACTGATGGTTATTTATTTATTTATTTATTTATTTATTTATGTATGTATGTATGTATGTATGTATGTATGTATGTATGTATGTATGTATGTATGTATGTATGTATGTATGTATGTATGTATGTATGTATGTATGTATGTATGTATGTATGTATGTATGTATGTATGTATGTATGTATGTATGTATGTATGTATGTATGTATGTATGTATGTATGTATGTATGTATGTATGTATGTATGTATGTATGTATGTATGTATGTATGTATGTATGTATGTATGTATGTATGTATGTATGTATGTATGTATGTATGTATGTATGTATGTATGTATGTATGTATGTATGTATGTATGTATGTATGTATGTATGTATGTATGTATGTATGTATGTATGTATGTATGTATGTATGTATGTATGTATGTATGTATGTATGTATGTATGTATGTATGTATGTATGTATGTATGTATGTATGTATGTATGTATGTATGTATGTATGTATGTATGTATGTATGTATGTATGTATGTATGTATGTATGTATGTATGTATGTATGTATGTATGTATGTATGTATGTATGTATGTATGTATGTATGTATGTATGTATGTATGTATGTATGTATGTATGTATGTATGTATGTATGTATGTATGTATGTATGTATGTATGTATGTATGTATGTATGTATGTATGTATGTATGTATGTATGTATGTATGTATGTATGTATGTATGTATGTATGTATGTATGTATGTATGTATGTATGTATGTATGTATGTATGTATGTATGTATGTATGTATGTATGTATGTATGTATGTATGTATGTATGTATGTATGTATGTATGTATGTATGTATGTATGTATGTATGTATGTATGTATGTATGTATGTATGTATGTATGTATGTATGTATGTATGTATGTATGTATGTATGTATGTATGTATGTATGTATGTATGTATGTATGTATGTATGTATGTATGTATGTATGTATGTATGTATGTATGTATGTATGTATGTATGTATGTATGTATGTATGTATGTATGTATGTATGTATGTATGTATGTATGTATGTATGTATGTATGTATGTATGTATGTATGTATGTATGTATGTATGTATGTATGTATGTATGTATGTATGTATGTATGTATGTATGTATGTATGTATGTATGTATGTATGTATGTATGTATGTATGTATGTATGTATGTATGTATGTATGTATGTATGTATGTATGTATGTATGTATGTATGTATGTATGTATGTATGTATGTATGTATGTATGTATGTATGTATGTATGTATGTATGTATGTATGTATGTATGTATGTATGTATGTATGTATGTATGTATGTATGTATGTATGTATGTATGTATGTATGTATGTATGTACGTATTTATTTATTTATTTATTTATTTATTTATTTATTTATTTATTTATTTATTTATTTATTTATTTATTTATTTATTTATTTATTTATTTATTTATTTATTTATTTATTTATTTATTTATTTATTTATTTATTTATTTATTTATTTATTTATTTATTTATTTATTTATTTATTTATTTATTTATTTATTTATTTATTTATTTATTTATTTATTTATTTATTTATTTATTTATTTATTTATTTATTTATTTATTTATTTATTTATTTATTTATTTATTTATTTATTTATTTATTTATTTATTTATTTATTTATTTATTTATTTATTTATTTATTTATTTATTTATTTATTTATTTATTTATTTATTTATTTATTTATTTATTTATTTATTTATTTATTTATTTATTTATTTATTTATTTATTTATTTATTTATTTATTTATTTATTTATTTATTTATTTATTTATTTATTTATTTATTTATTTATTTATTTATTTATTTATTTATTTATTTATTTATTTATTTATTTATTTATTTATTTATTTATTTATTTATTTATTTATTTATTTATTTATTTATTTATTTATTTATTTATTTATTTATTTATTTATTTATTTATTTATTTATTTATTTATTTATTTATTTATTTATTTATTTATTTATTTATTTATTTATTTATTTATTTATTTATTTATTTATTTATTTATTTATTTATTTATTTATTTATTTATTTATTTATTTATTTATTTATTTATTTATTTATTTATTTATTTATTTATTTATTTATTTATTTATTTATTTATTTATTTATTTATTTATTTATTTATTTATTTATTTATTTATTTATTTATTTATTTATTTATTTATTTATTTATTTATTTATTTATTTATTTATTTATTTATTTATTTATTTATGTATTTATTTATTTGTTGTGACGTCCAAAGAACATATATATATATATATATATATATATATATATATATATATATACACATATGGTACATGTGTATGGCATTGCTACATCTACTATACTACACTACAAAATTACAAAAACACGACAAAATTACGTGATTAATGTAATTACATGAAATGCAAGGATAGGTCAGAGGGACAGGCATTGAAGGTTTAGTTTGTTAGTCACTGGGGTCGCCAAGAATTATTTAAAGTGTAGAATGCTTTTGCTAAGAGAGAGGTTTTCAGTCTATATATTAAAGGAGTGGGAGAGAATTAGAGTCTTTTGCTGATTGGGGAAGTTGGTTGTAAATTTTACTGCATAGGGCTGTGGTTGAAATATATGTGTGGTTTGATGTGGGGATGAAAATGTTACAGATGGATCTAGTAATTATGAGAGTGGTTGGCATTGTTTACTAGAAAGTGGTCAGGATAAGAGTAAAGAAAGAAGCGGCTGTTATTATTATTATTAGAAATATGCTATTGTTGTTACTATTAACTCATCATTCCAAGTTTAAAAACTTCCTGTACACTATACCCCACAATTGAACAATAATACAACTTTTTGCGTCTCGATGTCTACGTTTTTGTTTTTTTTTATGTCAGACTGGCATGGAACAATTGACAACTACTATTACCGATGTGACGCCATGTTCAGAACAAAGCCTGGCATGCACATAGACGCGGCTAATGGGGCACATTCACATGAATTAGGGTAACTCGCCGCGTGGCCAAGTTATCGACTCAGGAAAGGCTAAAAATAAGATTCGCAGTTTCCTTGACGTCTTCGTGAGTGGTCGATATAGTAGGATGACGTCACTAACTACGTGTTGCTGCCTGCGAGACTATGTACAGGTCACGCGATGCGCGCACGCACGCAGGTCAAACATTGTCCAAATGATCTCCAGAGAAACAAAACACATCTTTTAGTTAATTATGTGGTGTTTAACGACGTACTCGACGGCGGGGTCGTAATCATGTAGGGGTTGTTTGGAGAAACGGGACAACGGGGTCATAATGATGTAGGGGTTGTTTGGAGAAACGGGACAACGGGGTCATAATGATGTAGGGGTTGGTTGGAGAAACGGGACAAGTAGGAGACCCAATATTACAATGAGTTGAGTCTGCGGCAGCAGAGAGTGAGAATTTAAAGTTTTAGCTGTTCGTTTCTTTAAAACAATTTTTAAAACCTAAATTTGTGGGAAGATACACCGGACAGATAATTAAATAAATAAATAAATAAATTCGCATTTAGAGTCTACCCACTCAGTAACTAAACTGATTTGCAGTGGGGGACTTCAATTTAAAGCGACTAAACCAACCCTGTAGACTTCGAACACCATCGACGAGTGAGCGATAACCAATCAAAGATCGATATTTCAAATATGAAACATATGAATCAGTGATTGGACAGTGCGAACACCTGCGGACAAATGCCAGAATCAACAAGGCCGCTTCAGTACAACTTTGAATTTATTGAGTGCTTCGTTGCTAGGACAGCTCCAAAGTCACCGTTTACGTATTCCTAAGCCAAGAAGTAATGGAACTGAATCCTTAATAGAAGTTAAAAAACTTCTGCCATGAAGCGGGATTTGAAACCCGGGACCTTCTGCATTGGAAGCAGGGATGCTAACCACTGAACCAACGAGCCACCTCAGCGAGGATTATCAGGGTCTGCAGATAACGGACAAATATGCCAAATCCATTACTAAATGCGATAACACGATACTATTGTACTATCGTTTTTAATCCAAACGTAAAGAATTTTGTAAATATTTATTTTTGTTATCTGTAGGCCCTGGTGGTATTTAAAAAAGATTTTTTAAAAATATGTTTTAAAGATAGAAAACATAAAATTGTCACGATCTGCTGCCGCAGAGTCTTGGGGAAAAGGGAGGATCTCTTTTCGTCGCCTCTTACGATTGGCAGGGTCACCCTGGGTAAACTTCTAGCCGGGGGGAGGGGGGGGGGGGGGGGGGGGGTGGTTTGGAAACGTGTGGGGGTCAATAAAAACACCGCCATAGCAACGAAGCTCATCATAGTAAATGGTAGAGAGAACATGTCCCCCACTAAAATTCAAAAATTCTATTATTTTATATCCAATTGTGTGCCTGGAATTGTTAATTCTGTTGTTGGATAAATGAATAATAATCAGTTCTTGGAACTGAGTGGGTGGACGATAAATACAAATGATATTTATTTTAATTGCTTTTTGAGGATTCGTGCAATTTGTGAGTGGAAACATATTTTTCCAAGTTGCAAAACTGATGTTTAAAACAACCAGAGTTAAATTTCCACTGGTGAAACCGGGCCTTAGTAAAACAATGAATATTCGACATAAATGTTGAGTCATAGTGTATTAATATACAAAAACAAACGAGCATTGCATCGAAATAACAACAAGTAGCAAACTTTGGAATATTTTATTATGAAAATATTTTATTTGAAATGAGAATAATTCTTGTAGCTCCACACACCCACTAAATCCCAACGCAACAAATTGTTCAATATTTCTGGCCAGTCTTGTGTGTGATAAAAAAACAATTTACTTTTCCAAATAACAAAACCGAAGAGACTAAAAATAAACTCCTAATGAAGCAAATGTCCATCTTTGAGCAAGGGGAAGTACTAAAATAGCTTTTCTTTGTAAATATAACGATTGTCCGAAGTCCGAAGGGGGGATGTTTGACCACACAATAAATATATTCCTTAAAACCAATATCCTACAATAAGGCACTAATAGTCGATTTACAGCTACGCGTTGCGAGCGAAGCGAAGGCGCGAGCTCCAATCAGTGGCCGAGTTAGTGTGAAACTATTAACTTCTTTGCATGAAACTCGGCCGCTGATTGGAGCTCGCGCCCTCGCTTCGCTCGCAACGCGTAGCTGTAAACGTAGCATAAAGCTGGTTTAATGTTCCGTTCAAATTTCCCAGAAATCCTAGAAAACTGTTCCCCGCGGCGATTCTTAGTTCTTAGTAATTTCTACTTGTACAGATACCCCCCTCCCCCCACCCCCCTTCATCGGGGCCCTAGCAACCAATCATCCCACGACAGGAAGCTACGACATAAAGTCGAGATTGTTGCGAGTTTACTCGAGACATCGATACGAGCGTGGGGGGGGGGGGGGGGGGTGGAAGTTGGGGGGGTTGAAATACTGGGGGCAACCTTATAAAGTTGCCCCGACGTAAGTATTCTCATGCTTACGACATCCGAGTACAAAGGTACCAACTTAATCGTCTACTTCTCTAGTTTCTACCGTCTAATTAAAACAGGGCCATCAGGAACAATTTACGACGTTCCGTTGGTTACCTGGAACGGTGGGCGTGGCTACCCAAGTAGCACAAACTTGTGGCAAACTGATGGTAAACTGCGGATCGCCATAAATTGAAGTGATGGGCCATAGGCGGCGATGCGCTTACGGCCCGCTTATGGGGTTGGCCAAGCCCCCTTCTGTTTGCCGTAAGCGGGTTATCGCTTATGGGCCATAGGCGGGCCGCTGTGGAAAACCGACAGTTGCAAAAACTATAAACTATATTTTTTGCTACAGCGGCCCGCCTGCGCGCCACAACCTTTATTGTGTTGATGTCATGGTTACGGCGCGTGAGCGGCGTGCTGTAGGGCCTGCATCTTTTTACAGCAGTGGGCCATCACTTTGCCACAACCCCAAAACGTATTGATTTCGCAAACGATCATCTGTTAACCGGCAGTTTACCGTCAGTTATATGTTCGACAATTGACTTAATTTCACGTACACATCGGACAGTTCAAATTAAGCATTTGCTTTGTTATGACCCTGTCAGACGAGAGAAAAACTCGCCAAGAAGAATGTAAAAAATAAATTTGTATGCGCAAACTATACTAAATGTATTACCACTAAAAGAAAGCAATTTCGTGTTATGTTTATGAACATGCCACTCAATAAAGGACTCAAGACTTACATAAATAGCGCTGCTAAGCAACCTCCTTTAAGCGCCAATGATGAATAATAACAATAAAACAACAATGAAAATTGACAGGTAAACCACTGTTTTTAGAAGTTTATTTTCTTGCCACCAGAATGCATGTAGTCTATTTTGAGTGCTCTTTTTTACTTACATTTCTATTATTCACCTTGGCAGAGAATGAACAAAGTGGCCGTGAGGACTGAGGAATGCGTAGGAGAAAGCACGGATATGGATATTATCTTAAAAAGGTATTTGCAGCAGTGTTAGTAACAAGAAATATACCAGCGTGAAATATGATATGATAAACGGCTGCAAGAACCTTAATAAGAAGAAATCAATGTACATAAGCAGTTGAGCTTTACCAGTTTTAATTATATTATTATTTGAAAGGTTTTACAGAGCAGTACTTATTATAAACAGACAGTATTTATTCCAAACATTAAATGAATTACATAATACATCATTTTCTATAGGTCTACCACTCAGAACATGATGCAATGTTCCAGTTTCAGTTACAGAGAAGATAAAGCCAAATTTAGTTTTACTTGAGTGTCAGATGTCACATTATGTGACCTTAAGGTCAACAGGTAACATAAATCTAGCACATTCTTACGATTTGTCAATGTCGGTGCATGAATCTCCTTCATTGGTGCTGACATGGCTTCTGAGGCCACCAGTGGCCATGGTGGCAATGTAGTACGCCAGGTACCGAGTATTTATCAACGTTGTCTAGCTGAATACTGGTATTTAAGCTGAAATAAAATAGAAAAATACCTAGATAGAACAATGTTATGAAAACTTCTTTGATTACGCCTAATAAATTTCAATTCGATGGCACTACAGCTGAGCATTTTTTATTTTTTTATATATTTTTTTATATTATGTACCTAATAGAAAAAGATAACAAGTCATAACAGGATATTTGGCCACTTGTGTAAACCAGAGAATGGGTTGCCAATCAACAATGCGATCAACGGAAAAATTGCGTTTTCAGGGATGAAATAAAATTGTATGATTACGTACTATATGGTTTAAAATATGAAATTTAATAAAATTAACTAACAATTAATCGATTTCAAATTCACTAAAGGGTATTTGTGTCTGTGGCAGCTGTGGTATTTCTGTGGCAGAACGCAGGGACATACCTGATTGCACTACTTGTAAATGGAAATGAAAAATAATAATAAATAATTAAACAAATTGTATTTATGGTCTACCCACTCGGTTACAAGAACAGATTTTCAGCGGGGGACATTTATATACTACTTATTATGGGCTTCGTTGCTATGACGGCTTCAAAGTCGACGTTTACATATTATAGACCAGTACCATACATATAGATTTAAGTCAAATTCCAAAATTAAAAAACCCCAGCCCGAACCGGGATTCGAACCCCGGGCCTTCTGCAGTGGAAGCAGGAATAAACCCACTGGACCAACAAGCCTTAGCTGTGTATGATGGCGTAAGCTACACAAGTTATTTAAATTACCTGATTGCACTTCTTGTAAATGGAAATACAAAATAATAATAAATAATTAAACAAATTTCAATTAAAAAATTATTATTAATTAAAAAATAATAATAAATAATTAAACGAAATGTTGTATTTATGGTCTACCTACTCGGTTACAAGAACAGATTCTCAGCCCACAGATTAAAGTCCCCCACTGAAAATCAGTCTTGTTACTGAGTGGGTAGACTCTAAATGTGCATTTATTTATTTATTTATTTAATTAATTAAAAAAGCTAAAGAAATAGGCAGGACCACTTGGTCCTCAACCATAACAGTGATAACAGGGTAGATCATCTCACTAAAGAAAGCATGTCAATGTTTTTTGAGTAGGTAGTAGATAGATAGATAGATATATAGACAGACAGACAGACAGACAGACAGACAGACAGACAGACAGACAGACAGACAGACAGACAGACAGACAGACAGACAGACAGACAGACAGACAGACAGACAGACAGACAGACAGACAGACAGACAGACAGACAGACAGACAGACAGACAGACAAACAGACAGACAGACAGACAGACAGACAGACAGACAGACAGACAGACAGACAGACAGACAGACAGACAGACAGACGGACAGACAAACAGACAGACAGACAGACAGACAGACAGACAGACAGACAGACAGACAGACAGACAGACAGACAGACAGACAGACACAGACAGACAGACAGACAAACAGACAGATAGACAGATATACAGACAGACAGACAGACAGACAGACAGACAGACAGACAGACAGACAGACAGACAGACAGACAGACAGACAGACAGACAGACAGACAGACTGATGGATAGATAGATAAGAGTAGATAGATCCTGATGTGTTATATTTTATTTTATTAATCTGTACTCACCTTTGTGTTCGCAATTAGCGCTGCACTTGTGCGTATTGCCTGTATTGTCACACTATGCGACCGCCGATTGCGAGACTCAGACAATGACTAAATATTAAATAATGTGTTTGGCTGGACCTAATGTAGGGTCAGCTACATGCGTCAACTTGAATGAATTGCGGCATTGTTTCTAAAAGTGCACACGTTACAAAACTACATCCGCCTCGCTTTATGTGGCGGCGTCTTCTGTGCGAGTCAGTAAGTATCAAGTGATATGGATTCCGTTCCGTGCCTTGTTCGATAGTGTGAGTGTGGTTTTACATCCAGGGCCCACCCCGCCAAGAACAGCTGAGGTGTTGGTAGATAAAAATATAATCATAGATCGATGCGTGTATTTTTAACAAAAACAAATGTCTAAAATACTGTCTTATTGAAATGTTAACGGTAATTTTCCATGTTTCCTTTGCAAAAAGGGGGGGAGGGGTTGTCCCCTCCCCCCCTCCCCCCCGTGTATACCATAGAGTTAGTTCTATGGTGTATACGCCACTGCACGGGGCTATTCTACTCTATTCTTGGAGTATTCTACTCTTGAATACAACACAAATTGTTGTAGATGCAAAATAACACCTATTATGGGTTAGCCAAGAACAAATGCATTGGGTTTTAGGAATTATAAACCCAATGCAAGGCTGGATATTCACTGCCAATGCTTTGGGTTTGACTTGAAACCCAACAACATGGGCAAGCTCTAACTAGCATAGCCTATGACCTACCACTTAATATGATTATTGTTCATACTCACCAAATAATGTCTTCCATCGTAATGATGATCCATGTGTTCTCTGTTCTATTCTCTTCTGCCTGACTTGTGTTTGCTCACTAACAAGGAAAACGCTCCGCGTTGCCAGTGAGCGGGTTTTTTCAATGTATTAAGGGAACACTCCTGTCAAAATAAAAAAACTTACAGTTTTTAACTTACAAACTTAGTTTTTTTTTTGTGAAATGGTGTACTTATTAAAAAACTATTCAACATAAAAAAAAAAAGTGGACTCATAATTTGACCCCCCACCGAATTTTTATATTGTAAAATTTTGCTGTTCGGTTGAAAAAACAAAACTTTTTAACTATGGGCACGATTTTGGAAAAAATTTATATTAGTGTTCCTTAAGCATGTGTTTAGATAACTGTACATTGATTTTTTTTTCTTCATATATTTGCTCATGTTTTATGTATATTGAACTTTAATTAAATTTTATTGTTACTCCTGATGAAGTTCAATATTTTTTTCTGCTCTTAGTTTTAAAGATATGTTAAAAACGTTACACCACTTTTTGCTTACATGTTTAAGGAACACACACAACAAAAATTGGCATGATCAGATAATTTTTGCAATGGAAGTGCACTTTTCAAGTTCTAAATTGGTGCTAGAAATATACTCGGGAAAATGCACTTTTAAGATTTTCTTGCAGAAAACTGTACGTACCCATTGCCATGTAGTTTAGAACTGCCCTGCTCCATAGGTTGGCCCTTCTGATTGGGTTGTCTTCTTCTGGGTTTTTGTTTTGGTCCATTTCTTTAGTTTCCTAGCATTTTTAAATGCATTTTGTAGCCTCCGCGTACTCTGGTTTATGCGACGCGTGTCTCTTTTTTTGCAGATGTTGCTGGTATTTACACCAGGAGATAACCCAAACAATGACCATTTGACCCTGGCTGTTTCCATGCACCCCTGGTTAAACTCTAGCACTCCTGCTGCCACTGCACTACACACTTTCGCTTTGCCGACAAATGTGTCTTTGCCGCACTTTCGCCAAATCTCTCTCACTGGAATAGCTTTCCGATTGCAGCAGTTTACAGTTGTTACATACAACTTTGAACTTACATGACATACCTGTCCTCTCTGCTACTTCAACTCCAAGTTCCATTTGTAAGCATCCTTTGCATGGGAATTCTTTGATCAAGTTGTACAAAGAATTACGCTGTACGAAGAAGAACTCGGCACCAGACTCTTGTTCTTGTATTCTTGGCTGCGGCGTAGGCCCTGGATTCATGTCTGGTGTAGTAGGACTAGACCTACATGTCATACTAAACTTAGATAAGGTTGCAGATGTAGGTGTAACGTTTATATTGTCAGATGAAGTGCTAGGCCTAGAAGTAGGTTCAGGATCTTGGTCTAGGGCTAGGCCTTGTACAGCTGGAGTGGGCGTAGCAACTTCATTTGTGACATTACTATTGTTAACAATAGGCCTAGGCTCATCTTGATCAGAGTCTACAGTAATCTGAATCACGTCTTCACCTGGTGGGCACACAACATCATTTTTCCATCGTTTCGCAGCTAAACGTTTACCTTTGTCCGACAGCTTCTTCTTAGGCATTGTAACCCTACTTTTGACACCACACTATTTGAAGCACAAAGGTACTCTAGTCCTCAAAAGTAACCTCCACAAACAGTTGTATAACTCAATTAATATTTAAACACTATTATGAGTTAATAATATTAATAATAAAGCTTTGAAAAACAGAAAAAGCTTTGATAAAGACGAAAGTTTGAGACAAGGCGTGTATACAAACAGTTGTCAGTTTATTGCCGGGTGAACAAACGAGATTTGAAATAATCGATTGTGAAACAGTTGCCAAAGTCACCAAGAGAGTGCACTGCAGTTCAGTTTGAAGAAGCAAAGACGCTGCTAATAAAGATATAACATTCGACTTTGTAGCGGGAACCAGTAAGAAATTATGATTTTTTGAAAATCCTACATTTTCAATGAAATTTTCTACAAAAATCTCTAGTAGAGTGCAATTTCGTGCGCGCACTCATGTTTAAAGTTATTTTTCACACAGATAAAGTCGCATATACCATATAATATTGCTATATGACGTATTTATAAAGTTTTTAAAAATAAATAGTAAAAAAAAAAAAAAATGGCTAAATTGAAATTTTTGCCATGTTTTCACCGGAGTGTTCCCTTAAAGCAAACACATCTTTTGAATATCATAATATTACTCTTACAAAAAAAAACCTTTATAATAAACAAAATTTGTGTTTACAAGATAGCGATTTACAATCTTAGAATTTGTGTACATTATTTCTCGATATGTTGCTAATAATTGCACGAAATATTATTTAAATCCGTTGAGAAGTTTTATTTAAATAAATCAAACCCTTCAAGTTGATTTTTCCATTGATTTCCGCATAATTTCATTCGACCGTGGTCTACTCAATAGGCTATAATTCATAAACTATCAAACATATCATTGTATGGAAAAATCGATAATGTAGGTACGGGCTAGATCTGAACTTTCGTATTGTTTAATCATACAATAACCGCATTTAAACCATGATAAAAGCTTTTTAATTTGTCGACTAAGCTCGTTGTTTAATTTTGCATGTTTGCCGTGAACATCATAAAACATAACATGTCATTGTAGCCATTCTATGATAGCTATCAAAATTCAAAATACCTAGTAAAAAAGGTCTGAATGCGCACGCCATTTCGGTAGCATACTATGTGCATTGAACGACATACAACAAAAAATGTATGGACTGTTATTAGTGTGGGTGCGGAAATCACAAAAATAAAATACATACAAGGTTTGTTTTAAGATGATGATATTTGGACTTTACGTATCATATTTTTGCAACTATGGCTAATTGAAACGATGAGTGGGTAACTATGATGATGAAAAAACACCACACACACACACGATATATCCATGCCCAAGCAAGGATTCCAACCTGGAACGCAGATACCTCGGTTTACTAGACCAACGCCTAATCGACCGCGGTCAACAAAGCTGGCGTTTGTTTTCGAAAATATCATTTGGAAATACTACAGATGTCAATTTATCTTATTGAGTGATTTCATTCAAGTTGTATGTACACGGCCATTGATTCATTTCGACCGCTAACAGTTTACGAACTATGCGCGGAAACTGTTGCCCGTGATTGGTTAGATTGGCGAGGACTACCTCATTCAGCCAATAAACGCGCTCAAACTGAGCGGTAGTTTGAACTGCATTGAGAATAACAGAGGGAACAAAATGTCATTGAAAACAAAGTCACGTAAAGCTGTGATATGCGTCAAACGTGAATGTATATATTATTGTGATGTTTCCATTTGCCCGATTAATCTTATTATATTTGGTGCGTTCATGGTAGTATAGATATTGCAGTTACTATAAGTCTTATGTCCGCTCTTATGACTTCCAACAAAATGTGAAAGTATACGCTATAACTTGTTTTCACCAAGGAAACCACCAATCAGAGGCTGTGAAATGAAGTCATCTGACACCCAAAACGTTTAGTTGGAAGTCATAAGATATAGGTATTAGATAAAAAAATCTTAAACATTTGCTTGTATGCATATTTTATGGACCACTTGCATTCAGAAGGACGTGCAAATATTCCAAAAACTAAACCTACTATGGCGTATGAAAAAAGTTAATAAGATAAAAATAACATTAATTGTGCTACTGTAAATGTGTACTAGTCCATACACGAGGTTTAAAAACGAACCAAATTCACAATGATATAAAAGCCATAACAGTAATATTAAACACCACACACAAACACAGTATTTCCTTTAATTTCCAACAATGATGGCATAAAAGCGCACACCTCTCTGGAGACTACTTCACCTACTTAAAAGGGTAATAGATAAGGATCTGAGGTTGGTTCGAGTCTAGTTACGTTGAGAACTATATATTTATTATGCATTATCTGCGGATAAGTAACATACCATGGAGTTGGATTATTTGCACTTATTCTATGCAATTACTTTGTGACAATTTTGAAGTAAGTAACTATAAATCTATATTTCAACCGACAGAAAGCGGGGGTGGCGTGTACGCCGTGGTTATGGTTGATATTGTCAAAATAAAATAATTTAACAGGCTAGAGACAACGGCGGTTGTGCCTTTATAGGGGGCTATAGGCGGGCCGCCCACTGTTTGCCGCCTGTCGGCTGTGAGCTTATGGGCCATAGGCGGACCGCCCACTGTTTGCCGCCTGTCGGCTGTACGCTTATGGGCCATAGGCGGACCGCCCACTGTTTGCCGCCTGTCGGCTGTGAGCTTATAGGCCACAGGTGGGCCGCCTACTGTTTGCCGCCTGTCGGTTGTGAGTTTATGGGCCACAGGCGGGCCGCCTTCTCTTCGCCGCCTGTCGGTTGTGAGCTTATGGGCCATAGGTGGGCCGCCTACTATTCGCCGCCTGTCGGTTGTGAGCTTATGGGCCATAGGCGCCCCGCCTACTATTCGCCGCCTGTCGGTTGTGAGCTTATGGGCCATAGGCGGGCCGCCCACTTTTCGCCGCCTGTCGGTTGTGAGCTTATGGGCCATAGGCGGGCCGCCCACTTTTCGCCGCCTGTCGGTTGTGAGTTTATGGGCCATAGGCGGGCCGCCTACTGTAACCCGTCTGTGAAATTTTGTGTTTATGGGCCAAAGGCGGGCCGCTGAAGGAAAACGTTTGCAGCAGTTTGCCGCTGATGGGCCATAAGCACACACCAGTTCTGTGCTTGCTGGGTAATTAGGCTTGTGCATCTACTAAGCAGAAGACTGCGAATGTGTGAAAGAACGCCAGGAATCTATATAAGGTGAGGTCGATATACGAATACTTACGTTGTGGCTAGTATACATATATAAAACCTAGTAGTTGGACTATACACTGATCCTTGTCAAGATCAAAGAATTAAAAACGCAATATTTCGAGCCCTAATCAGAGCTCTTCGACGGGCGAAATCACACTCAAATCCCAGTGTGATTTCGCCCGTCGAAGAGCTCTGATTAGGGCTCGAAATATTGTGTTTTTAATTCTTTGATCTTGACAAGGAACAGTGTATAGTCCAACTACTAGGTTTAATATAACGTTTTACCTGTTCTACTATGTTTCCGTCCTTTAATCAACGATTCAGAATACTATACATATGCTTGCGTCATAGATGAGTGAGTGAGTCGTGGCCGACCAGCGAGCCTATATTTTCAAATACAGATCACTGATTGGCTACGAGTTCCTCGTCTGTGACGAATGCATCTGTAAGGTTGTCTAGGTACACGCAGGGATATTTACATTAATTTCTCTAGTTTGCCACAGTTTGCCACGCCCACATATCCCTTATGATAATGCATGTCCTAGATCTAGCTACGGCCAGAGGCGGCATTAGAGAGTCTAGGGGGGAAGAGGGGCGCGCGCCCCCCAATCATCATCTGCGTCTCATCCCCAATATGTTTTTTTTAGTCAATCCGAAATATTCTAGAGTCTATACCAAGTTAAAGTTTGGCATTTTTATGGTTCCAACCTATGGTTTCCTGGAAACAATTTTTGCTTTACTGTGAAGCAACCAGTTTTGACAACATTAATTAAATCTATATATATATATATATATAAAAGAAAGATGTATATTATGTATGTCCTTTATACATTACTAAACCATTCATTCGATCTCCATGAAACTTGGCACATATATGTATTTTTTCACGGGGAAGGTTTCTATGCTATCCATTTTGGTTTTGCACGTGGTGATCGGTGCCTGCAAAGAGGGCTCACCAATGAATTGACTTCGACACCGTTGGTACATATCACCATGAAACTTTGCACTTATATGTATTTTTTCACGGGGAAGGTTTCTATGCTATCCTTTTTGCTGTAACTTCCCCACGTGGTGATCGGTGCCTGCAAAGAGGGCTCACCAATGAATTGACTACGACACCGTTGGACATATCACCATGAAACTTTGCACTTATATGTATTTTTTCACGGGGAAGGTTTCTATGCTATCCATTTTGCTGTAACTTCCCCACGTGGTGATCGGTGCCTGCAAAGAGGGCTCACCAATGAATTGACTTCGACACCGTTGGACATATCACTAGAGATGCAAGAAAATGGTTTTATTTTTCTTCACTTTTCGTTTTAAAAACTGAGAATTATGGTGTTTTGCGGTGTTATTGTTTTTTTAATCAAAAATCGTGTTTTTACATAAAATCATTGATAAAACTAAAAAAGGTTACCTTTTCTAAACTATTATAATATGTGTATGCCGTATGGCCCTAAATGTATATACATAGTGATGGGCGTCAAAGATTAGATTAGACTGCAGAGAAGTAAGTGGTGATGATGCGGGCTTTTTATTTCGTAATTCTTGTGAAGATTTGAACAGAAGGGAATACAAAATTACGAATTACTTTTAATAATGGTGTTATTTTGCTAGAAAGTGGCAATTATGGACTATGGTGTTATATCGCGAACCAACTCATAATTCGTTTTATAAGTATTTTATGGTGTTATTTCGCGATTTGAATCTGAATCCCAGTGACGCATAACGTAAAGAAATGTTGAAACCAGCACTCTAGAGTGTTTTGTTACACTTTTCGTTTTATCGTGCATTGCGAAAAACTTGCATCTCTACATATCACCATGAAACTTGGCACATATATGTATTTTTTTCACTGGGAAGGTTTCTATGCTATCCATTTTGGTTTTGCACGTGGTGATCGGTGCCTGCAAAGAGGGCTCACCAATGAATTGACTTCGACACCGTTGGTACATATCACCATGAAACTTTGCACTTATATGTATTTTTTCACGGGGAAGGTTTCTATGCTATCCTTTTTGCTGTAACTTCCCCACGTGGTGATCGGTGCCTGCAAAGAGGGCTCACCAATGAATTGACTACGACACCGTTGGACATATCACCATGAAACTTTGCACTTATATGTATTTTTTCACGGGGAAGGTTTCTATGCTATCCATTTTGCTGTAACTTCCCCACGTGGTGATCGGTGCCTGCAAAGAGGGCTCACCAATGAATTGACTTCGACACCGTTGGACATATCACCATGAAACTTGGCACATATATGTATTTTTTTCACTGGGAAGGTTTCTATGCTATCCATTTTGGTTTTGCACGTGGTGATCGGTGCCTGCAAAGAGGGCTCACCAATGAATTGACTTCGACACCGTTGGACATATCACCATGAAACTTTGCACTTATATGTATTTTTTCACGGGGAAGGTTTCTATGCTATCCATTTTGCTGTAACTTCCCCACGTGGTGATCGGTGCCTGCAAAAAAGGGCTCACCAATGAATTGACTTCGACACCGTTGGACATATCACCATGAAAGTTGGTACATGTATTTGTATTATTTTACGGGGAAGAATGACTTATCGTGTACTATACCTACCAGCCACACAGGCACATAAACACCGGTAGAGTCGGTGTCAAATAGTTGTGACACAGTTCGCGTGTGTTCGTTGTGAACTATAGATGTTTACTTAGTTACGTTTGGTACCTGGGTTGGTCACATTCGAATCCATAGTTTATCCAATGAGAAGGAGTTCACGTGACTGACCATTTTTTTGCGTTTAAAGTAATAAACTTAATTCGCTGTTAATTCAATTATGCCACCCAAACGAAACAATATCGGTCGATCTACACCTCAAGCAAGAAAGAAAAGAGCATCACGAGCATCAGAAACAGACGAGCAACGGGAAGCAAGACACGAAACCGTCCGAGTTCACAATGCTCAAGCCAGATCGTGTGAAACAGACGAGCAACGGGAAGCAAGACACGAAACCGTCCGAGTTCACAATGCTCAAGCCAAATCGTGTGAAACAGACGAGCAACGGGAAGCAAGACTCGAAAGTGTCCGAGTTCACAATACTCAAGCCAGATCGTGTGAAACAGACGAGCAACGGGAAGCAAGACACGAAACCGTCCGAGTTCACAATGCTCAAGCCAAATCGTGTGAAACAGACGAGCAACGGGAAGCAAGACTCGAAACCGTCCGAGTTCACAATGCTCAAGCCAGATCGTGTGAAACAGACGAGCAACGGGAAGCAAGACTCGAAACCGTCCGAGTTCACAATGCTCAAGCCAGATCGTGTGAAACAGACGAGCAACGGGAAGCAAGACACGAAACCGTCCGAGTTCACAATGCTCAAGCCAGACGAACAATGCACACTGATTTACATCTTAGTGCATTCCATTCAGTGGCATTGCAACGCATGCCGGGTACTCGCTAGTAAATAAATAAAATAATTAATTAACATTTAGAGTCTACCCACTCAGTAACTAAACTGATTTTCAGTGTGGGACTTTAATTTCAAGCGACTAAACCAACCCTGTAGGCTCCGAACACCATCGACGAGTGAGCGATAACCAATCAAAGACCTATATTTCAAATACGTAACATATGAATCAGTGATTGGACAGTGCGAACACCTGCGGACCAAAGCCAGAATCAACAAGGCCGATTCAGAACAACTTTGAATCTAATGAGTGCTTCGTTGCTAGGACGGCTCCAAAGTCACCGTTTACTTATTCCTCAGTCAAGTAATGGAATTGAATCCACATTAGAGGTTAAAAAACTAATGCCTGAAGCGGTAAAAATGTGTATCAAAAATATAGTGACACAATACCAATAAGCCTACCTAGAAAATTCTGTACAAGTAGGTAAACATTTCTAATGATGCCACTAAGAGTTTGAAAGGCAAACATCTGTACCCATGGAAACACTCCCACCCACATCAGTGTAGCCTGTGAGGGGTGAGAAGGCGATAGTATCGCTCGATGCCGAGTGGAGCGCTAGTGCGCCTGCGTGACGCGGCATGAATGAAGACGGCTGGCGAGTCATCGCCCACACACACATCTAGCGGGGGGGCTCCCACGGGCCCAGCTACTGACATCAACCCAGCCAACCCACATGAATGGATGGGCCCATTGCCAAAACAAACAAACACCATTAATCCCAGCCCTTGTCAAAGCAGTTCTCCGTCTTGTTATACTAGCCACGATGTAAGCATTCGCATACCGACCTCAGATCCTTATCTACTGCGCTAGTTCAACGAAATTCAACGGATTCCTGGCGTTCTTTCATGCCGCATTTACATCCACTTAACGCTCGTAAATTAACATACGCAAATTTCAAACTTCGTCAAATTTATATGGTTGTCTACAACTAATCTAAGAAATTAACAAAATTTACTTCAATCAACAAATCAGAATATTACTGGGGGAGAGAATTTGCTCTGCGCATGCGCCACTTTGTCAAATTAACGAAAAGTTGAATTTGATTGAACTTTCGCCTCAGCTTGGCTTGGCGTACGTAGCGTTAATTTGCTTAATTTCAATGTAGACTATTTCCATTTGATTTGTACAGGCTCAACTCGTGGGCGTACGTCAAGTAAGTTAATTTACGAACGTTAAGTGGTTGTAAACGCGGCTTCACACTTTCGTAAATTTAAGTCTTCCGCTCAAGCTTAATTAGCCACGCCCACCGTTCTAGGTAATCAACGGAAGGTCGTAAAATATCCTTAATGGATGTTTCAATTAGATGGTAGGAAACTAGAGAAGTAGAAAATTAAGTTGGTACCGTTGGACGCGGCTATGACGTAAGCATGAGAATACTCACGTTGAGGCAACTATGTGTAAAGGGTATTGTAGCAAGAGAAACAAGATAAGTGGGTTCGAGATTCATCGGATTACTAATGTCACTCAGCCAACAGTAATCCAAGTGTTCCAATATTCATACTGGATGGCTTCTTACATGTTCTAGAATCAATCTCATTAGATTTCATCAAACTCAACCTTTTTCGACAGAGATTTTTCGGATTACTTGGATTCGTGGCGCGAGTTTGAATTTATGAACATTTATTTACACGATGACCGATCGATAGTTTGTACGACAAACCAGTATTATAATATACAATTAGTATTATATAATGGAACAGGTATCGCCACCCACGGAATGACTAGACGCTGATTCTGACAGAGAAATACACTTTTCTACGAATTATTATTATTTTTATTATTATTTACTATTCATCTAATACAGGATATAAGTCCCAGATACATTTGATATAATAAAGAAAAAGCGAATGAATGTAGCTTCCGAATGATAATTTCCCTAAATGTACGATTTAAAACAAATCCCACAGTGTCTCTTTTACGTTGTGTCATCCAATCCATCGTGACGTCACGACAGGGTGTCCGAGATAACTTGGGAGATGAATTCTGGAACGCAGCTCTTTAGATATGAAGAACACAAATAACCGCGAACTTCGAAGCAATCAACGTATGAATGTCGCAACGCACGGAAGTGTTGCAAGAAACACGGATGTAGACATGAAATAGGATTGATGCAGATCTGGCGTTAGGACAGTATTAAACTAAAACGAAAACAATGGAACAAAGAAACGAGGAAAACTTTAAAAGGAGCAAAGGAAGAAGATTGTGGAAATGAAGGCACGAAGGAACACTAAAGAAGAAGGGAAGTGAAGGGAATGGGAGGATCTTAGGAACATACAAAGAAAGATTGTAATACATTAATGAAAGACTTTCAGGAGAGAGGAAAGAAGACGAAGTTGTTCGAACCAATTCACGGGTGGACAACTTAGTGAAGGACTACTAGCCAATATTAAAACCCGCGAAATAAACGTATTTTCGTTGTATCTCAATAACGCCACACTATATCGAAAAAGTGACAACTACGCTTAATTTGGATTCGTTAGAGCTCAATACCATACGAAAAAGATTTCATAGATTGTAGTAATTATAGTTGTAATTTCTAATTAACTTGTGAATTAATTAAATTAGAAATAATAATTATAATTACTGCAAACTAATAAATATTTTGCTACGGTATTGAGCTCTCACGAATTCAAAATAAGTGTAATTGTCACTTTTTCGATATTGTGTGGCGTTATTGAGATATGACGAAAATACGTTAATTTCGTGGGTTTTAATATTGGCTAGTAGTCCTTCCTCTTAAGGCTGCAAAAGCACATTATTTCGTTTGCGTACTGCCCACCCCCGCACGACAGCAGCTGAATTAGGGCAGACAGACTCGTATCATAACGCACCTTCCGGCAGTACAGTGATGCTGCGGTGCTATCTCGTGTGACCCAGTATTATACACCGCCTTCGTACGTCCTACGACCCCAATACACCGCCCACGTCCACAGATAGAGCAAAACACGGAAGAAAATGTTTTAGAGGAAAATTGTGGGTGCTGCTATCTTGTGGCAATCGCCATATACCATTTGCAAAATGATTACGTAAGTTTCAGGGGCTGCCTGTCATTAAAAAAAATACGTAAGGTCACACAAAGTATCGATTTGTAAGAGAACCTGAGTATATTCACCCTACTTGATTCCTTCTAATTAATCTCAATTACATGTACTGTAAGCACATGTAAATAAACCTGCGTGACATACCACAAATTTTGAGATGATTACGTAAGTTTCAGGGGCTGTCTGTCGTTCAAAAATAACGTAATGTCACACAAGTATCGACTTGGAAGAGAACCTGAGTATATTCATTCACGTTGATACCCTCAAATTAATCTCAACTACATGTACTGTAAGCACATGTAAACAAACCTGAGTGACATACCACAGATTTGGAGATAATTACGTAAGTTTCAGGGGCTGTCGCCATTAAAAAAATTACGTTATGTCACACAAAGTATAACATTTAAAAACTGTAATATTTACGTTCAATTCTGTTTTTAATTAAACAATGAATTACAGATTTAGTTATCGTAACAATTACAACTTTTGAAAGTACGTTGAATTCATTTTTTTTAGCTGATTGAAACCCAAATGTCGGGTAAGAATAACATTTTATGATATAGTAATGAGACAATGGCTAATGAGTGTGTTTGTTTGTCTGTTCCAGGCTGCCTATTCAGCTCCAACATGTGTTACTACTCGGCCCAGTGGTGCTATGACGGTAAGTCGGACAACTAAACTCTATCGACGATGTTGCAACCTATTGTTGCAGAAAGTCATCTACACACTTTTGACTAATGTATTTCTTTAAAAAAAATATTTACCATGGTAGAACGTGAAAACTTAATTTATATTGAAAATCGTCAGAGGGAAAACAAAATTTGGAACATACCCTTCGTGGACCCAATCAAAAGTTACATAACGTGTCAAAACTACACGTTGCATTTGTAATACACATTTAAACTGCTTACTAACTTGTTTACTTATATACATGGCTAGAACGATTGCTGGTAGGAAAACCATTTCACAATAACTTAAACAAAAATTAGCACATTTTCAAGAAGTAACAATCTACGTTTCTAGAAATGTTATTAAAAATTAAAGCATAAATTCTATCGCTTTTAACAAACATTGTTGCATGCAAGAACAAAAATACTCATCTCTAAGAGATAATTTTGTGTTCTATACTATTATTAGTACTACTACCACTATTTTATATTCGTCTACGAATGTGAGAACCATAGATAGATTGCATTATTAATAGAAAATAGCAAGGCCAGTACAATATGTCTTAGGAATAAGTAAACGGTGACTTTGGAGCCGTCCTAGCAACGAAGCACTCAATAAATTCAAAGTTGTTCTGAATCGGCCTTGTTGATTCTGACATTTGTCCGCAGGTGTTCGCACTGTCCAATCACTGATTCATATGTTTCGTATTTGACATATCGATCTTTGATTGGTTATCGCTCACTCGTCGATGGTGTTCGAAGCCTACAGGGTTGGTTTGGTCGCTTTAAATGTAAGTCCCCCACTGCAAATCAGTTTCGTTACTGAGTGGGTAGCTAGACTCTAAATGTGAATTTTTTTTATTTATTTATATCGGTGATACCCTTCATATGTCCGAGACTGTACCAAGAAAATGTGGGCCTATATAATATCACCAGCTAAGTACATCTGTTACACAGAGCATCACCGCACTGCACAGTAATATTGATCAAGCCTGTTGATTGGTTGCAATACTGACGTGGGTGGCCCTCAATACTCCAATCATTGTCAGCTTGATGGATACACAATGCGGGGACTGTCAAACACACCCACACATCATACACACAGACACACTTGACAGCTGCGAGTCCACTCTTTTCACCCTTCCAATATAAAATGTTTTACGGGCGCACATAACTATGATATTCACGTGCCATTCAACGTTTAACAATCAATCAACAAAACAGTTTTAATTTGAAATTTAAAATTAAATTGTGTATTATAGATTTTTTCCTTATGTTTTAAATTCTCACAGCTATACGAGTAGTAACTATTTTGGGACATCATCATTTGAGTAATTAGTAGTATATATCTTTCCGATTAGATAAGAACATTTTAAAAACGGAAATAATAATTGGATCAGAGAAAAATGCAAAAGAAAGGGCATTAAATTCTATAGAAGATGACATATTTTGTTTTACTTGGAAGCAATTTGAAACAATAATTTGAGCAATTTGAGCAATTTTTGAAACATTTTTAAATTAATTTTAACCGCCATAAATCGTACTCTGTAGGTGGACAGTCATAGAAAACGTAGACACATGGATCTGTTTCGGTTTGAAAGTACTGAATAATGCCAATATTTGCATATCATATTTAGTATGAGTGTTATTTGTAATTTAATTTTTGTTTTAATTACAAATACCAATACTGATAATTACAATATCACAAAATATTCTTCACAGAGTTGTTTTGTTCTTCCAAACCCAAAGTGAGTCATCTTTCCACGTTTTCGCTGTGGTGTAGCATTATTGATATATGATTGACAGACGATAATTTCACGTGGTTATGATATTGGCGGTTTACAATAGGTTTGTTCGTTTGTCCTGTGATCATTACTCCAGGAGTACGGTATTGACAAAATGCCGTTTTCTTGTCCAGGGGTAAGTGTACTGGGAGTAACCTTGAGGCGTTTCTTTGTCCAGTGGAAACTTACTATATACAACTGTGATTGGAGTAGGTTTCTACACCTGCTTCTCAAGTAGGAGTAGAAGGTACTGAAACGATCTCAACTGTGACAACTCTGTTTGTTTGTCCAAGTGGGAGTAACTGTGATTTCTACTCCCATTTCCGTTACAATTACGTATTTCCGGATTACTCCTCGCGTAAAATACTCCTGTTGAGGCAGGACAAACGAACAAACCTAATGTGTAACAGGTGTGTTGATAACACATCACAAGAATTAGTGGACTAACCGAGTCAAACAAGACAGTTATTAGTTCCAGCTTGTTTGTTTGAGAAGTGCGACGGAATAAGGTGGCGCATCGATTTCTTTGCCTCCCCTCTGACCTCTCGGCGCGTGACTAGGTCAAAGGTCACGTGATTCAAGTGTAGCCCACTCACCGTTAAAACAGTTGTTACACGGGCAAGTTATTGTCGCAACTTGTTGCTGCAACTTGTTGAGACCACGTCGTACTCGACAACTAGGTCTTATGACGTCGGGGGGTGATTGGGGGAAAGGGACAAGTATAAAGTAGTTAAGGGGATGACCTCATTCGCCTCCTCTTACGATTGGCAGAGTCATCCTATGACAAATTCTACCTCGGGCACAGACGTATATTTAAAATAATGATATCGTTACGGTTGTCGTCTTCGAATATAATTAATTAAATCATCTTAATTAGGTTCCACATACAAATTGTAACGACTGCAATAATATTAATTCTAGCTTAATTGTATTTTCAGTATTGTGTAGGGTTGCAAAGATGGCACGAAACAACGTTAATTTTTCGCGGTTTTAAAACCCTTTCAGTCCCGTATTTTTAAGCAGATTAAACTTATTGTAAACAATGGGTGATTTTTTTAGAAGAGTAAAAAACAAATATAACATGATTTTTCTTTTTCTTTTGAAAATTTACGACTCTAGGCCTAAATAAAATCCAAATTTTGCCCCAAAATATATTTTTTCCAAAAGTATCTCAAACTAGTTTTCCCCTTATTTTTTAATGAGAAGTTGAGTTTTTTCTCTCTCTTTTACAAAGACAAAACTTAAATAATCAAAATTTCTTTGTTTTGTCTTATTTTTGCAAGTTCCAACTTTGAAAATCCCTAATGCTACATTTACATATTTGAACCCCCAAAAAATACACATGAGCTTTCCTTTAAATAGTAACTATTTTGAAACCGAGGTCAAGAAAACCAAACGTCAGATTCATCAGGATTAAAATATTAACGTTGATGTACATTTAAATATACAAGGTGTCTGCGAGGGTTCCAAAATGCTTATCAGAATCTAAATTGTCGGTCTATCTAAGCGATGTTCCCCTTCTTTGGTAACATCACATCTCCCTGGTAACACCACATCTCCCTGGTAACAGCACATCTCTCTAGTAACACCGCATCTCCCTGGTAACACCACATCTCTCGAGTAACACCACATATCCCTGGTAACACACCTTTCTCTGGAAACACTACATCTCTCTAGTAACACCACCTCTCTCTAGTAACACCACATATCCCTGGTAACACCCCATCTCTCTAGTAACACCGCATCTCCCTGGTAACACCCCATCTCTCTAGTAACACCGCATCTCCCTGGTAACACCACATCTCTCGAGTAACACCACATATCCCTGGTAACACACCTTTCTCTGGAAACACTACATCTCTCTAGTAACACCACCTCTCTCTAGTAACACCACATCTCCCTGGTAACACCACATATCCCTGGTAACACACCTTTCTCTGGAAACACTACATCTCTCTAGTAACACCACCTCTCTCTAGTAACACCACATCTCCCTGGTAACACCCCATCTCCCTGGTAACACCCCATCTCTCTAGTAACACCCCATCTCTCTAGTAACACCCCATCTCTCTAGTAACACCCCATCTCTCTAGTAACACCCCATCTCTCTAGTAACACCACATGTCCCTGGTAACACCACATATCTCTAGTAACACCACCTCTCTCTAGTAACACCACATCTCCCTGGTAACACCACATCTCCCTGGTAACACCACATATCCCTGGTAACACCACATCTCCCTGGTAACACTACATCTCCCTGGTAACACCACATCTCTAGAAACACCACATCTCCCTGGTAACACCCCATCTCTCTAGTAACACCCCATCTCTCTAGTAACACCCCATCTCTCTAGTAACACCACATGTCCCTGGTAACACCACATATCTCTAGTAACACCACCTCTCTCTAGTAACACCACATCTCCCTGGTAACACCACATCTCCCTGGTAACACCACATATCCCTGGTAACACCACATCTCCCTGGTAACACTACATCTCCCTGGTAACACCACATCTCTAGAAACACCACATCTCCCTGGTAACACCCCATCTCTCTAGTAACACCCCATCTCTCTAGTAACACCACATCTCTCTAGTAACACCACATGTCCCTGGTAACACCACATCTCTATAGCAACACCACATCTCATCTTGCAACTGGCTTATTTTCTCTCCCGTGTTTGTTACAGACTACGCGTTCGGGCAGTGCCTGTCCAACGACAGCCCACCTGACGCCGACTTCTACCGGTGAGATACAAACACATGTGACGTCATTGTGATATTGAAGCCGCGTTCCAGAACTCATCGGATTACTAATCTCACTCAGCCAACAGTAATCCGAGTGTTCCAATATTCATACTGGATGGCTTATTACATGTTCTAGAATCAATCCCACTCTCATCCAACTCAACCTTTTTAACCGACATTTCTTTTCAATTAAAAAATATGTTATTTAAAAATGTTATTGCTTGTATGGAAAACCAGCATTATAAATAACTGAACAGGTCTTCGCCACCCACGGAATGCCTAGAAGATGATTCTGACAAAGAAATACGTTTTCTCACGAATGTAACCTCCAAATGCAAATTCCTCTGAATTTATGAAGTAAGATATATCGCACATGTGTCCCTTTTATGTTGTGTAATTCAATCCAGCATGACGTCATGGCAGTTAATCTAAAATTACTTGTAAGATGAATTCTGGAAACGCAGCGTGGTTGACACAAATCACTGTAATCGCTCCACATAATGAAACGTTAATACGATTAACTTCATCTTTATCATAATTTTAATTCCGCATAAGAAATATAAAAGAAAATCACCGCAAAACAAAATCCAAACGCGATAAAAAAGAAAACGGCCACAATATTATTAATACGGTCATTTTCGAGAACTCTGCTCTCTTCCTCAGCCACGAGGACAGTTTTCTCAGCGTCTTCGCGTCTGAGGAACAGAACGGAGCTTGCGAAAACGTACCTACGCACTTTGGTGAGAGTTTTCGCGTTATGTTCGTGGGTGTTTTAATTTAAATATTCCCCCGATCTAAGGGCTGGTTTCACTAACTTTTTAAACTACGATTAGCCGGTATAAGCGCTCGAGGACCAATGAAACATGGCAATGGGGCTTTGCACTGCGACTTTTTTCCACTAGCAGCGCCAGCACCGTCCCGGCCCTCAGACAAGGTCTACTTGATCTCCGCATAACTTAGCCATGAAAAAAGGGCTGATTTACCCATCCAGGAGGCTCTGGACCTGAGCTCGAACTATGGTGTTGCTACTTAGAGACTGCTACCTTATCGTGGTGGGTAGGTTTGCGTGCTTTGTTGATCCCGAGAGCTATGCCAGCGGAAGCGTATGCTTCTGGTAGGGCCACCCAAGCCGGACTGGTCGAGGAGGAGAAGTCAGACGAAATGCAGGCCACAACCTCCCCCTTCCCTTTTCCTCCCCCTACCCCTTCCCCTTTCCACCCCGCTCTCCTACTTGCCCCTTTCCTCCAAAGAGCCCCCTATTTCATCTTCATACATCACCCACTCATTGTCTCGATTAGCCTCGTTGCAAAAATATGAGACGTTAAGCCCAAATATCAATCAATCAATTCCAATGTCTTTGGCAAAATGCTCCCATCACAGCCTGCTGGATGGGTCAAGTAGACCTTGCCCCCGCTGATTTACCCATCCAGCAGGCCATGGATTTGGGCTTGGACGGTGGTGGCGCATTCTACGTCAAGCTTTGCGTGCAAAGCCCCACTGAACGGCCATGCATTTTGAACGCAACGTTTGTTGAAGCTATGGTTACCAAACGAAGCTTCCCAAATCGGAAATTAACGAAGTTGGGGAATTGTAACCCTAAGGGTCTCGGTTCATCATTATCATTGATAGAACTATTACAGCCACCTGTTGTTTGATACAACCTGTTGCGTGTTGCAGCTATCACCTGGGCGTGGACGCGTTGACGCTACTGGAGCAAGAGTTGGGTCACCTCTACGAGCTGGACTACCGCTGGGGTCACTCCTACACGCAGTGTATTGTCAAGGCGGTGCTCGGCGCGCTAAGATACGAGTAAGTAGCCAACTACTTTACCTTGCGTGACAGCGCTGCCACGCGGAGAAGCTCTAGTTAAACTAGATTCACAGCCTGGTGGATATTCAAAGGTCATTCCCAGGTCCGTCAATCCCCTGGCGGAGGTTCGGTTAGTTCGACGAGCCTCTGCTAGGGGATTGATGGACCTTGGAGTCGTTCTCTAGATGGTTGGGTTCTCGCAACCAGTTCGACACTGTACAGTGGCCATTGTCACCATTGTAGGACCGAGGTTAGAGCCTCACCGCCAGGACTGCCACCAAATATCTGTCGTCAATAACCGTAAGGTCTATAGTAAGCCACGCAACCCCCCTTGGCTTCACCCTCCATTTGTCGACAGTGTCCCCTACGTGCGGGGAGTGTGCGAGCCGTGGAGGGAGGACCCCAGCCCCCTGGTCCCCATCCTAGAGATGGACCCCAACGATATGGACCCCAACGATATGGCCTACGTCAAGTTCACCCCCAGTGTGGGGAGCGCCCACCCCGACTTCGCCGACGAGGTCTACTTCCCACCGGAAGTGATCGAGGAGCCGACCGAAGACAACGGTAAGCTGACTAGCTCCACTCTCTGCACTGAGCCTGATTAACACAGATGCTCAGATCTTAAGTCGTAAGTTGTCTTAGCCCGGTATTATCACAGCCTGATAAACATTTAGTCCAAGGCTTACTTGTTTTCTCCGTAGAAACAACGGTTCTGATTATCGCTTTTGATTCTGAGAAAAAAATTAGTCCCGGCCTAAATATTTAGCGGGTCCTTATAATACGTAGTCTCAGAGGTGGTATTGTGAAAAGACTACTACAGTGGAGTTCCGCGGGAGTTTACACCAACCTTTTAGGTAGTTTTCTTGGTACATCCCTAGAGCAAAGTCCAGTCGAGCAATTATCTTCATACAAACTCGAGCAAAAGACGAGGAATTCAGATGACTGAATACACTCATCACATTCTTCAAGGCGATGAGGTCCGATCGTTCTAGGAAAACATAAATCCCGGGGTAGCTTATCTTTCAACGTATCTATGGGTGTCCAAAACGGGGGGGAAATGGTGTGGCCATGGTGTAAACTCCCGCGGAACTCTACTGTAGTTTGTCTTTACCATGGCAACAACCAATGGGAATCATTGTCGCCATGGTGGAAACAAGTCAGTAGCTCACTTATAGCATTTAGCCGAAGTTCATAAAGCCAGGCTTTAGTGCGCTACTGTTTTCACCATGCCAACCGTGATTCATATTGCTTCTTGCCATGGCAAAGACAAGTAAGTAGCCGACTAAATATTTCGCATTTCATCATACCGAGCCTAAATTATTCACAAAACTGGGCTTTAGTTGAGCAAATCTTAATGGTTCTGTTGTTGTCGTTGTGCAAACACATCTTAAATTCATTTAAATATCACCACTCTAAAGTCAGTTAATGCAACAAATTTAAAATAGTTCACATTACAAATATTATGTAAAAAAAAAAAGGAATCTCAATTAAACGAAACATAATTATTCAATTTATATAAAAAAAAAATACAGAATATATCGCTGCCGCGAAATGACCAAACAACAGGTTGACCCTTCAATTCCAGACGTCGATCTTGACGACGTCCGTTCGATCGACTACAACTTCCTGACGAAGAAGTCTCTGAGCGCCAGTTCGCCCCGTCGCTCCCCCCTCATGTCCCACCTCCTCCCCCCCTCCGGCATCTTCAGCCCCCTCTACAACACGCCCGACAAGTTCCGTAGCGGCCTCGAGGTGCGAGACAACAACCTGCTCAAGCAACAGGTGGCCGAGATGGAGTACAACTCTCAGGGGTTCAGGGTGGACGGTGGGGAGGGGGTGGAGAACATTGAGCAGCTCGAACAGGTGGGCAACCCTTCATTAATGTGTTCACTCCTTGTATTATAACCAATGAGGTTCCGGATCATACCTAGGTATGTCTGTTTTGGATGAATGGATACAGCGACAACAGTAGCTTTCATCTGATTGGTTCTCACAAAGACACCTAGTTTCTGATTGGATGGAGCGTGCATTCTATTATTGTGGATAGTGTGGATAAAGCACAGCTTAAAGTTAAAAAATAGTTACCTTTTCTTAGCCATAGTGCAAGTCATTAACATTGTCACAATCTGAAACTTTGTGTGAAAGCTGGTACACACTTCCATGAGTTCATCTTCTGGCCAGAATTCTCAGCAAAGTGCCTGAATGCTTAAACCTTCTGCGGGGACTTCGTCTCGACTTTGAAAAGCTTAAACAATCCCGAGTTTGAACGAAACATGGGTCTGTTTGTGGGTGGACTTGTAATCACCGTTATTGTCTATAGGAACTACTCAAGGAACCGCCAGTCCCGAAGGAACAGAACTTCATCCCGGAATACAATGTTCCCGAAGATGGCGGCCAGGGGTTCCCCGAGGAACAAGAGGAGGAGATGACCTTGGCCCACATACTCAAGCTGAATCGAGCCAATGAGATTCCTCCGGCCCCGGGGTCAGCCGACGTCTATGAGACCGGTGAGCACCGGATACATTCTGGCTGTATGTCGACACACCCTACAGAGCACCAGATTTTGGTCGATTAAAATCGCTTTAAAAATTGTCAAAACGTAAACCAAAATACGTTATTCGATAGAGAATTTAATACTCTTTACGATAAATATTTTCGTTTTTTTTTTTTAAGTAACTTATTTGACGGTTGTAATGTGTTGTTGGAACGCAACTTACGCAATCAGTTTAAAGTTAGCCTAAAACAATCGAGGTTCCGCATGGTAGGTGGACACTAAGGTCCGTATGCATAGTCCAGACTCAAGCCTTCCTCAACTCTCAGTCTCTCCTCAGCCTCGCCCAACCACCAATCACGGAACGGCATTGCCATGTAGACGGCTCTGTGATTGGTGGCTAGATGAGGCTGAGGAGAGGCTGAGTTGAGGAGGGCTTGAGTGTGAACTATGCATTCGAGCCTTAGCCTTACATCGTAAGAAAACGTCTTTGCAACAGCCGCCCCACAGTGTAGTCTCACTGCGTTGTTTGCTGCCCTAGGTCGAGTGAACCCTTCGCAGCGTCTCTCCCCCAAGTTGGGGCGCCTAGCGGGGCTCCTGTACGCCCCCCGTGAGGGCGCGGTGAGGGGAGCGGGGTACACCGAGGGCGGCCTCGTCAGGATACCCGAAGACCAAGGTATAGTTCACACAGACTACATTAGTTCGCCTCTACAACTCTTCAACTTGCACATGTGCTTGCTATGACGTCACGAATCTTAATTGACATGCGTTAAAATAAGACTAGTTTCCAGTATTCGGCGCTGTCTAGCAACTGTAAAAGTGATACTTCAATTCTCAGCACTAGACCATGCAAGTATAGTATTTGCACATACCGATACAAGTGCAAACTTGAAATGCATTATATCGCATACTGTAGCCCACACCATCAATTTCAGACCCCGATACTTAGCTTAGCTCAACTAACCCTGTACTTAACTTGACTGTTCATTTGACCCCTAGTTTCTGATTGACCAGACTAGAAACTAGTTAAGGCTAAGGTTAGAAGCTAAACAATGAGTTATAGCGCTAGTCGTTATCCTTGTCGCTATCTGAAATTTCTTTCCATAAGTTCAACTTCTAGCCATATTCCTTAGCAAAGTGTGTAAACGAGTCTATAGCGAGGGTGAACTGTACCGTGTGTGTGTGTATCTGCAGACACGTTGGGGGTGGCTGACGACGAGACGGCCTTAAGAAGTGAGGGTGCAGACATTGATGACGGCCTGGACGCGTTACTGCTGGGGTTCAAGCGACCTGAGCGGTTGGATGTCAAGAAGCCGGGCCCTCTCTTCACAGCTTTAAACCTAGCAGAACAACACAAGCAGGTGAGTGTAGGGGTGAGGGGGGGGGGGGTGAGGGGGCAGACATTGATGACGGCCTGGACGCGTTACTGCTGGGGTTCAAGCGACCCGAGCGGTTGGATGTCAAGAAGCCAGGCCCTCTCTTCACAGCTTTAAACCTAGCAGAACAACACAAGCAGGTCAGTACCAACAAACATAAGCAGGTGAGCGTGCACAGTGACGTACCATGTCGCGTCTCACGACAGGCAGAGCTGCTCTGGACCCTGGCGCCAAACGGGGGAGAAACTTTGGCAAAAGGCCACGTATTGGAAGAATTAGATCTAAGGGGTAAATGGGTGGAAAATGAGAATGGAAGAACCCCATTGGTTCGCCACTGAGGACCTAGAGAGCTGACGTGGACCTATTCCACCACGTCGCCGAAAGGGATGGAACTTGGAGGAAAGGGACAATATAATTTTATTTACGGGTAAAAGAAGAAGAACCTTCTGATTCTGTTCGCCTCTGATGACAGAAACAGCTATGCAGACCTATTCTATATAGCGGGGTCAAATAGGGAAAGAAATTGCAGGAATTTTGATTATTTAGTGTTGAAGCGCATCCTCAAACGTTGTGTGAAAGCAAGTCGGCACCTTTGCCTCTCTTACGACAGGCAGAGCTACCGTCGACTCATTTTACCCCAGGGTGCAACAGGGAAAGAGGAGATGGGAGAAACTAGATCTCAAGAGTTTTTGGGGTTAAATTTTGTATATCAGACTGTTTCATAACTGAATAGGACAGAAATAAATAAATGAAGTGATAACCGTGCTTGTCTCTTGCAGGCGGATGGCCTCTCGACCGATCTGCCCAGCACCTCGTCCGACAGTAAGAACCAACTAGGTGAGCTCATGACGTCATTCTTAAGGGATATGTGACGTCACCATGATCGATGTACTCAACCACCTGTTTGTGTTTTCAGAGACTCCCTCCAGCGCCCAGGGTACCCACGCACGGGTAAGTGGTTGAAACACTTGTTGCATTTACTGCTAGCACAGTAGTGGGCGTGCATGTCACTATGCTTTTAAGTAGGCCACCACTTAGTTTGTAAAAAAAAAAAAACAGAAAACATATAGTTCATTCGTGATAGAGGCGGCTATGCTAAAGCGCGCGGTCCATTATTATGACAGTTCCAGCATTGCAAGACAGGTAGCGCCAAACGTAGGAAGACCACGTAGGCAGTGTGGCGCATTCTGTGTCGTTACGGTGGAACTGCCAACGCTATTGGGACGTTTTTCACCGCCTTGCAAGACCTGCCAAACTATCTCCGCCTAGCGGAGGCTCATCGAACTTCCAGAGAACCAAAATCACTAACTTGGGAGTTTGACAAGCCTTCGCTAGGCGGAGATCAAGTTGCCCTTGTTTTTTTGCATGGTCCACACTATAAATCTGTTTATTGTGCAGTTGCTTGAAACAAATTAAGAAAGAAATCCCGAGAACTGGTTAATATGAACAGAATAGAATGGACACATCACATCCCTAGGGTATTGTATAGGCCTACTGAAGAATGGACAACAGCGCCATCTTTAGCAACGTTTTAACCAAAGCGCCCAACAAATACGACCAATAATTCCAGAACAATCGAAATCTGTCACCTCCGGCTGCTGGAGTTATTTCCCCAGACCACTTTCACCCCAGTAGCCCACAGTCAACGCCCATTGATTTCCCCTGTGGTCGCCAATGTCAAATAACCGACGAGACCTCCTCCAGCAAGTGTTTCTAGTGATATTTGTCGTTGTTATGTTTGTGCAGGCGCGACCTGCAACGAGTGTTTCTAGTGATATTTGTCGTTGTTATGTTTGTGCAGAGCGTGGCCGGCGACCACGCCCACTTGGAGAGTGACCAATACGATATGGTGGACACGACCTACGCGTACGTCACATTCAAGAAGAGGTAGGAAGTCACACCACAGCCAATGGGCTCCTTAGATATATTTTTTTTTTTTTGACGCAGGAGTCGGTCTAAGTGCAGACGTGCAAGCGTCAAACTAATTACAACTAAATGGATTACTTGAATTAAACAAAATTTTGGTTAACATATTGTCATACAATGCATCTGTGTTTTTTACATATTGTTTTAGAAAAATATGTTTCATTCTTTTTTATATCAAATAAGATTGCTTGAATAGCAAATTATATGCTCTTAATCAGAAAAGAAGTACGTACATATCACTAAAAACTTCCAGCTAGAAACTTTTGTCACTTGGTTGATAGTATGGTTTAGACGTGATCCACGCAAGCTTTAGAGCATGTCTTGTTGTTTTTGCGGGTCAGTTATCGTCTAGCCTTAACATTACCAACGTGTGTTCACTAGGCTAATGTAATGCCAGGCGATCGTCTCTATACCCCTTGTGTCTGATTGTTACAGCATCAGGTCGTGGCAGGAGGGCCGCCATATTGTCGGAGCAATGGCCCAGTTGTTGGGCCTTCCATATGATTCGCTCTCGGAAGTGAGGTGAGTGGACAAACATCCGACGGTGTTCATTTCACACAGTATGTGTACATCTCCAAAGATCTTAGAAGCAAAGACTGTACTCATTGTGAGTTGCCGCTTTTGCATTTGACGATCTTCATTTCACACTATGTCCAAAGATCTTAGAAGCAAAGACTGTACTCATTGTGAGTTGCCACTTTTGCATTTGACGATCTTCATTTCACACTGTGTCCAAAGATCTTAGAAGCATAGTTGCCGCACTTGCATATCCGACGGTGTTCACAGATCTTTGAAGCAAAGATACAACTCTGTCCAAAGATATTAGAAGCATAGTTGCCGCACTTGCATATCCGACGGTGTTCACAGATCTTTGAAGCAAAGATACAACTCTGTCAAAGATATTAGAAGTATAGTTGCCGCACTTGCATATCCGACGGTGTTCACAGATCTTTGAAGCAAAGATACAACTCTGTCCAAAGATATTAGAAGCAATGCCACTCTTGCATCCGACGGTGTTTATTTCACACCGTGTCCAAAGATCTTAGAAGCATAGTTGCCGCACTTGCATATCCGACGGTGTTCACAGATCTTTGAAGCAAAGATACAACTCTGTCCAAAGATATTAGAAGCAATGCCACTCTTTGCATCCGACGGTGTTTATTTCACACCGTGTCCAAAGATCTTAGAAGCAAAGATGGGGGGGGGAAGAGAGAGAGAGAGAGAGAGAGAGAGAGAGAGGGAGAGAGAGAACTGAAAGCAGAGTTACGCCGTAGTTGATGTTTATGTTGCAATACTCGTGTTGCAGGGTGGACCACAACGAGGTGACCTTCAAGGTTCTTCCCAACCCCCTGGGGTTGAACGCTTCCGAGGTTGCCAAGAGAATAAGTGAGTCATACACACACATCACACTATAAGAACGAAGGGTGTCTCTAGTCTCTACGTCAAAAACTCTACAACATTTTAATTTTTAAATTATATCTCAAAAATATACTTCGAAATTGAAAATGTGAATCGACGGCGCACTGCGGTTTGGTAAGCCCTACATACTAAATGTTCTAAATGTTTCTTACTTGATAGTCAGTATGGTTTTTATGTCTAATTAATTTTATTACTAATTATCAATTTAATAATCAAACCTACTACGCTTATTCTCATGACATTTAATTCAGTCTGTAAGGCTTACCAAAACACAGTGCGCTGTTGACTCATAGATTCTCGATTTCGAGTAGCATTCTTGAGATATAATTAAAAAAATGATATTTTTGGCGGTTTTTGACGTGGAGGTATCCTTCGCCCTTAGCTAAGTCTGATGTTTAGTAATACATGTGACACTGATAACAATGACTCTGCTTCTCCTCAGAGGACATCAAGATAGATCTGGGTGACCAGACGAGGTTAGAAGTGACGTCATCGGGGGTAGGCGGGAAGGTAGGTTAATACAATCGCACCTTCCATCAACTTAAGAGCGTTCCGGAACTAGTTTTGACGTTTTTAGTCAACTAATTTCTCTTAAACAAATAATAGGATTATTATGAATATTTACCTACTTGCAGAGGGGTGTCATATCTACGTATGGTATTAAAGATTGATTGATTGATTAATGGGGCTTAACGTCTCATATTTTCGCAACTATGGCCAATCGAGACGATGAGGTGATAATGAAGATGAGAAAGATGATGATGAAGAATAAAGCCACATCCGAATCAGATCCTTTGTACGTCGCGTGGGTCGTCATACGGGAGTCCAGCAAGGGAGGGGCAGGGCCATGTGGGAGGAGAAATATTCAGTGGGACAGTGGGGGGGGGGGGGGGGGCAGGGTCTCCTTTTGTCGCCTCTTACGACTAGCAGAGTGCTCTGGGCTTATTCTACCCCGGGCCGAGACGGGTCTCTTTTGGTCGCCTCTTACGACTAGCAGAGTCGCTCTGGGCCTATTCTTCCCCAGGCCCAGACGGGAAGTATGGTATTAAGTACATTAGTGACAAGCCTGCTCAAAAATAATATACTCACGTTTGAATTATGAAAATAAATTACTTTCGTAGAAAATGTTCGGCGAAATAATACGAAGAATCTGTGTAAAAATGGGTACATTATTTTTAAATAGGTTGGTGACAAATGTACTAAATACCATGCATAGATATGAGATCCCTCTACAAGTATAGGTAAATATTTATAATAATCCTACTATAAGTTTAGTAATTGGTTGACGGCCAATACATCTGTAAAACTCCTACTGCCGAACGCTCTTAAAGCTGCGTTCCAGAATTCATCTCACCCAACGTATCTCGGATAGCCTGCATTGACTTCAGGATGAATTGGATGATACAACATGCAAGGGACACTTGTAGGATTTGTTTTAGTTGCGTAAATGGAGGAAAATTTGCGTTTGGGGACTACTTTCATAGGAAAGCATATTTCTTTGTCAGATTATTAATTTGGTAGCGTCTTCAATCAAATGCTGGTTTGCCATACAAGCAATCAAACCATCAAGAATTATCGCATCATCAATTCAAATTCGCGCCACGACAAATCCAAGAAATTTCGGTTAAAAACAAGTTGAATGAGAGAGGTAAATGAAGCTTGGAATTGATTCTGGAAGATGTAAGAAGCAATCCAGTATGAATATCGGAACACTCGGATTACTGTTGGCCGAGTGAGATAAGTAATCCGACGAATTCTGGAACGCCAGCTTAAGTCTAGATCCACCACTGTGTAAAATGGCGGCTAACAAGTGTTTGCTGTTGTTGTTGTTGTTGTGCAGAGGGTGGTGGCCGAGAGGAAGGAGCTCCACCCCCCAGATATTGGCCACGCCCACTCGGAGGGCGGCCAATACGATGTGGTGGACACGACCTACGCCTACATCACATTCAAAAACAGGTACGAGCTTTTTCGGTCAAACAATTTGGTATTTATATGTTGTGCTATTGCACTGCAGCCAACATTAAAGGTCTGTTCGTTGGACCTTCTCTAAGCACTCGGATCTACTCTAATAATAAAATAGCCGTTCGTTTCACGAGATCACCTGCTCGGATTCCGTTCTTTGGACTCGAGCAACATGATCTAGAGCAGAAAGATCATGATTTTCTTGTTCGGACTTTTTAGGAGGAGTGAGTTAGAGACACTTAGAGCAAGATTACTTTTCGCGCGTTATTCATAAAACCGGCTTCCTCGTGCAGCAACTCTGATGATGTTTAAGTTGTATTTCGTAAGTAAAATATTTGTCGGAACCATATCTTCGTTGGAACTTGATTCTGAGCCAAAAAGAGAATAAAGGAGTATGGGAAGCGTTCGTTTGACAACGGGAAGAGCACGGTGCTCGAGCGTGGGCGTGGCCTAATTGAGCCTACTCTAAAGCATCTCTAAAGTGATCTTGGAGCGGCGTCAAGCAGGTCCAACGAACAGACCTTAAGGAATAAATAAATAAATAAATAAATCAATGTTACAATAAATATTTACGTTTTTCAAATTACGTAATTTAACTTTTGCGCATGCGTTCGTGCAACAACACACCTTTCACAATTGAATTGGATAATTATTGAAAAGCGGAAGTATTTATTGGAACAAAGCAACATTTGAACAAGAAGTGGATGTGATATTTTGGTTTACGATTGGACTATTTTAAAACATTGTTTTAGCCGTCGGAAATCGAGGGTTTCACAGGGTAGGTTGAGATACAACCTTGAAGAGCCTAGGATACTAATTGTCCAACACGACGCCAGGGTTGCGTCGCATCCACTTGGCGTAGCAGTATTGTATGACAGTGATCTGCACGGCCCACTTGCCGATATAGACGATCATCTGGTACAGTTGGAACCACCCGGAAGTGGACTCCGACTCTGGCTTGGTCACGTGGTCTCCAGTCTGTGCGTCATCGGCCGCCGTCGCCACATCTTCCTTATCAACCGCGGTATCCTCTTGCTCCAGAGCTATCTCCTTATCTTTCTCATTAACCACCTTATCTCCTTGCTCATCTTCCATGTCATTGACCGAAGTGTCTTCTAGCCCCACAGATATATCCTTGTCTTCCTTATCAACCGTTAAAGCTTCTTGCTCCACACCAATCTCTTTATCTTCCTCATCACCCGCCATGTATCCTTCCTCTTTATCTTGCTTGCCTTTATCTTCATGCTCCACAGCTATCTCCTTATCTTCCACATCACACACTCTGACTCCTTGCTCCTCACCTCCCTTATCAACCACTGTATCTCCAACAACGACAACCATTGGCGTAACCACATCTTCCTCATCAATCACCCTATCTCCTTGCTCTTCCTTATCAACAAGCGTATCTCCAACTGCGCCGACCATTTCTACATCTTCCTTATCAATCACCCGGTATTCTTGATCCTTATACACCTTATCAACCACTTTATTTTCTTGGTCCTCATCTATCTCCTTATTTTCCCCATCGACTACCACGTCCTCTTGCTCCTCATCTTTCTTATCAACCTCTGTATTTTCCACTGCGTTGACAATTTCCACATCATCCTTATCAAGCGCGTTATCTTCATGTACCTCAACTGTGTCCACATCTTCCTTATCAACCAACCAGCCTCCTTGCTCTTCAACTATCTGCACATCTTCTTTATCAACCACATTATCTTGCTCGTCCACATATTTCTCATCAACCATGCTATCTCCTTGCTCGTCCACATCTTCCTTATCAACCACCCTGTTTTCTTGCTTCTCAACTACTTCCGCAGCTTCCTCATGGCTCACTCTGTCTTCGTTCTCCACAACTATCTCCTCATATTGTCCAACAACCAATCCGTCTTTTCCCTCTTCTTCGTCCCTCCCGCCACCCTTGGCCCCTCCTGTGTCTACTGTGTTCCCTTCAACCCCTTCCACTTCCTCTCCAATAAGACATACGACCCGTGTGCGTTCATCCCCTCGATGGTAGCTGCCGCTGTGGTTGCTATCTTCAACCCCTGCCACGTGTTCTTCCCCTAGACGGAGGCTGCAGCTGTTATTGCTCTCTAAGCCGCAGCTGTTGTTGCTATCTTCAACCCCTGCCACGTGTTCATCCCCTAGACGGAGGCCACAGCTGTTATTGCTCTCTAAGCCGCAGCTGTTGTTGCTATCTTCAACCCCAGCCACGTGATCATCCCCTAGACGGAGGCCGCAGCTGTTATTGCTCTCTAAGCCGCAGCTGTTGTTGCTATCTTCAACCCCTGCCACGTGTTCATCCCCTAGACGGAGGCCACAGCTGTTATTGCCCTCTAAGCCGCAGCTGTTGTTGCTATCTTCAACCCCTGCCACGTGTTCATCCCCTAGACGGAGGCCGCAGCTGTTATTGCCCTCTAAGCCGCAGCTGCTGTTGCTATCTTCAACCCCTGCCACGTGTTCATCCCCTAGACGGAGGCCACAGCTGTTATTGCTCTCTAAGCCGCAGCTGTCGTTGCTATCTTCAACCCCTGCCTCGTGTTTATCCCCTAGACGGAGGCCACAGCTGTTATTGCCCTCTAAGCCGCAGCTGCTGTTGCTATCTTCAACCCCTGCCACGTGTTCATCCCCTAGACGGAGGCCGCAGCTGTTATTGCCCTCTAAGCCGCAGCTGTTGTTGCTATCTTCAACCCCTGCCACGTGATCATCCCCTAGACGGAGGCCGCAGCTGTTATTGCCCTCTAAGCCGCAGCTGTTGTTGCTATCTTCAACCCCTGCCACGTGATCATCCCCTAGACGGAGGCCACAGCTGTTATTGGTCTCTAAGCCGCAGCTGTTGTTGCTATCTTCAACCCCTGCCACGTGTTCATCCCCTAGACGGAGGCCGCAGCTGTTATTGCCCTCTAAGCCGCAGCTGTTGTTGCTATCTTCAACCCCTGCCACGTGTTCATCCCCTAGACGGAGGCCGCAGCTGTTATTGCTCTCTAAGCCGCAGCTGTTGTTGCTATCTTCAACCCCTGCCACGTGTTCATCCCCTAGACGGAGGCCGCAGCTGTTATTGCCCTCTAAGCCGCAGCTGTTGTTGCTATCTTCAACCCCTGCCACGTGTTCATCCCCTAGACGGAGGCCACAGCTGTTATTGCCCTCTAAGCCGCAGCTGTTGTTGCTATCTTCAACCCCTGCCACGTGTTCATCCCCTAGACGGAGGCCACAGCTGTTATTGCCCTCTAAGCCGCAGCTGTTGTTGCTATCTTCAACCCCTGCCACGTGTTCATCCCCTAGACGGAGGCCGCAGCTGTTATTGCCCTCTAAGCCGCAGCTGTTGTTGCTATCTTCAACCCCTGCGACGTGATCATCCCCTAGACGGAGGCCGCAGCTATCGTTGCTCTCTCCTCCCTCGACCAGCAGCTGATGTAGCCTGGGTTCGCTCCCCGGGCAGACAGCGAGGGTGTTGGCGTCACCAGAGTTGTCTATGACGTCAGAGTTGTCTATGACGTCACAGTACACCGCGCACCAGAACAGAATAAGCGTCGCTATCCTCAAGGCCAACATGATAGCTCTTGCTTGTTAGTTGTCACCACACAGAGAAATAATACACCTTGTTATTGTACTGACAGATTGATTTCAAATGTCGAAGCCATTGTTGTTTCCACCGCTACCTCGCATTGACAGACGTAGACAAACCAAGGTCTACTTGATCTCCGCCTGGCGGAGGTTCGTCAAACCATAAATCCAAGGTCGAACTCTCAAGTCAGGTCGTCGCTTAAGGGAACCCGCAGCTGACGTCACATCCGGACTACAACAATGAAACAAATGAATTGAACGGATGGACAAACAATCAGCTGTCAAAATAATAAAATTGCAACCACATTTATAAAAACAAGTGTAGCAATAGTGACTGCTCGCCATTTAAAACTTTTAATGATGGACAACGACTAAGTGAAAGTTTCGTAAGTGTATTTGTTTGTTTTTGTTTTGTTTTCCAAAATCAGAAGAAATTATTTTTTGACAGCTTGTTGTTTGTCCATCGATTCAATTCATTTGTTTCATTGTTGTCTTCTGGTGTTGCTAGTAGCAGATACCTTAGTAACCAGCTGCGCTAGAATACAGGACAATCGCGGTGTTTAGCATGTAAGAAGGCGGCGAACGGCGAAAGTAGCGCATTCTGTCGGAGCGGTTCGATGGCTGCGCGACAAATATGAATTTACTATGACGCTTCCCATAAGAGTCAGCGAAGTAGCATATGGTTTGATTACGTTTGACCTTTGCGTCCACGAGCTCGGCATTTACGTTTTAATTTGGAACATTACAACAAACATTCTCATTGATCCACTACTTAAGAAGACCGAGATAAATATAGGTTAACTAGAAACCACAACAAACTATGTGTATTGCATGAAAGCATAATTTATACGTTCTGTAGGCGGAATGATCATCGACTCATTATTTATTGCTGGTATGTGGGTGGACCAAGCCATTGGTGAAATGGGGAGGGGGGAGGTTTTGATGAATTGTCAATACAGGCTTCAAAATGTATCTACTTGAATTAACCCTATATTATTATGAAGGCCACATGCCTCTCAACCACATGCCTCTCAATAGCATCAGCTTCACTCATAATTGCACCTTTCTAATATTCTGTACAAAATCTCAACCCGCGTGCCTGCCCAGGGACTGCTCTTACGACTAGCAGAGTCACTCTGGGCCTAATCTACCCGGGGCCAAATATAGGTTACCGCCATATTAACTTATTATATCAGTCACTTTCTGGAAAGCTTGAAAATTGTGGAAAAGAGAAAAAAAAATTAATTACGAAAAAAAAAAAATTGTCATGTTGAAAAATGTTAAAGTGGATGAAAAATTTTCGAGTATGTCTGCGTACATTTCATGTGAAACTGTCGTAGATACTTAGGTAAAGAAAGAAACTTGAAAATTGTGTGATTTTGAAAAATGAAATAAAAAATTAAAGTACAAAAAAAATTAAGTACAAAAAGTACATATACCATGTAAAACTGTCGTGGATACTTAAGTAAAGAGAGAAACTTGAAAATTGTGGGATTCGAATCGCGGACCCATATGACACTGGACACTTGAACTCAATATACTATGCTACAACATTGGGCAATTTATTCGTTAAGCATCGTGTAACACGGGCGCCTATAAAAAGTCCGGGTTGAGCTTTTTCGGTGAATTAAAGAGCTCGAATATTTAATATTGAATCACGCTTTCTAAAAAAGTTAACACAAAGTCTGTAAGTCAAACTTGTCGCCCACAATAAGCCATCAATGACAAAAGTGAGTGTCGAAATTGATTTTCTTCATATTACATTGATGTACACGGCACCCCCCCCCCCCCCCCCCCCCGTCGTCGTGTTTTGAGCTTTGTTCGATAAATTAAAAACTAAACATATTTAATAAAGAATAGGGAAAAGTAATTCCGACGAAAAATTCCGAAAAAATTCATAACAAATTCGTACTTTGGGCGGTCAAAAACAAAAAAGTTGAATTTTGCACGTTCAAAAGCTTCCCGGTACGTCCCGGTACGTGTGACGTCAACAAATTCACATGTTCTAAAAGGTATTAGAACGCACTTTCATATGATACCAAAACGGGTTGTCCGAGTTCAAAACGGGACATTTGGGGGACGTTCAAAACTGAAAATCAATAAACAAAATTACACAAATATCCAGAGTCGATCAATCATGTCAGAGACGGTACGTGCCGGGTATGTCTGGGTACGTTCAATATGCTGTCAATAGCCTTAACATTTCATAAAAGTAGTCGAAAAAAATTTAAAAAAACTGCAACATGCTTTTTTAAGACATTGAAAAATTCTCATAGACAAATACCGGCAAAAATACGAGACGGATGAAATCTGTTAAAGCACCATAACTCGGACACCCGTAAAGTCTTATTTTTTAAAGTAACGTTTTCAAATAGATAAATGTTCATTTATTAATACTAAACACAATTATTTGTTATATGACGTATTTATAACACTTTTAATATACAAAAAGAAAACTTTTGTATGCGTGTTGTCTTAAAGCCGTGAAAAATGAGTTGCGCGAACGTCTGTCATTCAGTGTAAAGGTGACTTTTTGAAAATGTGTTTTCATGGCCCTGTACGATAGAGTGTTCAGTATCGGGACAAGGAAAAAAAACCCATTTCGAAAGTACCAACTTGACGCAAAAAAATCAAAACTGAAACCGTGTAGAGAAAATGGAAAAGTGTCCATAACTAAGCATCCGGGACGAAATTCAAAAAATTGACCAACTATAATCCAGACTAAACTCTGTCCTTAAAAATGAAAAAGTTGAGAAATTTCGAAAATCAAAAATGTGGGAGAAAAGTGTCCCCGCTCCTTTTAAAAAACGCACGCGACCAAATGTACACGATCCGTGTGCCAAACGTTCCGGGACGATTCAAAAAATTTCCAAATCCTAGTTACCCAGATAGTAACCGACGGTAACAATACAAAAACGAATGGTACATCTTGTTTGGTTCGACAGGCAGGGCCGTTTAATGTGACGCGTTAAAAACGTACCAAAATCGTCAAATCCAAATTTCGAAAATCTTTCGTCTTTGGGTGCCCGTAACTTTTAAACGGGACCATACAAATTCAAAAAAGACATACCAAAAGATGCGCCATTCAATTGACTTTCGAGCACCAGTATTCGAAAAATTAAAAAAAAACATTTGAATTTTTTACAATTTTTCCCGCAAAACCGGAGCGTCGAAGTCGCACGCAATTCAACATAAAACACGTCGGGAGGGGGTGAAAGGTGGGACTTATAAACTCAAAAAATATACCAACGTGTAGCCAAAGGCCTGGCGCCGAAAACTGTAGCGACACATTGTCGAAAAAGTCACGTGCGGGGGGCCAGCAAATTAATTTACTACTGCTTTGAATCTAAGCAATCAATTTCGATCGAACCGCTCCGGTAGTGGCGCTAGTGTCGGCTTTTCGCCACTATTTCACGGCAGTGTCCAGTATTCTAGCGCAGCTAGTTAGTAAGGTATTTGCTAGTAGCCTTCTCCCAGGTAGATAAAAGGTTGAGCAACAATGACTTTAGCCCGTCTTGGTCGTCTCTATACGCCTCGTGTCTCGACTGTTTCAGTGTCAAGTCGTGGCAGGAGGGGAAGAAGATTGTCCGAGCTGTGGCCCAGCTGCTGGGTCTCCCGTCTTACGCGCTCTCGCAGGAAAGGTGAGTGGAGTTCACTTCACACATGTCCAAACATCTTAGGGCCGGTTTCACCAAGATCAACTTTGGCCAAGTTCAGTTGAACGACACTAACACCAACTTTTAACTGCAAAATCCACTGCATGAAGTGTGAAATGTTTTATTGATAATGTGTTGCTTTATACGTCGATTTACAGATAGTTTCAGTAATGATGTGAAACAAGACACACATTTAAATCCCATTTGCATACAATTGTATCCTGTTCATGGCAAATATGAAGGATATTGAAGAAAGATTTTCTCAGATTGGTAATAAATGTCAAACACAATGTAAATGACAGTCAATTGTTTAGCCATTGTCTACTGGATAACTTGTACTCTGCTTGTGCATAGTACGTACAGAAGGCAGTGATAGAACTGTATTGGAGATTATCATCACAAATCTGAACGGTGGGCATCGAGGGTTCTATCCAACAATGCATTTGCAGTTTTGGTTTAATCATTTTTACATCAAAATACATCTCTACCATGAATAAACAAACATGTATACCAATCTTTACATGGATTATTTTAAACTTCATGGTAATACAAAAGGCAATACGTGGCATTGTGAGAAATTATTTCGATCTCTCTGTAAACAATAAACATGCAGTGACAATACTAAAGTATCCAAAACAACAAAAATGCGAGATATGTGAGAAATTAAAAATGTACAAGTTATTATTTTTGTCAAATTGGTAACATTCAGGTTCAAGCTGAACTCGACAAAAGTCAATGCTGGTGAAACCGGCCCTTAGAAATTAAAGATGATGAGTATAGTTCACCTCACACGTGTTCAACTGGTGAGTGGAGTTCACTTCACACGTGTCCAAACATCTTAGAAATAAAGCTGGTGCGTGGAGTTCACTTCAAACGTGTCCAAACATCTTAGAACTAAAGTTGGTGAGTGGAGACACTTCACACGTGTCCAAGCATCTTAGAAATTAAAGACGGTGAGTATAATTCACTTCACACGTGTCCAAACGTCTTAGAAATAAAGCTGGTGAGTGGAGTTCACTTCACACGTGTCCAAACATCTTGTAGTTAAAGATGGTGAGTGGAGTTTACTTCACACGTGTCCAAACATCTTAGAACTAAAGTTGGTGAGTGGAGTTTACTTCACGCGTGTCCAAGCATCTTAGAAATTAAAGACGGTGAGTATAATTCACTTCACACGTGTCCAAACGTCTTAGAAATAAAGCTGGTGAGTGGAGTTTACTTCACACGAATCCAAACATCTTGTAGTTAAAGATGGTGAGTGGAGTTCACTTCACACGTGTCCAAACATCTTACAACTAAAGTTGGTGAGTGGTGTTCACTTCACACGTGTCCAAACATCTTACAACTAAAGTTGGTGAGTGGAGTTCACTTCACACGTGTCCAAAGATCTTAGAAATTAAAGCTGGTGAGTGGAGTTCACTTCACACGTGTCCAAACATCTTAGAATTATAGGTGGTAGGTGGAGTTCACTGCACACATGTCCAAAGATCTTAGAAATTAAAGCTGGCGAGTTGAGTTCACTTCACAAATGTCCAAACATCTTAGAATTATAGGTGTGAGTAGAGTTCACTGCACACGTGTCCAAACATCTTAGAATTATAGATGGTGGGTGGAGTTCACTTCACACGTGTCCAAACATCTTGTAGTTAAAGATGGTGAGTGGAGTTTACTTCACGCGTGTCCAAACATCTTAGAACTAAAGTTGGTGAGTGGGGTTCACTTCACACGTGTCCAAACATCTTACAACTAAAGTTGGTGAGTGGTGTTCACTTCACACGTGTCCAAACATCTTACAACTAAAGTTGGTGAGTGGTGTTCACTTCACACGTGTCCAAACATCTTACAACTAAAGTTGGTGAGTGGAGTTCACTTCACACGTGTCCAAAGATCTTAGAAATTAAAGCTGGTGAGTGGAGTTCACTTCACACGTGTCCAAACATCTTAGAATTATAGGTGGTAGGTGGAGTTCACTGCACACATGTCCAAAGATCTTAGAAATTAAAGCTGGCGAGTTGAGTTCACTTCACAAATGTCCAAACATCTTAGAATTATAGGTGTGAGTAGAGTTCACTGCACACGTGTCCAAACATCTTAGAATTATAGATGGTGGGTGGAGTTCACTTCACACGTGTCCAAAAATCTTAGAAATTAAAGCTGGTGAGTGGAGTTCACTTCACACGTGTCCAAACATGTTAGAAATAAAGCTGGTGAGTGGAGTTCACTGCACACATGTCCAAAAATCTTAGAAATTAAAGCTGGTGAGTGGAGTTCACTGCACACATGTCCAAAAATCTTAGAAATTAAAGCTGGTGAGTGGAGTTCACTTCACACATGTCCAAAAATCTTAGACATTAAAGCTGGTGAGTGGAGTTCACTTCATACGTGTCCAAAGATCTTAGAATTAAAGCTAGTGAGTGGAGTTTACTTCACAAGTGTCCAAAGCCCTTAGATACCTATTAAAGCTGGTGAGTGGAGTTCACTTTATTTTGTTGCTGTTGTTGCGGTTGTTGAGCTTGATGTTGTGTTGTAGGGTGGACCGCAATGAGGTGACCTTCAAAGTACTTCCCAACCCCCTGGGGATGAACGCGTCTGAGGTGGCCAAGAGGATAGGTGAGTCGCACGCGCACACACGCACACGCACACGGACACGGACACGCACATGCACACCACACGCACATACACACACACGCACACGCACACGGACACGGACACACACGCACGCACAGTAGCCGGAATTTAAACGCCCAGAACAAAACTCTTGATTACACAAATGTATTTGTATTGGATATCAGCTCCCACTTCCTGCACGGGGCAAAATGTGCTTCGATTAGGTTTTTATTAGAAAATCTACAATTATATATTTATATTTTAGAAAAACACCACCAAGTCAACTACTGATATCATAACTGACATATACTTTAGCCTTAAAGAAAGATTAAAATATAGGTCAGTGTGGTTTTCAAATTATCTCAGTGATACTCGAAACACTTTAAGCTTGACTAATTATTACTATCAGCATAAATTCAGAACATTTCTAAGATCATTGTTTTGGATAGAAAATAATAGCAAATTGATTGATTGCGATTTAGTTTAAATATAATTTAAAGCAATTTCCAACTGGAGTTTACATGTCTTTATAGGTTTTGATTCAAATCCAACTAAACCCCGGTTTGAAGCCTCCATGTAAACGGGGCTAGTGTTAGAACGAGCCTGTTATTGTGTGGTGTAGAACAAACAAGATATGTCGCAGTGCTAACAGAGTGTAACTCTCCCTCTCTCCTCAGAGGACATCAAGGTGACCTTGAAGGAGCGGAAAGGGGTCGTCGTGACGTCAGCAGGGATAGGCGACAAGGTAAGACACCTGTTGAGTAGACCAGTTTCATGTCACTAGAAAACCTAAGCTAAAAGTTCGCAAGACGCACTTATGTAATCTGACCGCCAGCAATCTATACTACAGTTGTACTGTCAACAGAAATAAGATTCTGCCAGTAAGTTATGACAAGAGTGCCAGAAGGCTGTGGCAATGTAATTGCCTGAGAGATGGGATAGATAGATATAGATATATAGATAGAAGATAGATAGATATAGATGGATGGATAGATAGATATAGATAGAAGATAGATATATATAGATAGATATGGATAGATAGATAGATAGATAGATAGATAGATAGATAGATAGATAGATAGATATATAGATAGATAGATATAGATGGATAGATAGATAGATATAGATAGATATAGATTGATGGATAGATAGATATAGATAGAAGATAGATATATATAGATAGATAGATATGGATAGATGAATAGGGATAGACAGATAGATATAGATAGATAGATGGATAGATATCCATTCATTTCCTATAAAAAAACATTCACATCTGTACACATTAAACTATTCAAAAGTGTACAAGCTTATAACATGTAATGTTATCGTTGTAACCGAGACGGCTAATCGTTCGTTTGTTATTTCTTATCACATTTGTTTGAACCACACTTTAGCGATCAATGTTAACTTTCAAATGGTTTAACTTTACAAACAACTGAGTCCCCCCGTGTTACAGGCGAAGCTGCCGACTGTGTTGAGTATGGACCAAGACGCGGACAACAACCTCTACATCATCATGTTGTTCCTGTCCGGAGCGATCGGCGGTGTCCTCATCGGAGCCGTCAGCTACTTCTTCATCCGACGGAACACAAAGTCGCGGGAGAAACTCCAGGCGCTGCCCAGACAAGACCCGGAGGCCAGCAAGGACTATCAGGTACACAGGACAAGCGAGGAGGTATATTACTGTGCTTGATGGCGATAGTAACTCCAGACGCTGCCCAGACAAGACCCGGAGGCCAGCAAGGACTATCAGGTACACAGGACAAGCGAGGAGGTATATTACTGTGCTTGATGGCGATAGTAACTCCAGACGCTGCCCAGACAAGACCCAAAGGCCTAAAAGGACTATCAGGTACACAGGACAAGCGAGGAGGTATATTACTGTGCTTGATGGCGATAGTAACTCCAGGCGCTGCCCAGCCAAGACCCGGAGGCCGGCAAGGACTATCAGGTACACAGGACAAGCGAGGAGGTATATTACTGTGCTTGATGGCGATAGTAACTCCAGACGCTGCCCAGACAAGACCCGGAGGCCAGCAAGGACTATCAGGTACACAGGACAAGCGAGGAGGTATATTACTGTGCTTGATGGCGATAGTAACTCCAGACGCTGCCCAGACAAGACCCAAAGGCCTAAAAGGACTATCAGGTACACAGGACAAGCGAGGAGGTATATTACTGTGCTTGATGGCGATAGTAACTCCAGGCGCTGCCCAGCCAAGACCCGGAGGCCGGCAAGGACTATCAGGTACACAGGACAAGCGAGGAGGTATATTACTGTGCTTGATGGCGATAGTAACTCCAGGCGCTGCCCAGACAAGACCCGGAGGCCAGCAAGGACTATCAGGTACACAGGACAAGCGAGGAGGTATATTACTGTGCTCGATGGCGATAGTAACTCCAGGCGCTGCCCAGACAAGACCCGGAGGCCAGCAAGGACTATCAGGTACACAGGACAAGCGAGGAGGTATATTACTGTGCTTGATGGCGATAGTAACTCCAGGCGCTGCCCAGACAAGACCCGGAGGCCAGCAAGGACTATCAGGTACACAGGACAAGCGAGGAGGTATATTACTGTGCTTGATGGCGATAGTAACTCCAGACGCTGCCCAGACAAGACCTGGAGGCCAGCAAGGACTATCAGGTACACAGGACAAGCGAGGAGGTATATTACTGTGCTTGATGGCGATAGTAACTCCAGGCGCTGCCCAGACAAGACCCGGAGGCCAGCAAGGACTATCAGGTACACAGGACAAGCGAGGAGGTATATTACTGTGCTTGATGGCGATAGTAACTCCAGACGCTGCCCAGACAAGACCCGGAGGCCAGCAAGGACTATCAGGTACACAGGACAAGCGAGGAGGTATATTACTGTGCTTGATGGCGATAGTAACTCCAGACGCTGCCCAGACAAGACCTGGAGGCCAGCAAGGACTATCAGGTACACAGGACAAGCGAGGAGGTATATAACTGTGCTTGATGGCGATAGTAGGCCTAACTACAGGCGCTGCCCAGACAAGATCCAGAAGCCATCAAGGACTATCAGGTACACAGGACAAGCGAGGAGGTATATTACTGTGCTTGATGCCGATAGTAACTCCAGACGCTGCCCAGACAAGACCTGGAGGCCAGCAAGGACTATCAGGTACACAGGACAAGCGAGGAGGTATATTACTGTGCTTGATGGCGATAGCAACTCCAGGCGCTGCCCAGACAAGACCCGGAGGCCAGCAAGGACTATCAGGTACACAGGACAAGCGAGGAGGTATATTACTGTGCTTGATGGCGATAGTAACTCCCGGCGCTGCCCAGACAAGACCCGGAGGCCAGCAAGGACTATCAGGTACACAGGACAAGCGAGGAGGTATATTAATGTGCTTGATGGCGATAGTAGGCCTAACTACAGGCGCTGCCCAGACAAGATCCAGAAGCCATCAAGGACTATCAGGTACACAGGACAAGCGAGGAGGTATATTACTGTGCTTGATGGCGATAGTAGGCCTAACTACAGGCGCTGCCCAGACAAGATCCAGAAGCCATCAAGGACTATCAGGTACACAGGACAAGCGAGGAGGTATATTAATGTGCTTGATGGCGATAGTAGGCCTAACTACAGGCGCTGCCCAGACAAGATCCAGAAGCCATCAAGGACTATCAGGTACACAGGACAAGCGAGGAGGTACAGACAGGGTATATTTCTGTGCTTGATTGCGATGGTAACTCTAGGGAATTCGACGTTACTTGGAAGATCGACGGTGGAATGGAATGAGCTGATCGAGGACCAAGTGGGAAAGGGGAAAGTCGAGGGATTTATGGGGAACCTTAAGCTACAACTACAACCCAGGCCGAAGGAAAAGGGGAGGGAGAAGGAGGAGGGAAGGATGGAGAAGTCTAGCACCAGCCCACAGGGACATCTGCGGGGAAATAAACAACATAATGTGTTGCAGGAACTGTGCCGAGCGCGCATGTCGACGAAAGCCTCCCAAGAGAAGCCGGAACCCATTGGAACACGGATCGCCAGCCTGAGTCGAGAGTCCGAGGGATCGAACAACAGTCCCTCGTCGCGATCCAGCACTTCTTCATGGTGAGTGTGCTCATTGTAACACTCTGAGCTGCGACCGTTGTCTCCTACCGACAGACAGTTTCTATACGCCCTAAATAACTTCTTCGCATTACTTTAATAAGGCTCGAAGTCCTTTTGCCATTATCTAAGCATAAGAATAAACGGAAGTGAGCGGCTTGGCTGAACTGTGTGTTCAAGAGAAAACCACCACTGGCCTATAAACCTGGCCAAATATGATGGAGTTGGTGAAAACGTATCTCTAGGCACAATCGTCAATCATTGAAAATGTAATGAGTAATGTAATGGGTAATGAGGATCGCCAATGAGTGCCTCAATGAAAACGATCCTCATTAGTAGTTAGTACAAAGTATGGGTCCTCCTCAGAACAGGGTTTATTTCACTTATTCCCGATACGTTTTAGGTTTATGATAATGGAGCTACACCTTTTTTTAAAAAGCGAAATGTATTTCATGTCTTGCAATAATCTGTAGTATCTCGACCTTTCCTCGTTGGTTCTTCTTATCAAGTTGGTTTCTGTGTTTCAGGAGTGAGGAACCAGCTCACACCAATATGGACATATCCACAGGACACATGGTGCTTGTAAGTACTCACTACACTGTTGCCAACACTCTCATCATAACCATTCAGTTGCCAACGGTTTGGCCGTGGTCGCTAAGCCGGTAGCCGTACAAACGCAGACATTAAGCAACCGGGCTAGGTCAGGAGGAGGGTGGGTGACCACTCTCCTCCGAAACACTAGCTACCGTTGATTAGTAGTTGCGAACGGTTTAGCCGGCATCACTTAGCCGATTCCCATACAAACACAGACATTAAGCAACCGGGTTAGGTCAGGAGGTGGATGGGTGACCATTCTCCTCCGAAACACTAGCTACCGTTGATTAGTAGTTGCGAACGGTTTAGCAAAGGTCGCTTAGCCGGTTCCCATACAAACGCAGACATAAAGCAATCGGGCTAGGTCAGGAAGAGGGTAGTGACCACTCTCATCTGAAACACTAGCTACCGTTGATTAGAGCAGATTGTTCGAAAGCTTGTCTAACAGCTTCGGAGACATGGCTGGTCAAAGTTACACCGCCCTTTCGGATGGGACGTAAAGCCGATGGTCCCTTGGTATTGTTCGACAGGAGTAAGCTACGTGCCGGCATCAGGCTTCCCCTCCTCCCTTCCACATCATCATTCATCAATCACCATGGCATACAGTCTAGCTAGTGGGACTTCGGTCCTATTGTAGATATAGAATGGATAACATAACATAATAAATTATTGATTTTTTTACTTGAACTTGTTTAAATGTTTTCAGTCCTATATGGAGGACCACCTGAAGAACAAGGACCGGCTGGAACGCGAGTGGGTGGCTTTATGCGCCTACGAGGCTGAGCCCTGCGCCACCACGCATGCGCTCAAGCCGGAGAACATTAAGAAGAACCGCTTCAACAACGTGTTACCCTTCGATCACTCGAGGGTCGTACTCAACGACCTGGCAAACATCTCCGGCTCTGACTACATCAACGCGTCAACCATCGTGAGTATTGACATGTTGTTTTATTACGTTACAGTAACGCCACGTTAATACAAGCTGTACCGAACCGAAACTCAAGCTATTTTCTTGCCGCAAACACATGCGCACGCAGGTCTTATACCTATGGGCTGTGGGTGTAGAAGAAGAGCCGGTAATGTACAACGGTAATGTAATGTACAACTAAAACCATTGAACTACAACTTTAGGTAGATATTATTTAGGCCTATAGGCCTAATGGTAAAGGATGTATGTCAACCTGATCACCGCTATCATTGAGTGAGTAATATAGGGTAGAGTCGCAACGCAAACAGCAGTATCTCTACCGCCTTATGCTGCCCAACATACTTTAGTCGGATAGTACAAGTTTGCCAAGCAACGGGATGACGGAGTTTTCGGCTGTCTTCGTATATTTTCGGTGAAGTAGCCGACCAATCAGGCTCCGTCATCGTGTCGCTTGGCAAACCTACAACCCGAATAAAGTATTTTGGGCAGTAAAAGGCGGTAGACAGACTGCCGATGGAGTGGGACCTCTACCCTATATTACTCACTCAACCCCGCTATGTTGATCAAGTCCCTGCTGAATGTTAGAGCACAAGGTTGAATATTGGATGTTCTTTTACAGCCTCTAAAACCGATAAGGCGATAATATGTGTCTTAATAGTTTTGCTGTACAATTTGACAATTTGAGTAGTAGACCTAAGAAAATGATTGTAGGGCCTATTCCAGAACTACAAGCTACGTCCCAGAATTCATTTCAATCCCCAGATTGTCTACCGTGACCTCAGGATGGGTTGGATGACACAACATGATCAAGGGACACTTTGTGGGATTTGTTTTGCATAATAAATGGAGGGAAATTTGCATTTGGAGGTTATATTCATAACAAAGCGTAGGCCTAGGTATTTCTTGGCCAGAATCATCGTCTAGTCATTCTGTGGGCCTCTTAAATTTTAATATTGGTTTGCAATAGCAATGAATTAGTTAAAAGTAAATCAAGTCAAACTCGCCACAACGGATCCAAGAAATCTCGGTTAAAAAAGGTTGAGTTGGATGAGAGTGGGATTAACTTTGATTAATTTTGTAATATGTAAGTAAGAAGCCATCCGATCCGACGAATTCTGGGACACAGCTCATGCAACGCATTGAGGTTATGACAGGCCCCTTCCATTGTGTAGGCCTATCCAATCCCTCACGGGGAAGGGATTGGGTAGGCCTAGGCCTACACAATCTCTTCTTACCGGCGTAAACAGAAGTACAGTCTAAAACACAATAATTCTTACCTTACAAGTCGCCACTATCTTCTAATGCATCTAACACGTCACTTTCTTCATTATCTTGCTTGAGTCTTGACCAGTATTTATCGATAAAAAAGGCAAAATTAGCAAATACACGTGTGTAGCCCAGCACTTGACAACTGACAAGTAGTTCCGCCTTCGAAAATCACTGTTTCAACAAGGGCTGGGCTCATTTCAGTTCTAGTCAGGGTTGCCAGATGTTCAGTAGAAGAGCGCGCCAGTGGCTCGTTTCAAAAACGCCCAAAAGCGCCAATACATATATTACATTTTTGATACACGGAAATATAAGCCTAAACCCTACAGTGACTATTACCGGCGTAGTTTCGTAAATGAACGGTGCGACTTTTGAACACTTTTTACTGCCAGACAAAACTCGCCCTCTTATCTCGCATTGTCCGTCTTTAAATCTATAGTCTGCAAAATCTATTAGGCCTACATGATTTGGCTGTCGTGAACGTCGCTCACCAGCTAGCGTGCGACGTATGCACAGTATAGAAACAGTTCGTTAAGCATTAATTTAGCATTTGGAAGCTATTACATTACATTGTACACACATAACATGAAAAAATAAAGTTGTAAAGACGTATCATTATAGCACAATGAAATGTCCAATTATTATACTTACTTATAATTAAAAAGACGAATGGAATGTGAGTTGTGGCAGATAAAAGGAAAAGATTATGTAATACACACCTTAAATCATGCGTATTTATTGAACATATTGCATGCATATTGTGACGTTCCACCCCACACGTCATGTGACGGTAGTTGGAGGGGGTAAGATGGTGACGTGAAGCAGTGGGCTTGACCAGTGGACGTGGAGCCCTCGCGCAGGAAACACCCGTCTCTTGCCAGCTACGGCGGCATCTAATATAACTACGGCTGCTATTTACGTGCTTAATTAATTATTAAAGTCTGCTATATTTTAATCAGTGTACAGTGTACTTAATATTACTCCTTCCCATCCCGTGCTCCGGTACGAGGGAAACATTACAATATTGCATACGGCTATTAATAAGAATATTGACATATTAATTAAATTTGAAACCATTTATCACGTAAATATCGTAACAATACCATCGGCACAAACAGTACAAAATGCTTGCCCTTCGTGAGGACCTGTCGTTACTGGTTTTAGCCATCCTTACAAACATCAACAAAATAAATAACTATAACCTATAATATTATGCTCTATGCTAGGCATGCCTATAAACCATAAATTAAAAAAAAAAAAAAATACTTGAGATGGGAAAATGTGAACTAAGCCTACCTTTGAATTCCGGTAAATCCTCCCAATCTCTTTTATACTTTTTGGTGTATTTTCCGAATTTTCCCATTGTCAAGTCAAGTTGACACGTTTTATAAGTTAATGGGTAATCCCCAGCCCCGGGTTATCCCCTCTTCTTCAGTCAGTTCTTCTTTCATTTTAGTGTACAAAAAACGCATGTCGTAGGAAGGTCGTAGGCGGGCCGTAAGACGGGCGGGGCTTGCGCAGAGTGTGCAGGGGCCGTATACCCACATATTATATTTTTAAGCACCTCATGATAGATTTACATGCATTTATAATATTTAATTATTTTGGCGTATTTTTATTTTTATTATTTGGCGGTTGACAGTTTTACCAGCCTAAAAACCGCCAGTACAAGTAGGAATAGAGCCCAATTGGCGCCAAGAGCGAAATGATAATTTTACCCGCCAATAGTTTGAGTCGAGTAGCCCAATCGGCGGTAAACCGCCCAATCTGGCAACCCTGGTTCTAGTTTCAACGTGTCTCGTCGAGCGCAGCACCTTCCGGTAGGTCAAGGTCAATTAGGGCGGGATGAAATTCAAATAAACTCATTGAGCCGGAGAATACAATAAACAACATCAAAACACATGACGTGTAGCGGTACATTAATGTCCAATGTCTACAAACAACAAATAAACAAATCAACACACAACAAATAAAATGATAATAGATATTCACCTGAGTAAAATGGCGGTATGTGGGTGTGTTGGAATAAACCACATCGTATATTTTAAAGTAACACTCTTGCACTTTGCGTTCCTGCGTTTGCAAAAGTCACCAAATAATTTTCATTATCTTCCCTGTGTGGGTTTCGAAAAGTACTTTTTGATGCATCATATTTATTTTCAGGATTGTTTTGAAATAGTTCTTTATTATTATTATACGTCCGCGTGACATGTACTTACGTTGTATACCTGTTGCTAGACGGACCATGACCCACGCAACCCCGCCTACATAGCAACGCAGGGCGCCCTACCGCACACCGCAGCAGACTTCTGGCAGCTGGTCTGGGAGCAAGGCAACGTTGTACTGTCTCATGTACTGTATACCTGTTGCTAGACGGACCACGACCCCCGCAACCCTGCCTACATAGCAACGCAGGGCGCCCTACCGCACACGGCAGCAGACTTCTGGCAGCTGGTCTGGGAGCAAGGCAGCGTTGTACTGACTCATGTACTGTATACCTGTTGCTAGACGGACCACGACCCCCGCAACCCGGCCTACATAGCAACGCAGGGCGCCCTACCGCACACGGCAGCAGACTTCTGGCAGCTGGTCTGGGAGCAAGGCAGCGTTGTACTGTCTCATGTACTGTATACCTGTTGCTAGACGGACCACGACCCCCGCAACCCCGCCTACATAGCAACGCAGGGCGCCCTACCGCACACGGCAGCAAACTTCTGGCAGCTGGTCTGGGAGCAAGGCAGCGTTGTGCTGACTCATGTACTGTATACCTGTTGCTAGACGGACCACGACCCCCGCAACCCCGCCTACATAGCAACGCAGGGCGCCCTACCGCACACGGCAGCAGACTTCTGGCAGCTGGTCTGGGAGCAAGGCAGCGTTGTACTGACTCATGTACTGTATACCTGTTGCTAGACGGACCATGACCCCCGCAACCCCGCCTACATAGCAACGCAGGGCGCCCTACCGCACACGGCAGCAAACTTCTGGCAGCTGGTCTGGGAGCAAGGCAGCGTTGTACTGTCTCATGTACTGTATACCTGTTGCTAGACGGACCATGACCCCCGCAACCCTGCCTACATAGCAACGCAGGGCGCCCTACCGCACACCGCAGCAGACTTCTGGCAGCTGGTCTGGGAGCAAGGCAGCGTTGTACTGTCTCATGTACTGTATACCTGTTGCTAGACGGACCACGACCCCCGCAACCCGGCCTACATAGCAACGCAGGGCGCCCTACCGCACACGGCAGCAGACTTCTGGCAGCTGGTCTGGGAGCAAGGCAGCGTTGTGCTGACTCATGTACTGTATACCTGTTGCTAGACGGACCATGACCCCCGCAACCCTGCCTACATAGCAACGCAGGGCGCCCTACCGCACACCGCAGCAGACTTCTGGCAGCTGGTCTGGGAGCAAGGCAGCGTTGTACTGACTCATGTACTGTATACCTGTTGCTAGACGGACCACGACCCCCGCAACCCCGCCTACATAGCAACGCAGGGCGCCCTACCGCACACCGCAGCAGACTTCTGGCAGCTGGTCTGGGAGCAAGGCAGCGTTGTACTGTCTCATGTACTGTATACCTGTTGCTAGACGGACCACGACCCCCGCAACCCGGCCTACATAGCAACGCAGGGCGCCCTACCGCACACGGCAGCAGACTTCTGGCAGCTGGTCTGGGAGCAAGGCAGCGTTGTGCTGACTCATGTACTGTATACCTGTTGCTAGACGGACCATGACCCCCGCAACCCTGCCTACATAGCAACGCAGGGCGCCCTACCGCACACCGCAGCAGACTTCTGGCAGCTGGTCTGGGAGCAAGGCAGCGTTGTACTGACTCATGTACTGTATACCTGTTGCTAGACGGACCACGACCCCCGCAACCCCGCCTACATAGCAACGCAGGGCGCCCTACCGCACACCGCAGCAGACTTCTGGCAGCTGGTCTGGGAGCAAGGCAGCGTTGTACTGTCTCATGTACTGTATACCTGTTGCTAGACGGACCACGACCCCCGCAACCCGGCCTACATAGCAACGCAGGGCGCCCTACCGCACACGGCAGCAGACTTCTGGCAGCTGGTCTGGGAGCAAGGCAGCGTTGTGCTGACTCATGTACTGTATACCTGTTGCTAGACGGACCATGACCCCCGCAACCCTGCCTACATAGCAACGCAGGGCGCCCTACCGCACACCGCAGCAGACTTCTGGCAGCTGGTCTGGGAGCAAGGCAGCGTTGTACTGACTCATGTACTGTATACCTGTTGCTAGACGGACCACGACCCCCGCAACCCCGCCTACATAGCAACGCAGGGCGCTCTACCGCATACAGCAGCAGACTTCTGGCAGCTGGTCTGGGAGCAAGGCAGCGTTGTGCTGACTCATGTACTGTATACCTGTTGCTAGACGGACCACGACCCCCGCAACCCGGCCTACATAGCAACGCAGGGCGCCCTACCGCACACGGCAGCAGACTTCTGGCAGCTGGTCTGGGAGCAAGGAAGCGTTGTCATGGTGATGCTGACTAGACTCACCGAGAACGGCGCTGCAATGTGTCACCGTTATTGGCCGGAGGAGGGATCGGAGCTCTACCACATCTATGAGGTATGAGGCATTTGTCCGCAGGTGTTCGCACTGTCCAATCACTGATTCTTATGCTTCGTATTTCAAATATCGATCTTTGATTGGTTATCGCTCACTCGTCGGTGGTGTTCGGAGCCTACAGGGTTGGTTTAGTCGCTTTAAATTAAAGTCCCCGACTGAAAATCAGTTTCGTTACTGAGTGGGTAGACTATAAATGTGAATTTATTTTATTTTATTTATTTATAGTTTACACATGCGTTGACTGTGGCCATTGAGCTAGAATATCGCGGCCAAGTCAAGTAAAATAATCACTTTGTTCTGAAACTATATTTGAATCTGAATACCACCGCTTCCACTGTTAGCAGTGTTGGGTTTGGGTAGGAACTTTATAAAAGGAATGTATCCCTGAAGTTCCTAATTTTGGGGAACTTCAAACTATTGAAAAGTTCTTTTAATTTTATTAAGTACCTATTTATAACAACCACCATTCAGCAGTTCCAGCTGCGATTGAAAACAAGGTAGCATACTAATTTCGGGGACTAGAATTTTAAAAATTAATAATTACTACTTCCATTTTTCAAGAAGTTTATAAAACCTACCAATATCTTCGCAAAAGTAACTTTTAATATTCAAGGAACGCGAAAGTTCATTCTTTTTTTCTTAACTTTCAAAAGTTCTTTTTTTTGGGATCCAGGGTCCAGCTCACATTCTTCTAGCATTTGTACTTTCCATGCCAGTTCTTCTTCTCAGAGTTGTCAACCCCAACTGTTATCGACGTTACTTCTAGGTGCATCTGGTGTCCGAGCACATCTGGTGTGACGACTACCTAGTGCGAAGCTTCTATCTAAAGAACCTCAAGACCGGCGAGACTCGGACCGTGACTCAGTTCCACTTCCTGTCGTGGCCCGACAACGGAGTCCCACAAACGACCAAGGCGCTGCTCGAATTCCGAAGGTCGGTCTCGCAACCAACTGTTGCACTCCAATATTTCGAAATACAATAATCCATTTTTTCAGTACAGTAGTTCCAAATTTTCGAATTTGTGAACATCCAAAATATATTAATAACCAAGTGTGCTAACAAACCCCTAGAATGCTTATTTCTCTCTTTGGTACAAAATACAACCCTTGATTCCATATCTTCAGTTTAGAAAAAAGTAACTAAATTATAAACGAAGAATGGTAGAGATATCTGTTCTCAAATCAAACACAATTATCAGCAGTAAACTCCTAAGCCACCTAAAAACTCCCCAAAACTGCCACCTAAAAAGAAAAAAAATGTGTCTTGCCAACAAATTGTTTTGCAGCAAATGATCGCCATGTTTACAAGCACAATTTAGTGTTGAATAAATGCTAACATTTTCTGTTGTTATTTTTTGTAATCTTGTAAAATATAAGGGTTTTAAATTCAATATATTGTATCTATACTTTAATCTGTCATTATAATTACAAGAAAGGTGTTTTCTCCACTTCCAGGAAGGTGAATAAGTCTTACCGCGGCCGTTCCTGCCCCATCGTTGTCCACTGCAGGTAGGTCACAAGGTCACAAGGTCACGGTCAAGTGCTGCCTTATTCATGTATCAACATCAAGTTCATTATACTCATTACATAATTGCATATCAGCTTCATCCAGGAGTAAGGAAACATGAACTACATACTACATACAATTGAGATACAAATAAATTCAAATCATAAAATACTACGTCGAGTGGTCGACGTACGTTAGCGCTGAAGGCAAAATCAGCAGATACAGGATAGAGCAGATATATGCCAAATATAACAGCATAAAATGTTGTTACAGTATTGTTAAAACATGAATACGTAATTGAGAATAACAAGTGTGGCCATGTAAACACTAAGCCAAGATCTTGTTAAAAACGAACTAAGAATGAATGAATGCGGTGGTTTTCAGCGACGGCGTGGGCCGAACGGGAACCTATTGTGTGATCGACATGGTTCTGAACCGCATGGCCAAGGGGGCTAAGGAGATAGACATCGCAGCGACACTGGAACACATTCGAGACCAGCGAGCCAACATGGTAGGTTCCGTCATGTTCCTTCCGTCTTCTGATCTCCTGATCAGCTGTTTATCACTGCCATAAGAGTGACTGTCTTCATATTTAGTCTAGTTCTTCTCATTATGGTATGTTTACAGCTACGCGTTGCGAGCGAAGCGAGGGCGCGAGCTCCAATCAGCATCCGAGTTTCACGCAAAGAAGTTAATAGTTTCACGCAAACTGGCCACTGATTGGAGCTCGCGCCTTCGCTTCGCTCGCAACGCGTAGCTGTAAATCGACTATTAGTCTAGTGGGTTTTTTTCTGCTTCCAACACAGAATAATATTCAATTTCTGGTTCAGACAGTTTTTTTTTTTTTTTTACTTTTAAATGACTTCAATCTATCTAGATATCATCAATCCCCTGTAACCCTCACTCCCGTAAACCCCAACTTGATACCCCTTATGACGACCCCACCAATGTGTAACGGATCTGATTGGCCAACGCTAAATGACCTGTTATAAAGTGCGTATTTAAATACAAGTACTAAAATAAGATTCTGTTCGCAGGTGAAGACCAAGCAGCAGTTTGAGTTTGTGTTGACGGCCGTGGCGGAGGAAGTGAACGCCATATTGAAGGCTCTGCCCGCCCAGTTACCGCCCGCGAGCGTTCAGCCGGTACCGGTAGCCCAAGCACCGGCTACCGGACCGCAGTAAGACGCAGCACGTTACATCACCACGTCGCGCAGCAGTGGCGCACTCGAGTGTCGGGAGGCGAGGTTTACGTTCCAGCCACGAGAATCACTTTCGATACAAAAGCGTATAATGGTTACAAACGGCACGAGAATATTGAGTAAGCCTCGAGGCCGTCAGGAATATTCGTTATTATTTATTTATTATCTGCAGATATGTTTGGCCGTTTGCAAATTCTCATTTAACGATCCCTACATACACGGTATGTATCGTCATATCACACCACAACTTACAGATGCTGCGTTGGTCGTTTACAAACGCAAGCGCCACGGTTTCGAGGTTGCTCCGAAACTGTGAGACCGCAACGTCAATTGAGACAACCTTATTCACAATACATCTTTTAAGTCAGTAAGAAATGGCTTTCATCATATCAACAAATGAGATTCCGAAAATCATCAACTAACAACGTAAAGTCTGCATTGTAGCAAAACTAAAATAGTAAAAACAACAGTTTGGTGCGAGAGAAAATTTCCTTTAAGTGTTTCGTATAAGATCCATTCTGGGTAGATTTGAAAGAAATTAGCTTAGATTTATTTAGTTTCAGGCGAGCACTATCCATGACGAACAAACCTAGTTTCGAGCGAGCGCATATAAGCCGTGAAATGGAAACGAAACTACTAACTCCTTAGAAACAACCTGTGGCATTAACAAAGCCTACAGTTCTCATCACAGCTGAATGTAATAACACAAAATTGATCATGATCACGTTTTCAGTTTTGATTTGCATGCCTGCGGTATACACGCCCATGCTTACACTGATCATAGATACCTAGATACCTACGTACGCACCGGTAGTGTTGCTTGTCGTGTCACGGCCTACTGAATTCAACGCAATGTTCCGATACTACTTTCATTCCCATTTGAATGCTGATTTACGTAAAAAATATAAAGATATGTGGATCGGTTGTATAATGAAGATGATAATATTGAAAAATAGGCCTAAAAGTTGACATTCGTTCATACATAGAACCCGGGCAGATCGTAAGAGAAACATACATGAGGCTTAGTCAACATAGACATTAGTGTATAGAGTATTTCCAATACTGTAGTACAGGATGTATTATATTACAAAACTGTAATATTTGGGGTAATGAAATTATAGACTTAGCTATTATTGGTTAGAACGGAATAATGAAGTGCACGTACAATTAAGTTTCAAAACTTAAATGTGTGTGTAATAAAAGCTAATTAGGTAATCGAACTGAATAAGAGCCGGTTATTCATCCAGCGTGTACCGGTACACGGACTGCACAACCACTTGAGACCAGAGTTCCGTTGACTTGAACATGCGCGCAAGTCAACGTACGTGCGCAAGACGTTGCTGTTTCGTGTGCATCCCCCAGTAGGCCCTGACAATGCCGACACTTTCTAACTGTGTACGTTTGGTTTAGCTAGAACAAAGTAACCTTTTGAAAATGATTACGATGGGTAGGTAGTGTGTTGAATCTGTGGAATCGATGCTAAATCGAGCGTAAAAAATGATTTCACTGTATTTTCTTCTCTTGGATAAACACTAAACAGTGAATGCCCATCAAAGAAAGAAAGGTACAAATAGCTGTCACTTACAACAGTCTTCCTACCCTTCATCCCCCCCCCCCCTCATATTCACAGATATCACATTAAATCATCATCAACATCATCATCATTGTCATCATGTATGAAAAGTGTATTTCCATACACACAACAGAATGTGTGTAAATGCGCTTACATCCATGTGTCCTTAGCCTATCTAGCATAGCACATGATTACATGCATAAGTAATAGCGTTGAGTGAGAGCAACGTAGCTTAAAGTGAAAGAATCACAATATATTCCGACTAGCTTTGATAAATGACACCGGTAGACATTGTATCATCTCCTGCCCAGCAAGTAATAAACAAGTATTCTTGCAGTCTTCGATCTCACGGATACAACACATTAAATGGCGTAACTAACCCATCGTTTTGAAAGTGGTGCAAAGATAGATTTAGTAACAACTAACAATATAACTATCAGTAGTTTTAGTTTATACTAGAAATAGTCTAGTTACATATTGGTTGTGTTATTAGTTGTTAAGTAGTGCATGTTTGTAATTAATTATTACTGTTTTAGAGTAAGAAAGAGGCCTCCCATGCAGATAGTTTCTTAATAAACTACAAGCTATTTTTATCGCAAATGTATTTGTGTTGGTTAGTTTATTGATATATTTACAAATGTTCTATGAAATTTTGTGAAGGATGATTCTGAGAAAAATATGACAAGGAAATTGCAATCGTATCCCCCCCCCCCCCCCCAAAGAGATCGGTGCTAAAGCCAGAAGATCTGTCTCATAATCACTCTTCACAAGTTCTTCTGTATTGAAATTTTGTTTTTGGAATTTTACAAAAATTGAAACACTTGAATTACCTACGGTGTCTTTCAAACTTGGGGGAAGTAAATTGTTTATTGTTGATTTAATGTTTTACAATTAAGAATATTTTGTAATTGTTTGATCTCCTTACACAGACAGAAGTATAATTTAATATCATAATTTAAAAATGTAGAACAAATATTTTTAACTATTTCTATTCTATTTTATGTGTATATATACATATTCTGTAATCAAGTGGTGAGGTTTACTTGTTGTTACCTATGTCACTATCAATTAATGTAACCAGACAGTCAAAGCTTCAACTGTGAGTAAAGAATCGTTTGGAACGTTACGACTGGGAATGTAACAATTTGACGGAATGATGAGAAGGAGAAAAATATTCTTTTAAGAGTAGAGAACATTTTACATATATTGTAGCCATTATACAGTGTTGATGTAACTTTGTGAAAAGTATTTAATGAATGTTGACAGATAGTAATATTATATATTATATAATATAATGATCTCCCCCCTGCAGAGCTTTAGTCAATACCCGTTGTCTTGTTGTCAATATGGATCTTAAAGCAATCTCAACTATTGGAAGAGAGCGGATATTTTAACGTAACGTAACGTAACGTAACGAGCATACAGTTATGCGTTAGTGTCGTCTTGTTGGAAACAAGGTCGAGTATTTAGATATAAACATTACTATATTTGCCGAGAGTCGCGGACGCAATCTAGACTCGTCATTCATTCCAAGACTTTCCCTTAGAGGAAGTTAAAAATTACTTGGTCAATTTGAAAAAAAAAAAAAAAAACAGCTTCGTGATGTGAGTGGAGCGTTGGGAGGAGATTGCCTCGACCATGTCAGAGAGTTGTAGTCAAGTTTTGTACTGTTAGTGTGGCTCAAAGTTGTGATGAGATTTAGGCCTACGTCTTAGACATTTCATTTATATAGTCTTAACGTAACATATTGTATTCCAACTGTCTACTTGATTGCACGGTAGAAACTAGTTCACCTTTTCGGAGGCTAAAATATAAACTTATATTGCACAAGAAAGAAAACAAAAATCGAACAATTCAAAAAGGTAGACGTGGATATTCGTTAACTAAATTACACGAAAAGAGTCAAACTGTTTAGATATAGGTTTTCGATGGCAAAGGATATGAAAACTAGTGATTCACTTTACAACTAGATCTACTTGTCCGACTCATAACTTGCCGATACGAATGGATATCTCACGAATGATGTGGCAAGGTAGAAGCCCGTTAGAATCCGGTTCAAGTCGTTCGAAGCGGCTGGACGTTTTATGACGGCAAACAAAATTACTATTCTAACGAGTGGTTGAAAATGTATATTAGAATTTATCGACATATTTTAACGAGAGATGGAATGTCTTTGCATCGGCGTTACAAACTTCTTTGCCACCAGCCTGTCAAAGAATTTGTTCAGCTGAGAAAATTAATAATTTATATGGAACAAAGATCCAATTTTCTAGATTGATAAGATCATCTTAAAGAAAAATTCAATATTTTAAAACAATATGATTGGTGCAAGTCTTGCTATTACATACTTCGTCCATAGAGAAGCGAATCAAGAAACAATAGCGTATAAGGTATAGCTCAACAAATTGATCTACAGTCTCGTTCTTACAACTTATTATGTTACGAGTTACAGTTTCTATGACATGTAGAATGACGGATGTTTTCATATGGTCAACCCACAACTTTGTTTTAACGGCAAAGGTCAGTATCGCTATAAAAATAGTGCGAAATTCACGTTTTTTTTTTAGTTGAGAACGCTAAAAAATATTAAAAAGCGACATTGTGCGAATTGTGGTGTCAAGAGAACTAAAAACAACTAAATTAAAAAAATTAAAAATATTAATATTTGATTTAATCATAGTTATCATTGATAGGCTAATGTAAAAAAATTTACAATATATTAATAATTACTAATTACCCAGTAACTCTAAAAATATTTGAAACTTATAGAATCCAGTTTTTTAGTTCTTACGAAACCTTAATTTGCTTTTTTAACATCAAGCGGCATTCCAAGATCCGTTAATTAGTGCGGTTTTTATAGCAAGCCTCACCTTTTCTTTTAAGAACATATCTTATTGTGAGGCACATGTGTTGCAAGTTTCTTAAAGGAACGTTGCGTCAGAGAACTGACTATTGGACAACTTTCCATTGTTTGGTTTCCGAGGTATTTAAGAACGAGTGGTTTCATTTCTTCTATGACTAATTCACACTCGTTTATCTAATTTAGCTGCTCTTCTGTGTACCTGGCTGTTTGATCAGAGTTGTTTCATCTTGTGTTTGCTCTTTACTGCACTCTGACGTCCGCGATTTAGTAAGCTCGGTTTAGCAACCATGGTTTCAAGCTTTCAACATTCAAAATCCACGGCACTCGCCACGATTGTTCGAAGAGGATCTCAGATTACGGCTAATTGGAGTTGAAAGTGTTGGTGAAACCAAGTGGTCAGTTATGTTTGGTTCGGTCTGTAGACACAAGATGAAACGGCTCTTGAACTCAACGACGTTAATTCAAAGTCCGATATGATTTTCCCCTTCAAATCGTACCCTCGTTTACGAATCTTGGTTACCTGACAACTAAGGTAACGTATTTTTCAGTTTATCTGTGAGGCGTTTCGTCTGAATGAAACCACGGTTGACTATTTGATTCAAGTATTTCAGAAAGGGAATAAGTCACAATGTGGAAAAAATAAGTTAACTTTTTTTCCCATATAAACATAGTCGTACAATTTGGTGCAAAAAGAACACAAGATTAACTCTTTCCTATGGTACAATTCAATTTTGATGAGAAAGTTACAGTGTATTGCAGAAAAGGTACAAGTCCGGGATAGTCTTTTGCATTTATGTATCTCGAAACGACCTAAGCTCGGCGGACTTGCGCCCTTTCTGAAATACACGACTGATTGACCTTCACTATACGAACAACCTTGTTGTATCAAATCAACGAGTATTGTGTGCTACGTACTACAGACACGCAAGGAAGAACAGAGTAACCGGCCATTCAAGCCGTGCAGTTTGCCTAATTCCAACATCACTTTGTACCCTGACTGCACCTTATATCCATCAATGTTTTCTCGAAATATTATTGTGTACCGTGTTGATAAAGACTTTTACGAACCCACTTTCTTGAAAAGAATTCGATCGTCGTTGCGGAAAATTTGACAAATTCACAGGAAAATGTTGTACTATATTATTGTTTGAATTAACCCTAAACAATAAAAATGTATCAATGCATTATATGAAAGAACATTCCAAATTCATGCAAAAAAAAGTCAACAGTTTCTAATTTGTTAACTCAAAAAATGTCGCAAATCCACTTGCGTGTCAGAGCGTCATTCACAAGCTAATTGCTGACAACTTATGCTAATCGTCTCTCTGACCTAGAAAAATGTGGTTACACGCTTTCACATAATTTGTAGAAGCAACATGCTAGACTTTATGTTACCGTTGTGAAATGATCGTCTCTAGAAACTGATTCGGCAAGAAAGTGGGGAGTAATACGAACATACCAACGTGTTACGTATCTTGTCATGTGTGCCACATGGCGCATAACGACAAGCTATCCATCCAGCTGTAGTACTTATGTTCGTTAATGTTGTAACCCTAGTTTGTAACTCTCTCTCTCTTTCTCTCTCTCTCCATATCTCGTGGAATTATTTTTGTACACACACGAACAGTGGAGATTATTCTCTATAATTCACCATTTAAGACCACGGCAACCTATCGGCTTCATTAAATAAAGGAATGTAAAAATATAGTATGTTTCCGAGTTAGTAGGATCCACTGAAAAGAAAACTGACTTTTATAATTTCCAAGAAGATTTAGTTTTGAACTACATGTATACTACAAAATACAAATAGGGACAATTTGTTTTATTTGACATATCTACGATTCAAATTAATTCCGGCGACTGAATACACACACACATTGAACACGCCTAGAGACTGAAACTAGTTTTGTAAATAAAGTTCCTCTTCTTAATTGAAATGTACAGCGTCGATGTTAGTTTCCAACAAGTCACGATGGAGTGTTTGTGTTTGCAAACGCTAAGACGCGTTTGCGTTCAACTCGCTTGGCAGTTTAAAGAGCGCACACTTTTCACACAAACAAAGCTTATCTCACACGTTTCGGTAATGCAAAAGCCCCAATGGTTACCTAACTTTATTAAATGAGTCTACCTCACCGTTTTGCTCTTCTTCCAATGCAATGGATAATCCTATCTTATTTACGATGACAAAATTTAATTTTCACTCTCCATCAACAAACATTCTTTAATCTAAATCACCTGCAATTGAACTTACTTGCTTATTTATCTAAACGTGCATATAATAACATTATACTTAAATTATTTGTTAAATTTTGAATGAATGTAGTATTTATCAAAAAGACTTTTTTTTACTTCATCTAGCTATAGGACACAGCCTACCTACACAAACTATTTGAAGGAAAACACTCTGTATAATGACGTGCTTAAACATTTTGTGTTGTATTTACTATTTTTCTATAACGACGGGATATTATACGTATAATACTCCCGCCGTATTAGTTTCCTCCGCCAATTGTGTGTGTACGAAGATTTCAGACTAATTAATCTCTTCGGTTAGTACGAGCCTCCCATATATATCAGTGCATAAAGTAAATATCTCTATTTTTGTGGACTTAACTAATACGTATAATATTTATTGATGTGCTGTAGAGATTAAGTTAATGTTTATTGTGAGTATCAATGTAATAATCAATCAATCATCCAACTCAATGATGTATAATCAGAGCCATGATTATTAAAACATGTTGTGTCAGCATTTGTGATGTGTTATTACTAGGCCTAGCCCTCGTCGTGACTTCCGCACAATGGGAGACCGTATGACAGCAGCGCTGTGAGCGTTCCTGTTCACACAAATGTCAGTATGCCCCTCATTTGACGCATGCAATAATAATTTTATGGAAATACAGATGGCTGTGGGACGGCTTAAAACCTTACCCGCGCGCGAAGAGTGTGGTAGACTGTGTTATTCCATCAACCATTGTACCAGGTTTGACTTGTTTTTTGGATTCTTAAGCTGATTGTTATTTTAGTTAAATAAAACTTATAAATAATTAAGTTTGAAGTGCTTAAACATGTCTATAATCAAAATTACTGTAATTAATGTGTTAGAATTGTAACATTTGGAGCACATAGGCCTAAGTGAAGTTAAGCTAAATACAATAGGCAAACTGAACGTCATTGCTCACAGCGCCCTCTATCTGTCATACGGTCTCCCATACTAACCCTTTCCAGTCCCAACTGCTGGCTGTCAGCCGGCAGCAACGTTCTGCATATTAAATTTTTAAGAAAAAATGTATTACATTTTTTTTTCTCTACCATGTGGCAGCCAATGGACTTCTTATGTCATTTCCACTGATTCTAAATATACATATTTATATAAATAATAAACAAAATAATGGGACCTGAAAGGGCTAATATTCTGTAAGAAACCCTAGTCTAGACTACACATCAGCTTCTTCCCACAAAACTAATGACGTTCAATCCAGATAGAAGCTTGTGGACGCAGTCAAAATATCAACTTGATCGAGCTTTCCGTTCGACTGCTATCACGAGACACAAAACTAGTGCCATAAAAGAAGAATGGAAACGTTCAATAGAATGCTAGAATTTATTTACACTTATTTTTATATTTTTACATGTACAAATACTACAATGCTAGAATGAAATTACTGATACAGTATTCAGTATTTACTATTCACACATTACACAACACCTAATGTATTCAATGTATCAAGTGTGCTTTACAGACTCTAAAGTAAAGTACATGTGGCATACACAGAGTTTATGCCGAGTAGAGCACAAGTGGGCTCTGTCATTTAAATGCATACACACAAAACACACACACAGAAGTCTAAATACCTTCATGGAGATAATCACACAACAAACGCTCGTAACATGAGGCCGAGGGGGTACGATACCTCACATTTGGCCTCATATAACATGTGTTTCTCTGGGCCTTTTTGTTGCTTTAATGTCAAGTAAATCACGAAAAGAAACTAGACTCAATACCACAGTAAATTGATTATTGGCACAGCACAGAATTCTCGCATACGTCAACTCTTTCACTCCCCACAGTCGAACGGCTGTGAAGTTTTTTTGTTTACCACAAGATTAGTCTACACATTTCTTTTTGCACTTGTCCTAGCTCAACATAATGATGACTGCACAAACATGCGACACTTAAACAGTGACCGTTACTTATACAAGGAATGTAATGATTGAACGGTAGGTAGGCCTAGACCATCTAAATGCATACCGAAGGCTTGGTCAAGGTATCGGAAATGTACAAGTCTAGAACTACAAATCTCAATATTGACTAAAGTAAATTTGAGCATTATAACAATGCAACTTTAGCTAGAATTGCTCACAGTCACACAAGATATTCTATTTTATATTTGAACAAGGGAAAATAATACGGTTTTATATTGCCCAAATGCCCTAAATACGGTAATTTGTTTTTCAAAACCTGTTCCTTACGTATTAGTTCCGTTATTAGACTTATTACTCTAAAAGATTTAATATTCATTAGGGATGACATCAGGTACCCGCTTCCAAATATTACCCGGAGCCGTTTTTCAGGTCCGGGTAACTTTTTAGTCCGTTTCTAGGATAAATTTACGCGCCAGTATTGCGTGCGCCGACCATTCCACCACCCTTCCACAACACGTGACTTGGCGGGGAACAGAACAGACGCGAGTCGACTTGCATTCGTTACTGTTTGTTCTTTGTTTTACATTCTGATGAACATTCTGGCTAATACTTGTGCTATTACTATGTATTTTCTTTAAAAATCCTGTTTTATGTAAGTGCTTTAGTTTTATATTGAGAAATGATTTTTTTACTCGACGTGATTACTGCAGGCGTGTTCCGAGAGAGTAACCGAGCGGGTAGCTTGCATATCATTCGTCCCTCGCCTTCACACCCCGCGCACTTCACAAGGCCTAGCGACGACCTTCAAATCTAGCCTACACATTGAAAAATACGTTTTTAGGATCCGGGTACCCGGGTAATATGAGAGCTGGAACCGGTTCCGAATATTACTACCCGATGTCATCCCTAATATTTATTGACACCAGAGCCGTTTTATCCTGATTTCAACATGTATAAAATGGACAAATGCACAGATGGTACAGTTGACAGTTTCACACGGTGGTGCAACAACTTTAACAAAACAAGTGACATTTTTCTATAACTTTTTTGGTTTTGAAAACACTTTTTGGACAGCGGTGCTAAATTTTGCAGAATGTCCTCATCCAACTTAACTATATTTTGCAACGATTTGTGAATTTGATTGAGACAGACTTCTAGGGCGGAGGGAATCAGTCCGCGCGAAATAAGAAACATTTTTTACCCACACAATATTGAGAAAGTGATTACCTAGGCCTATGTAATAAGCCAGATGTGTTTCCGTAACGTATATGAAAAACGGGCAATGACTGAAATATTGTGCAATCGCTATATCTGATATTATTGACAATGAATTTAAGAATTTATAATCCGGTGATAATTACGATAAAACACAAACCAATATGTCGACAAGAATTTCTATCAAGTCGTTTACAACATGTGGGGCAGTTGGTTTAAATCGGGTATCCCGTTTCAACAAAACAAAAGGTGTTCACCCACATCCCTAGTACCTATTTTGGCAAAAACCACTGAATTTAAAAATGCACAGCCAGAATAGAATAATTAATCTGTAACAGTGCTAAATAGTTGCTACTTCTACTTTCTCCTCTTCAAAGAGATCCTTGTTCAACCCACCGTCTTTGAACCGACGCGATTCAAAGCCCGTGGGTTTCATTTCAACATTGAGCTGGCTTAACGATGCGTAGCCTAGATAAGTTTACATTTACCGTCCAACGCGTCGCAACGACGTTAGTACTTGTTTATGCCGAAGATCCGCACCCGATCGAACTGAGGCAGTTTGGGTATGACGACGAGGAGCATCGAGATGAAGTTGACGCAGAAGTGGGCGGTGTCGTAGCGGGTGTAGAAACTGGTGAGTAGGAACCTGCGGACAACAAACAACGGCTTTGTGCAAGAAAAGGGCGGAGAAGAAGCTCGTTGGTGGGTTCATTCCTGAACTTTTAACTTTGGAAATACCAGGTATGGTACCCTGAACCTTTTGCACTGGAAGCAATAAACGCACTAGACCAACGAGTGAGTATGTGATGATTGAAAATCTTTTATATAGGTAGGCCTACCCATCATTCATTTTATCACACTTAGGCCTACTGTGAAGGCCTTTGCCTACTATAGTTTTATATATTGACATTTAGGCCTAGATATTAATAATTAAGTGTTTATCACCCTACATTTTATGATTGATAAATCTCAACATGGGTTCCAGAAAAACAAATCTACAATTACTGCTCTTGCTGAATTTGAGAATCTAGTACTTTCTGCAATGGATAGGGGTGACAGTGTGGTTGGGTTATTCTGTGACCTAAGTAAAGCGTTTGATTGCATTCACCATGACACTTTACTCAAGAAACTTGAGTTTTATGGTATACGGGGTATACCTTTGGATTGGTGTAAATCATATCTGCTTGATAGGAAACAAAAAGTAATGGTCAGACATGAGTCTAAAACTGGGGAACATACTGATCACTCATCTGATTGGGAAACCATCACCTCAGGTGTCCCACAGGGCTCCGTACTTGGGCCATTGTTCTTCCTCGTTGGTATAAATGATATCCAAAAATACATGGACCAAATTAAATTGACTCTATTTGCTGATGACATTACAGCCATAATAATTCAAAATAGTATATCTGAAGCAGAAATTACAGCCCAAGTTAGCACTGAGCAAATTTCCATTTACCTAAATGCTAATAAACTCCCATTAAACATCAATAAAACTAATTTTGTCCATTTTCACTCTCGACAACAGAGTTTAAACCAGCCTCTGACAATTGAACTAGGTAGTTTGGATATAACACAGGTGACAGACATACCATTTCTTGGGATGCATATAGATGAAATTGAAAACATAAATTGGGAGAAACATTTAGATAAACTCATACCAAAAATTAACTCTGCATGTTATGCCTTACGAGTCATTAAACAGACAATTAGTACAAATACAGCTAAGGCTGCCTACCATGCCTATCTGGAATCCATCATTTGGTATGGTATCCATTTTTGGGGATCTAGTGCTCAGCTTGCAAGCATTTTCAGACTACAAAAAAAGGCAATACGTGTAATTGGAGGACTAGGCTATAGGGAAACTTGTTTCAATACGTTTAAAGCATTACATATAGGCCTACTCACTGTTCCATGTATATATGTGTATGAAATACTTAAACTAAAAGTTAAACAAAAATCAACGCTAGACCTTAACAGTAATACACACCACCATAATACCAGGCAAAAGCAAAACTTTCATGTTCCCCATTGCAACAAAACACGACTACAGAAAGGATCACATGTCGCTGGAATTACCTTCTATAACTCCCTACCTAAACGTATCCGTGACATAGAAGATCCTAATCAGCAAATTAGTAAAATCTACTCCTACTTGACAGACAACGCTTTCTATTCAATTGCAGACTTTGAATACGGACCCTCTAAGAATAAGAATAATAATAAATGACCATGACATGATAAATATTGGATACTATTTCCTTATATATTTTTAATTAACAAATTGTTCTGTTTCTTTATCCAAATCTGACACCTACTTTCAGTCTGTACTATGTTCTATTATCTGTTATCTATTGACATGTGTACTATATTATGTATCTCTTAATTTAAGTTAGTTTAAGAAATGACTTGTAATATGCCCCAAGCACATAGTGTGAGGGGTCAAAAATTACGCAAATAAATACATACAAACATACATACATACATACATACATACAAACATACAAGATCAAGCATACCTGTCTGTAGACTGTTGTAGGCCCATTGAATCATACAACATGTGGGTTGTATGACCTTGTCTACTATATTATGCAATAAAAATAATACTACTACTAATAATAATATATAATATATATAATACTGTATATAGGCCTACTTTAGAATACAGACTGAAAGAAATGCATGTAACATACTAGTACGTATGGTTTTTAACACTAATTTATTACGATGATTTGCAATATACGTACCCTGTTCACCTTGTGTGCAATGAGTTAAATTATGCAATAAAAACCAAACCAAACCAGCATAATTGTAATTGAAATTCAACACTTTAACAAAGCTGTATAGGCCCATTTATGTAACTTGAACACTGCAAGATTTGAATGTTAAAAGTTCATTATTTGAGCTGTGACATGTTAAAAAGAAACTTTGATTCACTTAAAATATAATACACTCAGTCAGGATTACGATATTTCTTTATTTACTTTAAAAAAAACACAATCATACAGACCCACTAGGCCATAGATAACAACCGTCTCCGCGTCGTTACTATTGTTGACCCGCTCAGCGCCTTGGCGATTTCAAATCTTAAATATGTATTTCTAACATTCGGCCATTCTGCAATTATTATCGGCCTCGATAATAAAATATTGACGTTACATACGCAAATCATAAACTAACAAATACAAGCGTTGTTCTTCCGTCTTCTTCTTGACAAGAAGTACCGGGCTTGCATAGGGCGATTCTGTCACAACACCTGTCTTCTTCCATTCTTTTACAATTCCGCGTATCGTCTCGCGCTCGGCTGCGTTCGTTTTGTAAGGGCGACTGGCAACTGGTTTACTTCCGGGTTCTTCGACAATCTGCATGGTCGCTAAGTTGGTACACCCCAACTCTTCTAGTGTCAGAGAGAAGCAGTCTCTGTACTCATCACCAATTCCAGTAACTCGGTAGCTTGTAGCTGACTGACACTGCAGTCGATATTTAGGTCTTCAAGGTCGATAGGACGAAACGGCAGACGCTTGCCCTCGTCGTGCAAAATGTTGTTCGTAGTCGTACAGTTTTCAATAACTCGGCCTCGCGCCACAGAACTATTGTCGGTTAGAGTTGCTTCCTTGTCGCTGCTGTTCATAATTGGTACAATCGTTTGACCTCCGATAATAGAAAACACTTGATGAAAATCGTCTTGGTCGCAAACCATGGTAAAGTCTTGCGTCAATTCCGACCGTACTTGTAGTAAGTTCATAGAATTTGCCGGAAGTACAACTTTACTCGCGACTGGTCGTAAATTAACTCGATTTGACAAGTCTACCGTCATGGTCGAGAACGGTTCTTCGGTACGGTAGCCTATTATTAATTGGTCATCAATTCTCGCGTAAGCAATTGTTGGTTGATCCAACCAGGTCCTACCTATTAACATTTCCGTTGGTTGCGCCTGGTCTGGAACAACAAGAACTCCAACTTCTTCGCCGACGATTCCATCTATTTCAACTTTAACAATTGATTGTCCTATCGGCTTCGTGAGGTTGTCTGCGATTCCAAATCCGACTAGCGTTGACGTTGTTGGTTGAATCTTCAACTGGCAGCGGATGGCTGCTGATGCTTGAATGGTACACGTTGAGCTTCCGGGATCAATCAGGGCTTGTAGCTCGTAGTTTTCAATTTTAGCCGTTTTCACATACTTTGAAGGGTTAATTCCTTGGTCGTCCAACGTTATAAGACTTACTGACTCGGGTTGCTTATTATTACAGTATTTTTTCGTGTGGCCTTCCATTCCACATTCGATACATTTTAATGGGCGTCGTGCCTCCATGCAATCTCGTGAAATGTGTCCCATTTTATTGCAATTAAAACACTTTACGTTCGCACCGTTAAAAGAGCTTGGCGTAGCTTTAGTACTTATCTTGGGTTCCGTCTTCATCGCTGAAGCCTCCGTCTTCATGAATGGTCCATCCGTCCGTTTAACGCTGGTCTCCATTAATCGTGGTTGAGCTGGCTGTGGCGCTGCCTTCTCTCGTCGTGGAATTCGTTCAACTCTTTCTTTATGGATTTCTTCGAAATAACGTACATCTTGAAGTAGCTGATCGGCGTTTGCATGATATCTCGCCATCAACATGTCGCACAAATCACGTGACCATAGTCCGATTAAGACTTGCGACTTTGTTTCGTTAAAGTCCAGGTTGACATCGTGACACAGGGCAATCTTTTCGTGGAAATACGCACTTGTGCTTTCACCATGCACTTGTACACGCTGCTGCATCAGCTTCCAGCGTTCCGGTAAGCTTGATCCACCTACAAATGTCGCTCTAAACTGGCTGACGAAATCTGCCCAGTTGTGGAATTTCCTATAGCGATACCAATGTGATGCTGCCCCAACAAGATGGGTACGTGCACTCTCAAGTATGAACGAATCGTTCCATTTGTGGATCTCACCTGTACTTTCCACAGAATGTATCCATGACGATGCTTTCGAACTGGATCCTTCTCCATCAAAACATGGAATGCTCTTATGCAAATCAGGCATGACCCTATATTCAGGTTCTGTAGGCCTTACCGTTAGTGCATTTAGCATTATTGTCATCTGTTCATCTTTTCTTCTGTTTTGTTCAATCATGAGCTGCATCATGGCTTCTACAGTCATCGTACCTTGGTTTATTTCTTCGAATGAATCAGATGTAGGCCTAAGCCTGCCGGGAGGTTGTTGAGTTTGACCCTCTTGACTAGCTTGGTACAGTAGTTCGATCCCATTGTCGATCTGTGTGTTATTAACGTTAGACATGATTAATTATAATTAGTAATTCACGTTTGAATTGAACTAATTACAGGCTACGTAAAGTTCGTTTAACTATTACCTCACGCGCACAGAATTGAGATTTAGGTATCACACGTGTTCGTTTCTGTCCCAATTGTTTGTAATTCACGTTTGAATTTACGTAATTGTTCGTATTGTCTTCCTTTAGCTATACAAACATATTTGTATCCTCACGCGCACGCAAGAGGAGAAGATTCACACGTGGTATTTTGCAACGTTTTGCATCTTGACCGACGACTTCGTTTTTCGGCGGATTATTAGTCCATATCGCACTTCTGATGTTAAAAAGAAACTTTGATTCACTTAAAATATAATACACTCAGTCAGGATTACGATATTTCTTTATTTACTTTAAAAAAAACACAATCATACAGACCCACTAGGCCATAGATAACAACCGTCTCCGCGTCGTTACTATTGTTGACCCGCTCAGCGCCTTGGCGATTTCAAATCTTAAATATGTATTTCTAACAGACATAAACTACTAGAAAGTTGATTCAAAGAAGACATGTCCGAAACGTTACTCACAGCAAGATGGGCGTGGCCGTGAAGAACCTGCGAGTGCTCGTGAGTTGTTCTCCGTGGTCGATCTGCTCCCAGTGAGTCAGACGTCTACACGAGCCCTGGTCTTGCGCGATCCAGGGCGTTCCCTTCAGCAGGTGAAGGAACACAAAGTGGATCTGGAAAACCATTCTCGGAATTAGAACGCTCACATTGTATAAGACTTGATGTGCAAGTATTTTGAGCTGTACTGGTTTCAAATTCCTGTATATAAGAGTTATAGCAACAAGAAACAAATGGTTTAAAAGCGACCCTGCTTACAAGCTTTCTTTCAAATCAAGTAGTGCATTTCTATCACAGGCTTAGGAAATGTATTTTCTTGTCAGAATGAGCTTTGTAATTTGATTAATAATTTACTGTATGGAACATACTCTGAATTAGTCACCTTAAAAGCCATTCTACAAGGTCAAACCATCTGTTCTATTAGTTAAATTAAATCTTGTATTCAATATTTGCTAAACCAATAATAAGAATAATAATGTTTGATACATAATGTCAAAGCAAATGGTTGATCATGTCTAAGAAGTGGCACTGTACGGCTGAGGTCCAGGGTTCGATTCCCGGTTTTGCTGGGGTTTTTTAACTTTGGAACTTGACTAGGTATGATCCATCAATGACACTGGTAGGCCCTAAATATATATATAAATGGTGACTTTGAGCCGTCATATTAATGAAGCACATATAAATTGTATGAATGTCATTCACTGAGAATCAGTTCTTATTTATTTATTTATCAATGGATGGGGTACTTGCCGCATTGTGTATCTGATTGGTGAGCGTCCAGGCGAGTCCGACGGAAAATATCGGAATGCTGAGAAGGATGATGTGCAGGGCCAACATGCCGAGCACGTAACTAAACCAGAGACCTCGACTGCTGAGATACGACGTATTGGGGTTTACCTCCCCGTGGCCTCCCACCAACATTGCTGAAAGCAACAGGTACAAGTGCAACAACCAACAAGTGTAAGCTGGGCTAACAGGTGTGGGGATTATGACTCCCGGCTGATGTATTCTCCAATCAACTAGCCTACACTCAGTGGACTAGCCTAGGCCTAGGCCTAACCCTACAAGGCCCAAAGGGGGAGACCAGGCCCTAGGTGCAAAGCATGCCGAGATCAGTTTAGTGGGTGCAGTGCTCATCAAATATTATTGCAAGGGAATTTAAGAATTGATACTGTAAGAAGCTTTGGCCATTGGGTTTGATCAAATCCAATGCTTTGGGTTTATACTGTATAGGTACGCCTATGCGAGGTAGGTCTAGCCTAGGCCTAAAAGTCAGTACAACGATGGCCTCGCCTAGGCTAGGCCTAGGCTTAGGCTTTGTAGGCTAGGCCTAGGCCTAGGCCTATAACCTATAAGCTAGGCCTAGGCCTACTTTTGCCATTTTTTGATGTTATTAATTTACAGCTTCATGCTCAGTTGTCCTTGAACACAAATAACTACGTAATACCTATGACAAAGCCTACTTATAACTTACCGAAGGGAAAAGTCAAAAGTCTTCAAAACAGATTTCCGTTTGACACTACGTAAACACACCGCTGATCAGAGTGACGCGTGACATCCGGTTGTTTTGTTGGTGCTACTGGGTACAGAGAATCAGCTGATTAGAGGTAGCGCAGTCCGGCACGCGCCTTGTGTAGTAGGGCAGGCACGTGACACTAGCAACACCTTCTGTCAATGGAACAACTAGCGCTACTGTTGTGAGAAGTCAAACAACTCAAACTGTGGGCGCGGACATCAAAAAAATTTGTGTTGATAGGAATCTTGTTTACGTGGAAAATAATAGAACGATACCATAGTTGGGCAACCTCGAATTTCCAATGGGTTTAGGGGGCCACTGTAAATGCAGCTAAACCTAAGATTGTTATTAGCGAAATTTACTTATCTCCTTGTTGTATTACTTTATGCGGACGTAATGTCAAATCTTACCATATTTTTCATATTTTCCACTTTTAAATATTATAAGATTTCAATTCATGTTCTCCAGTATAACCTACGTGACTAGGTCCGTATAAGTTAGTGGCAGCTTAAATGGGCCACGAACTTACTTAGAAGTAGCAAACTCATCCTTTGCTATCTGTACGATATATATATGCTACATGATGAGTCAATGAAAGGTAGAACTGATAAAAACAGTATTTAAACTCTTTTGTACTCATTTTTTAACCGATATGGTTACTGATAGTTATTTCTCATCAATGTACGTTATTTTTTTATTCGTAAAATAGTGGGGTGAGTACAAGAGAGTGGTTAGAGTAATATTCTGTTCGATTCTTGATTAACTTATGATAGCGAAAATGTTAAATTTATGGATGTGTAATATTTTAGTTGTTGCCTGCGTTGTTGTGTAATACATTCGTCTAAACTACACTCCTCACGCTTAAACCGATAATAGGATTTCTCTCTAATTTTACATCCGAGTATAAAAGTGTCAAATTGATGACTTTCATTACGAAAAAACAAGGTATTTATCTTGAAAGAGTATATACAAAATGATAAAATATAAAATATAATGAGAAATACATAAAAATACATATTTTTTTAATTTCCCCGTAACGATTACAATACTTTAATTTCGAAGCAGATTTTTATCGTTGTGAAACTAACTGGGATTCACAGTCGGTTCCTACACAGGGGCACCCATTGTTGCTATGGATTTGTTTCGTTGATGGGAAATAACATGCAAACAACTGTTACCTTGGTAACAATGGGCGCCCCTAGGTGTAGGGGGGCCGACTATGAATTCCAATTCATAGTAGTTGCCTACCCCTAGGGGTGCCCGTTGTTGCTAAGGATTTGTTTCTATTTGGGAAATAACATGCATTATTGTTACCTGGCAACAACGGGGGCCTCTATGGGGTAGGAGAGGGGATGACCATGAATTCCACCCTTACTCAGGTCAAGATATAACTAAAACTAAACTAATCTCACGCAGTTTAATAGTGAGACCAACCCCCTCCTAAGGGGGTAGGGGGGAGGGGGGGGGGGGGCACAACGCTGCCGCTAGGCCAGACAAGACAGTACTCTACTGGATCGGCCGAGTGGTTCGAGGGCCCTCCTACAGAGCGCTCTTCAAGCACAATGCTAAACTCTCTCGCAGGCGACGAGATACGAAGAGCAGAGAACTCTAGTGGCAGACACTTGACACTGAGACACTGGAGGAGCCTTAAGTTACATGTTCTCTCACTGGGGCAAGATTTAAGCCAATCAGACGACAGCAAGTGAGGCAGAATGTTTATCTCGTGGAGACGAGAACAAAAATAATAAATCTAGTAACCTCAAAACAGCAAGAATATTTATTTCAACAATATTACTTACAATACTTAATTTACTTAATACTTTGCTTTACAATATTACTTATTTATTTACTACACAATTGTGTGGCTCGAAAGTCTAGTGGATTTATTCCTGCTTCCAATGCAGAAGATCCAAGGTTTGATTCCTGGTTCGGGCTCGATTTTTAACTTTGACTTACATATAATACTATAGAACATAATGTTATGATGATAATAATTATATATGAGTTGTATTGCATGAGACTGTATAGTGTTGTTGTTGGGGGTACTAAATTCTATATAATTCCATGACAGATGGGTTACCTGAAACAGACCCCTCACATTTACGTACATAACTTTATCCAAGTCAACATCCCTCCCCCCTCCTTTCATCAGTTTCCACTAATATATGCGAAATATCAAACTGTACTTCAACACAGACACAGCTGTCTTGCTTGGTCTGGCCTAATTTCAAGCGAGCGAGTAAAACTGAAGTGTCCACATTAAATACACACTTAAAACAAAGCAATCACGCCCTAACTGTGTTGCAATAAACCTGAACCCCTCTGATGGGGGATGCGAAGGAAGCTATTAAGGGAGTTCTGTCATAGTTATCACCTCCTTAGCAACCCAACACTCACATAAAACACATTCAGATGTGCTGCTATCTGTTACGTCATGCCGACCTCCTTATCTGTTGCCTCTTACATGCACGCTGTTTAACTTTGCCTGGCGTCCTTCATACAAGGTGGTATTCTGCTTAGAAGAGTGCACAAGCCAAGCCTGCTGTGTCAGGTAAAAATAAATAAATAAATAAATTCATATTTAGAGTCTACCCACTCAGTAACGAAACTGATTTACAGTGGGGGGCTTTAATTTAAAGTGACTAAACCAACCCTGTAGGCTTCGAACACCATCGACGAGTGAGCGATAACCAATCAAAGATCGATATTTCACATAGGAAACATATGAATCAGTGATTGGACAGTGCGAACACCTGCGGACAGATGTCAGAATCAACAAGGCCGATTCAGAACAACTTTGAATTTATTGAGTGCTTCGTTGCTAGGACGGCTCCAAAGTCACCGTTTACTTATTCCTAAGCCAAGAAGTAATGGAATTGAATCCACATTAGAAGTTAAAAAAACTTCTGCCTGAAGCGGGATTTGAACCCGGGACCTTCTGCATTGGAAGCAGGGATGCTAACCACTGGACCAACGAGCCAAATAATCAATATTTCGTATGCATGAGAGTGAGAATATAGTTTGGTTGAATGGTTGAAGTTATGATTTCATTATTATTAATTGTTTGCATGGCTTAGTTTTATTTAAGGTCCTCATTTGTAAATCAGTTTTTATAACTGAATAGGATAGACATTAAATAAATAAATAAATAAATAAATAAATAAATAAATGAATAAATATCGACACCGCGAGACATACGTGTTATTATTGTAACTAATTGACTTACAAGATTTCTCTCAAGCGTTTTGCATATCCACTTTCGACTACTGTTATGTTTGGTTTTTTCATGAATACCCCTTCAAATATGTGTCTGAAGTTCTGTTCAGTGTGGCTCGTTGGTGCTGTGGCTGGTTTGCTGCTCCCAATGCAGAAGGTTCGGGGTTCGTACCCCGGTTTTGGCTGAAGCGTTCTAACTTCTTAAATCTATCAGTATGTCACTTGAAAACAGTGTCTGGGTATCATACAGGGTGTTGGGAGTGTCCAAGGGCTGTTTGGTATGTCTCAATCTTAGCATTCCTCGTAAGGCTGAGGAAACCCTCGGAGAAACCTTTAGTCAGGATTGCCGGTAGCTGGTATCGAACCAATGACATGAATTATCTCACAACTGTATTGCTTCCGATGATAAACTTTAATTTGCTCATTGTATATTTACTTCATAATGAACAGTTTTTTATATCTGTAATTAGTTTTAATTTTTAAAAGATCATAATATCAAGAACAAATCTAATAATAACCTCTCGAATATCTATAATGAAGAATTCTTGTCCGACATACTCAACTGTTTTAAGTTTTAAAATTGGTAAACTTGTAAATTAACATGCAGAAAGATTTAAAATCATTGCTTGAATGTCAGTTGCGTCATTACCACGTGACAACTATGAGTAGTACCAAGGAGTGGGTAGGGTTACACCAAAATAATTAAAACCTCCATTAAGATTTTATATACTTTTATTTTTGATGACACCAATACATAATTAAGTGAACAATAATAATAGAAAAGATGACATAATTACAACATAATTCCATCATGTTCTACTGACACACAACCTCTGAAACTGGTTTCACAAACTCAAATCTCTACTTTTTAGTTTTACACATATTCCGTTGGCATTTGATAATAAACCATCTTCTTGTCACAGACCTTCTCTATACAAACAACCCCATGTTTGATTGGTTTCAATTTAATGCACGTTATGTATTCATAAGTGTACACTAAGTGTACAAGTAGCACAAAGCTAAGTAAGATTCTACCAGAAGAAATACCTGTTGCCATTGAAACAAGTACATTATGGAGTGTTGCAAAGTGTCGTTATGAGTAAAATAGTTAAATGTGGCCTAGCTGGATGAAGTTGATAGATAAATATAAAGTAACAAGTGTGAAAGCAATAGAAAGAGCAAATTAAGATGTAAGCTGCTCAAGGGGAAATGTATCAGACATCATTTAGCTTTAAATGTAAGGAATACTAAACAATATTAGTGTTAGGGGAAACATACGGGGGTTGGAATATTTACAAGAGACAACCCTGAACAACATGTTTTACAATAATTACCATAACGTACCCTAAACATGTTACTTTTGTCAAACATGCGTTTAGCATAAGATAGACATGCCAGGTTCATTTACTTAGTTTTGTTTCAAAAAGATGTCCCTATTGGGCAAACTTCCACAGTTAAGACTTAACATTATCACTATATTCAATGCGCATTCTTCTCATTAGCAACAACCATTTCAATGTTGAGAAGAAGGTGGTACATTTCCAGGTAGAACACAACATGAACATCATAGGGAATTAATTAACACAGTTTAATTAAACTACCATTAATTGTTCTGAATAGTTACTACAAGTTGCGACGATGACACAACTCTAGTTAGAACACAAACAAACGAACGAGAGGATGAGAATGAGTGAATGTTGTCGTCCCGGAGACGGCCGAGTTTAGCCGAAGCAGGAGACCGCGTTGAACGCGCATTGTTTCCAGTAGCTGCGCTTGCGCTGTAGGTCCGTGACGTCGGCCTGTTGACGCAGCCTGTTGACTATCTGCTTGGCGAACAAGTAGTTGATGAGCGCGTTCTCGACCGAGCCGTCGTCATCGACCAGCTGAAACAAGCAAAGAGCTTCGTCAGACACAAGCAAAGAGATTCGTGAGTCACGAGCAAAGAGGTTCGTGAGACACAAGCAAGGAGCTTTGCAAATTGTAAGACACAAGCAAAGAGCTTCGTCAGACACAGGCAAAGAGCTTCGTCAGACACAAGCAAAGAGCTTCGTCGGACACAAGCAAAGAGCTTCATTACACTGTGTGACTCACACACAAGCAAAGAGCTTCTTCAGACACCAGCAAAGAGCTCCGTCAGGCACAACCAAAGATCTTGGTGAGACACAAACAATTGATCTTCGTCAGACACAAGCAAAGAGCTTCGTCACACACAAGCAAACATCTTCGTCAGACACAAGCAAAGAGCTTCGTCAGACACAAGCAAAGAGCTTCAACAGAAATAAGCAAAGAGGTTCGTGAGACACAAGCAAGGAGCTTTGTAAATTGTAAGGCACAAGCAAAGAGCTCCGTTACACTGTGTGACTCACACACAAGCAAAGAGCTTCGTCAGACACAAGCAAAGTGCCACTGCTAAGTAATAAGTAATAAGAATTAGTAATAAGTTATGATTTGAGATTCGTATTGTTTTCTAATCAATAGTTAAGAATCAATCCACATAAGTGGGTGCGTAAGTCCGCGCAGATCCATATTTCCTATAACAGCATCGACACTTGAAAGCCATCCAATATACTTTCACCACAGCGACTCAACGAATTTAATAATATAAATACGAGGGGGATATTTTCGGCCAAGCTAGGAATCACTTGAACCCCATTCAATACCAGAGAATCCAATCCCGCTTCCCCCGCGGCCGAATGAGTTTCGAGGGGACAATTCCCCTTCCCCCGCGGGTGTGAGTCGCAGGTTAGTGGGCGGTATCACTTCGCCACTTCTCACCACCAGGGGCGCTGCAGTCGACTCCAAGATGGACGAATACGCTAGTATGGCGCCTAGGTTACACATTCTAACGTTTTGGGAGCAATTAAAATGGTTTATCGATATATAAAACACTCAGCGTACACTAACAAGCTAACTGAGGTTTTAACTAACCATCTTCTAGTCTCCTTAACCCTAATGTAACTAGGCTTACACCGGCCTTAGATCCTTATCTATCGCCCTATCATGTAAACCTAGTCTCGCACACAAGCCTCATTGGCCACGCCTACTCTGCCCTGACAGACGAAACTATGACGTCACGACACTATGACGTCACGACACTATGACGTCACGGCACTATGACGTCACGGCACTATGACGTCACGGCACTATGACGTCACGGCACTATGACGTCACGACACTGTGATGTCACGACACTGTGACGTCACGACACTGTGACGTCACGACACTATGACGTCACGGCACTATGACGTCACGACACTATGACGTCACGACACTATGACGTCACGACACTATGACGTCACGACACTATGACGTCACGGCACTACGACGTCACGACACTATGACGTCACGATATTCACCGACAATCACGGGAGAAAATCCCAAAGCTCTTCGAGCGAGTGAAGTCGATTGGTTTTGATCAGCTCTCTTTGATCTCCGCAAGTTCTTTGGTTTCGATCAGGCCCACCCTTAATCCGTGCATATTGGTATCGCATCCACGAAACTGATCTGATATTATATTAACAATACAATACGGAATATTTGTACGGTTGCATTTTATTAGCGGTGGTTGGCTTATCCGGCTTATGTTCGGTTCTATGAGACGTGACGTCACAGAAGCCCGCCTGACTGGAGGACAAAATATATGCGCACCATCCTATGAGGGCTTTTAACATTATATCCCTCGATAGAGATATGATAATCATTATGTGCGCCATTGTAAGCCCCGAAACAAGAGCATGGATGAGACAAGATAGTATTTTACCGATAGAGGTGGCTCAGCGGTGACGGGAGACTCTAATTCGGGAGGTCCCCGGTTCGAAACAACGTATTCATTGTTGTTGTACGATTTGAATTCATTATTATTCTTCAAAAAATTAATAACAAACCTATAATTCGTTAAAATTCTGTTGTGTTATTACAAATAATTAAGAATGAGATGTAAATAAATGCTGGAAACAATTAATTTTATTTAAAAATTAACAGAATAAATATAGGCCTACTTATTGATACTAACTACTTTGATTGAGACATTCGCCATAAATACGATACCTGATAAATATTTGTGATAGCCTGATTGATGTTAGTCAGTTCAGACGTCACGACCCGTTTTTCCCGCCACAATTATGTGCGGAATTTTTTGTTATCTTTCAGGACTGAAAATATTTACGAAAACGAGAAAAAGAAATATTTCTGACTTAATAACATCGTCAATAATTTAGTAACAATCAATGACGTGTTTACGGTCTCGGCCAACCCGAGCAGGTATTTGAATTAGCCACGGCCGCTGGCTGGCTGCCGCTCACCCACCCGTGACGGATGCATTACCGAAGATGTTGTACGATGACTATATCCTCACAGCTGAATCTTGCATTGTATCCACAAAGCTGAATCTAGCTTTATAAACTGTGATCACGTATCACCATGTATATATCTGACACGGCTGCTTCAGACAGGTGTCTTGTCCGAGCTACGTCACAGCAGGGGGGGAAACACTCGGCTGTCTCGACCAATCAGAAGGCTTCGATCAAACGTCCAACTCAAGATTAGATTTCCATTGCTAAACACGGAATAGGGAAGATGATATTATATACACAATGTTTCTGTTTTATACACTGAGAACAATAACTTGTTATCACCATGGCAACCACCAATCAGAAGCTTAAACCCACGTAATAGCTATAATTAGCTTCTCCAAAACGAGTTCGATTACATCTACTTTTTATTGCCCTGTTTTAAGCAGTGTTTAATTATCTACAATGTCAAACATAATTTAATCATGTTTAAATTCATGTTGGTCTAATGTACCGTGTTTTTGGTCTACAGCTGTAGGTTTTTCCAATCTTACAAAGGAGAAGATAGGGGAATTGCGTAATCTTTAAGTCGAGATAACTCAAAAAGTAAGTCAGTGACCCCCATTTTGTTTTTTAGATAATTAAAAAACACACTTACGATAGTGTATGTTGTGAATTTCAGCCAAATATCATTATAAGTGAAGTTTCAATGGATCGACTTTAACTGTCGTTCGCTATGTTATTTCGTGTGTTTAGTCACGAATATCTCCAAAACGAGTTCGATTGCATCTACTTTTTAAAGCCCTGTTTTAATCAGTGTTTAATTTCATGTTGGTCTACTGTACCGTGTTTTAGGTCAACAGGTGTAGGTTTTTCTAATCTTACAATGGGAAAGATAGCGGAATTGCGTAATCTTCAAGTCGAAATAACTCAAAAAGTAGGCCAGGCCGGTGACCCCCATTTTTTGTTTTAGATAATTGAAAAACACGCTTACGATAGTGTATGTTGTGAATTTCAACCAAATATAATTACAAGTAAACCGATAGAGGTGGCTCAGCGGTAAGACGCGAGACTCTAATTCGGGAGGTCGCCGGTTCGATTACGGCCACCGGCAGTTCTGACTGAAGGTTTTTTACGAGGTTTTCCTCAGTCGTAAAAGCGAATGCTGGGATTGAGTCATACTATCAGCCCTCGGACAATCCTTTCCAACTATCCAAACACCCTAATAACCTAGTTAGTCACCTGAAGAGGGGCACATCAGGTAAAGCTGGTGTGCACCCTAGAACGGGTATTCCTACAAAAATTATTATTATTACAAGTTAAGTTTCAATGGATCGACTTTAAGTCTCAACACAACGCTAGAGTCAGGCTGTCGCGCCCGTTTCGCTATGTTATTTCGTGTGTTTAGTCACGAATATCTCCAAAACGAGTTCGATTACATCACATAATACCGGACTAAGGGAATTGGGTGCGGCCAGAAAACCACTCTGAGCGTCTGGCGTGCAGTATACTGTCGTACTACCCAAACTACATGCACACAAATCCACATATTTCGGTTCTGTTTGGACCAAAAATAGCAGTTGTTTACGTACAAAGAATTGTTGTTAGATTGTGATGTATACTGGAAATTATTTGACGCAAATTACAATATGCTGTCCGCTAACGATGGCGAATTTTCCCCTCCTCTCGAACATAGTTGCTCTCGAAGACTCTCCAATCCGTTACTAACCAAACTAAAAACTTCCATTCACAACATTTGAATCTTCTGTTGGCCTCCACTGCCAACGCGATATCTCACAAGATTAATGCACAGATAATTTTTTCCAGGTTCTAAACTTCCCTAAAGTTTTTCATTCTTAGTAATTTTTAGTCCCTGTTTAAAAATTGTTTGTGTCCGAACTAGATCGAATTTGAGTAAAACCTCTTCGTACGTATAATCACGTTATCATTTTGAATATAGGCACAAAATATGAGCATGATAAAGTAATAATGTACACCTGAGATGAGTAGTACGAATGCTCTGGAAATCACACATTTGGCTTTGGTTATTATGGTGGTAGCTGCTCAACTATGAGTTGATCGTTTGCGAAACAAGCCACTTAAAATAAACTGTATTAGTGATGACGTCAGATTACATGGCGGACGAGCTATCTGACTCTAAACAACTTTCCTGAAACGTTGTTATTATTTAAAGTAGTAATTGTATCATAACAATACTTGACTTATCAGTTTAATCAACTTTTTTTTCACTGTTTCGTGTTAAGGAAAACGAAATATCTGAACGGATAACTCTCGCTACAATGTTTGCAAAAACAAAACTGTCAACTGTCATGATTGTTTGGAGTCACAAATACGGTTCGTCAATGGCTGACACGGGAATCGTGACGTCACACTAATTAAGCGAGCGAAGCGAGCGTCTCCACGAGACTCTTATGGCACTTCGTTGTGTTTTTTTGTGTACTAGACTCTTATGGCACTTCATTCTGTTTGTTTTGTTTTTATGTCTGTCGATAGCGGTCGAGCGGAAAGTCCGATCAACTTGAAATTTGGACCATCCACAAGCCTCAATGTGGATTGAAGGTGTACAGTTTTGAGGCAAAATCGTTCGAAAAGTTACAAAGTTACACTCAATAACTGTTAGTAACGGCGGACCGCCGCGAAAACACTAGACAGAATGACAACGAAAATTCTTAGCAACGCAAATTGCACTGCATTCAACAATATCGGGAAGTATAATAGCTATGGATCGAAATTAGAAAAAATTTTGAAATGCACATTCTTGAATTGTTGTTAATTGTTGTTTTTATTAGTTTTGAGATCTTTTCGCCAGAAGGTTCGTAGATATGGACGCGCTCGCTTATCAACGCGTCAAACAGAGCGTTTTCCTAGTATACTCTATAAGCCAGAGAAAACATGTGAAGAAATAAGCGAAACTAGCAAGAATAGTACATTACATCTCATTGAGATTCACAAACATTATGAAAGTAGACCAGCGTCACAGCTAGATCGTCTCAAAGCGCTGAAAGCGGCGAAGGTTTGAACGTGGCTTGTGACGTCAGCCGATCATTGGTATTCCGCAAGCAACGTCGCCCGAAACGTACGGTTTCACTTCCACCGCGTGATTTCAATGCGAGAAACGATTCCGTTCGATTTATCGACATAATTTCAACTATCGATATAACTCGTTGTGCGGCGGCCATTACCACGCTGCACATAACACGATGTATGACGCTCGAAATTAGTTTCAGTTCAATTGCTTTCATTGCCACAAGGGAGAAATAAATTGAATAACCAAGAAAATGTCGAGTTCTTGGTCGTGATTCGGGAGCCATTTCTGTTCCACTCACGTGTTATGTTTCTTTTTTTTGAATATGTACAAACCGATAGAGATGGCTTAGCGGTAAGACGCGAGACTCTAATTCGGGAGGTCACCGGTTCGATTCCGGTCACCGGCAGTCTTGACTGAAGGTTTTTGACGAGGTTTTCTTCAGTCACAAGGCGAAAGCTGGGATTGATCATACTTCTAACAGACCTCGGATATCCCTTCCAAACTATTCCAAATACCGCAACTTCCTAGCTAGTTACGGAAAATTATTATTATTATTATTTCTGTTCTTATCTTTAAAAAAACTTCTAAAAGCGAAATTGTGAGTATAGATACACACAGCAGATAATATCATATCGGGCTCTACAAACTACGAAAACAAACAGTCAAAATTCATAACGTTTGAATTAGATACAATAATAATCGTAGGTAGTGAATTTTGAATATATTTTTTGTGAGCAATTATTATTAATTTATTATTTCTAGGATAGACATTAAATAATGCCTGCCTTCCTGCATGGCAGTGTTACAGTTTGCGACGTGGTTGAGCTGGTTGAGTCGCGCGTGGTTGAGCGAGCCTGATGGGTGTCACATCCAACGCTTACAGAATACCAAGGTAGATAAGCCCCGCTAAAGCTCTGGGAATTATTCACCGCATGTTTGTGCAGCAGATAAAAGAGAATCAAGTATTCTTACAGTGAGCTAGCTGGTTAATTATTGTTAGTGTGGTATTTCTGAAGCTGTCGGGTCTCATGGTCTGATAATGTATCTCGTGAATATAATATTCTTCTACCGTGGTCGAGGTAATCCAGTGTTTGGGCCTTGTCAACTCTAAACATAATATCCGTCAGATGATATGGCTTCGTGTTATCACAAGGAATAATAATAATGTTGTGTAGGAAACCTGCCCAGAGACAATCCATGTCCCTCTTCAGGTGACTATAATATTATTATTATTATAAAAAAGTGGCGTAAAAATTATAACTAGGTATTATGGTGTTAGAAATAGTTGGGAAGGAGTGTCCGAGGGCTTCAAGTTTTTCCATTAGCTTTTTACTGGCGCGGACTGGCTAGGGATGCCGGGATGCGATCGCATGTCGGGCCCCTGGAAAAATCCGGGCCCCCTGGCTTCCACCATGAAGTTCCTATGATGTAAATACTTCTTTGTACATTCATAAAAAAAATCTTAACCCCACTTTATAAGTATTATTTTGAAATTATAATTTAATTTATTGTAATATTTATTGTAAATATTCAATGGAATTAATTGAATGCAATTGAAATTATTTTGCTACTGGTCGGCTGGCCTCTGTTAATCGCGCCCTAAAATCACATTTTAGGCCATAAAATTCAATGCAACCCCAAAAAATGTTTTGCGCCTTCGGCGTATTTGCCTCCGGCGGCTGGGGCACGCCCCAGACCCCAGCTGCGCCAAACCGCCTCCTGCAGGCCCCCCCCCGAAACCCAGCATCCCGGGCCTTTTCATCCCAGTCCGCCCCTGGCTTTTTAGTTGACAGCCAACAATCTACTGTTACTCAGATACATATAACATTCCAATCAGGTAAATATAACAGACGTCTACAGCCATTGGCCACGTCATGTGAGATAGAAATCTTCGTCGACAGATACGAATTCTACTCGCTCCATTTTAAAAGCATCGAGTTTAGTGGCCACGAGTGCTGATATAATAAAATGTCAACCAAATCCGTCATCAAGCCGTTTGACCTGAGGGTGAGCGACGAAAACAGTTTTGCTCTGCACAAACCCACAGACAAAAAGACGCGTTTGAGTTGAATTCAGAGATTTACTCCGCTCATCTAATAATAATAATTGAGAGTAGTGAAAAGCAGTGGGCCGTAAAAACCTCCCTGAACGCTACTTAGCTTAAAGGCCAAACCGTAGAATAATCTTATTACTATTCTTCTCCGGGTGGAATATGAGTGATAAGTGAAGTGAAGTGAAAGTCTCTCGGGGACTCGGCTGAGAGATATAAGTGATGAGCTTCCGACTTGTGACACGTGGCGCGTGACTTGACTAGCAGGGTTAGTCCAACATACCCCGAGGGGGGGGGGGGGGGGGGCAATCAATCAAAACTCTTCTACGAGAGGAACTCGTGGGGCGGTTTCTGCAATAACACCCGTCTCGAAATAAAACATTTACCGCCAAAATTGAGATTTAAACTGCGGAAGGATAATTGATGGATATTCGAATGCGTTACGACTGAATATAGGACACTATCCAATATTATTGAAGTGATAAATGAGCACGACGGGATTCGTAATAAAATAAATAAAAAACAATTCTATTCATAAAGGTTTAAATGTTTTTATTGTAAGGGGGAGTTTACGTTATTAATTGAATTAATTTACATTACCAATACAATCCGAAATGATTGAAATATTTGAAACTTTTTCAATCCAATTTTTAGTTCTTACGAAACTACCTTATTCAAATGTATCACTTTTTAAATACTGTATACAATTTAGCTGTGGTTTTTACAGTAAGACTACTTTGCCGTTAACAAAACTAAATCACTTAGCGTAACGCACTTGGCGTACCTAACGCACTTAACGTAACGCACTAAGCGTATCGCACTTAGCGTAACACACACTTAGCGTAACGCACCAAACGTAACGCACAAAACGTAACGCACTTAACGTAACGAAACGTATTATTGAAACGTAAATTTTCAAAACTCAAATCGTTTTGTGTTTCATTCGCGGTCAGATTTGCAATAAGCGTTGACAGTTATCGTCCCCCCCCCTCCACCCCCCCCCCCCCTCGTGACGTCACATCAGCTAGAATGATCGACTGATCGAGAGCGTGAAAGCTTTCGAGTTACGACTCTAAACGAGAATGAATTGTTCTGTCCCGACCTCAGCGTCACATGAAGGGCGGTTTGTGTCACGTGGGGGGGGGGGGGGGGGGGGGGAGGGGGGGTAATTGTTCTGTTTCACGCCAATTTCGTCGGTTACGATGAGGAATGAGTGCTGCATACACAACAAAAAACAAATCACAACAAAATTCAACATTTAGAGGTTATTCGATAATTCATATCGGATCAGCTGATCGATATATATATGACTACTGACATGTTGAGTGGATTGTGGTAATTTAATGACACGTGGGACAATGAGGGACGTAACAGGTTGATGATAATGCTACTAGGAAAACGCTCTGTTTGACGCGTTGATAAGCGAGCGCGTCCATATCTACGAACGTTCTGGCGAAAAGATCTCAAAGCTAATAAAAACAACAATTAACAACAATTCAAGAATGCACATTGCAAACATTTTTCTAATTTTCATAGCTATTATACTTCCCGACTATGTTGAATGCAGTGCAATGTGCGTTGCTAAGAATTTTCGCTGTCATGTTTTCGCCGCGGTCCGCCACCGTTACTAACAGTTATTGACAGCAATAGAAATGTAATTTCTGCCTCAAATACGTATCAGATCGCGTTTACATTAGTATATTCGTGACCGGACAAAAATTTACTATAAGATAGCCACCTCACATTTTGCTGTTACTGTGTTTCAGAAAAATATTTTCGAGTAACTTTTGTGTAACTTTGCTAATATTTATCAAATCGCCCTAAAATGAACATATTCGTGACGGAAAAATCTGTAGAAAAATATGGCTATCTCACATTTTGCCGCCATTTTGTTTCAGAAAAATATTTTGCAGTAACTATGGTGTAACTTTGTAACTTTTCGAACGATTTTGCCTCAAAACAATACACCTTCAATCCACATTGAGGCTTGTAGATGGTCCAAATTTCAAGTTGATCGGACTTTCCGTTCGAACGCTATCGACAGACATAAAAAAAAAAAAAAAAAAAAAAAAAGCGCGCGCTTTGCTCGCTTAATGAAAGTAAAGCAGTGTTGCCAACTCACGTCTAGTTCCCCCAGGATCCTCTCTTTGTCCCCAGGCTGCACCAGGGTCTTGCCCGTAGCGTGGGAGATGGTTGCTATGGTTACCAACAGAAGCAGCAGTCGGGACATGGTTGTCATGGACATCATCTTGACACTGAAACAACAACAACAACACTTCATTAATACGCAAGGTTCACTAAATCACCGCTAGCAGCGCGCGCGACGTAAGCTCGTCGACGAATGAGATCTAAAATTGTCATTATGGATCTCACTTCGATAATCGCACAATTATTTAATAACTAAACCTTAAAATAATAATGAAATAACATATTTCCATTGAAAATGTATGTAGAACTGACAGTCAAAACCTCTCTACAGGTCGATATTTTGCCCTTTTCTGCCATAATTTGTTTTTTGATCAATTTCAATTTTTACAACTTATGACTTTCAACAATGTGAACATGTTTACATGACCAGATCCTGATCCCGAGAGCTATGCCGGCGGAAGCGTATGCTTCTGATAGGGCTACCCTAGCCGGGCAGGTCGTTGGTGGAGAAGCCAGACGAAATGTATTCCACGTCCTCCTCTTTACATTCTACTTGTCCCTTTCCTCCAAACACCTCCGACATAATATGATCATAGTTGCCGAGTACGTCGTTAAACACAAATAATCAAAACACAAAACACAATGTGTGATGTGTTGAGTGAAAAGTATCACATATGATATTGTCCAACTTGGATCTACCAACCAAGGAAGAGTTTACGAGCCCTCTTATGTACCACGGCCAGTGATTGGTCGGCGAACCTCAACGCCGAACTCTAAATCAAACACAACAACAATTCAACCCTGAAACTTTGTTTTCGCTTCCAGAAATAATTATAACGTACATATTGAGTAAACAACACAATATCGAGGGTAATATTTCATTATCTTTTAAACATAATTCCTTCTCCTTTTATTTTTATTGTATAGTTTTGTATGAGTTTATTTGCACGGATGTAAGTCTTCCCTTAATTAACTAACGAATATATCCATTATATATATTAACGAATATATGCAACTTAATAACTGACAGTGCATCAATTAAAATATTAAGGAATTAATCATAGTCCTCAATATCGTCTCGTCAACCCACAAAATCTTACTAGTTTTTCTATAATTGTAAATTAAATGCATAGTTATAGTCTAGTCTTTATTAAATATATACATTATTCAGTACTCCACACACCAGATATTATACCTACTGACTCACAACACTAACCTCTGTCAGTAGGTATTGATCAACGTAAAAAAAATGTACTGTAGGCCTAATTTATTTTATATTGATTTGTAATATGCGGTAACTGAATAAATTGATTGATTGATTGAATTAATTTTATTGTTATTTTCCTGTCCCATGAAAGGACAGGATGGCCAGTGCAGGGTTATGGGCATGCCCATACCCTCTTTAGCCTACAGGTAGATACAATTACACAAATTACATACAATTATACAAAGAAAGTTACAAAGTTAAATAGATGGAGAGGAAGTTATAGTATGACATTGATCGGTAATGGATATTAGAAGTCTTCCCTTGTGCCATGTACACAGAATGGCCGACGTTCTAACCGGAAGGTACAAAGTGCATATCCGGTGTTATTCTCCCCTCGAGGGTAATACCGCTAGCTGATGCCCTCAATACTTGAGTCAAATGACTCAACAGTTAACACTGCTGGAAGTGTTACTAGGGGTTCTACAGGGAGGTGTTATTGAGGTTATTGAGTTCAGATGATCATATTGGCCATGGAATTACATTTCGGAAGTTCTGCGTGGCTTGTTTGAAAAGATAGACCATTTTAAAACTATTTCAAGAACCTGTGGTATTTTTTTTTTTTTTTTTTTTTATTTATTCTCAAAGTTTCAAATACAGCAAATGCCAGTCACGGTCTCTCTTCTATTCAGTTATAAAACTTATTTACAAAGCAAGACAATAAACAGAACTATGTACGGCCTACAAATTAATAATGGAAAACCGTAAAATAGCAACAAAAAGAAAACTACAAAACAAATTATTGTACACTTTCGAAAAAATAACAAGAACAGGAAAATGAATTAGAAAAAATTGCTTTACAATTTTTTCAAACAACTTATGTATACAATTACAATTTTACAATTCAATGTTTATTTACAATAATTATAAGGGATAAATTTACAATTTTTTAAAGCTACTAAGGTATACGGAGTAGGGCCGCTATGTGTAGGAACTGCGATGCCTAATGTACGGAGTATGGCCGCTATGTGTAGGAACTGCGATGCCTAATGTACGGGAGTATGGCCGCTATGTGTAGAACTGCGATGCCTAATGTACGGGAGTATGGCCGCTATGTGTAGGAACTGCGATGCCTAATGTACGGGAGTATGGCCGCTATGTGTAGGAACTGCGATGCCTAATGTACGGGAGTATGGCCGCTATGTGTAGGAACTGCGATGCCTAATGTACGGGAGTATGGCCGCTATGTGTAGGAACTGCGATGCCTAATGTACGGGAGTATGGCCGCTATGTGTAGGAACTGCGATGCCTAATGTACGGAGTATGGCCGCTATGTGTAGGAACTGCGATGCCTAATGTACGGGAGTATGGCCGCTATGTGTAGGAACTGCGATGCCTAATGTACGGGAGTATGGCCGCTATGTGTAGGAACTGCGATGCCTAATGTACGGGAGTATGGCCGCTATGTGTAGGAACTGCGATGCCTAATGTACGGGAGTATGGCCGCTATGTGTAGGAACTGCGATGCCTAATGTACGGGAGTATGGCCGCTATGTGTAGGAACTGCGATGCCTAATGTACGGGAGTATGGCCGCTATGTGTAGGAACTGCGATGCCTAATGTACGGGAGTATGGCCGCTATGTGTAGGAACTGCGATGCCTAATGTACGGGAGTATGGCCGCTATGTGTAGGAACTGCGATGCCTAATGTACGGGAGTATGGCCGCTATGTGTAGGAACTGCGATGCCTAATGTACGGGAGTATGGCCGCTATGTGTAGGAACTGCAATGCCTAATGTACGGGAGTATGGCCGCTATGTGTAGGAACTGCGATGCCTAATGTACGGGAGTATGGCCGCTATGTGTAGGAACTGCGATGCCTAATGTACGGGAGTATGGCCGCTATGTGTAGGAACTGCGATGCCTAATGTACGGGAGTATGGCCGCTATGTGTAGGAACTGCGATGCCTAATGTACGGGAGTATGGCCGCTATGTGTAGGAACTGCGATGCCTAATGTACGGGAGTATGGCCGCTATGTGTAGGAACTGCGATGCCTAATGTACGGGAGTATGGCCGCTATGTGTAGGAACTGCGATGCCTAATGTACGGGAGTATGGCCGCTGTGTGTAGGAACTGCGATGCCTAATGTACGGGAGTATGGCCGCTATGTGTAGGAACTGCGATGCCTAATGTACGGGAGTATGGCCGCTGTGTGTAGGAACTGCGATGCCTAATGTACGGGAGTATGGCCGCTGTGTGTAGGAACTGCGATGCCTAATGTACGGGAGTATGGCCGCTATGTGTAGGAACTGCGATGCCTAATGTACGGGAGTATGGCCGCTATGTGTAGGAACTGCGATGCCTAATGTACGGGAGTATGGCCGCTATGTGTAGGAACTGCGATACCTAATGTACGGGAGTATGGCCACTATGTGTAGGAACTGCGATGCCTAATGTACGGGAGTATGGCCGCTATGTGTAGGAACTGCGATGCCTAATGTACGGTAGTATGGCCGCTATGTGTAGGAACTGCGATGCCTAATGTACGGGAGTATGGCCGCTATGTGTAGGAACTGCGATGCCTAATGTACGGGAGTATGGCCGCTATGTGTAGGAACTGCGATGCCTAATGTACGGGAGTATGGCCGCTATGTGTAGGAACTGCGGTGCCTAATGTACGGGAGTATGGCCGCTATGTGTAGGAACTGCGATGTCTAATGTACGGAGTAGGGCCGCTATGTGTAGGAACTGCGATGCCTAATGTACGGGAGTATGGCCGCTATGTGTAGGAACTGCGATGTCTAATGTACGGAGTAGGGCCGCTATGTGTAGGAACTGCGATGCCTAATGTACGGGAGTATGGCCGCTATGTGTAGGAACTGCGATGTCTAATGTACGGAGTAGGGCCGCTATGTGTAGGAACTGCGATGTCTAATGTACGGAGTAGGGCCGCTATGTGTAGGAACTGCGATGCCTAATGTACGGGAGTATGGCCGCTATGTGTAGGAACTGCGATGCCTAATGTACGGGAGTATGGCCGCTATGTGTAGGAACTGCGATGCCTAATGTACGGGAGTATGGCCGCTATGTGTAGGAACTGCGGTGCCTAATGTACGGGAGTATGGCCGCTATGTGTAGGAACTGCGGTGCCTAATGTACGGGAGTATGGCCGCTATGTGTAGGAACTGCGGTGCCTAATGTACGGGAGTATGGCCGCTATGTGTAGGAACTGCGATGCCTAATGTACGGCGATATGGCCGCTATGTGTAGGAACTGCGATGCCTAATGTACGGCAGTATGGCCGCTATGTGTAGGAACTGCGGTGCCTAATGTACGGGAGTATGGCCGCTATGTGTAGGAACTGCGATGCCTAATGTACGGGAGTATGGCCACTATGTGTAGGAACTGCGATACCTAATGTACGGGAGTATGGCCGCTATGTGTAGGAACTGCGATGCCTAATGTACGGGAGTATGGCCACTATGTGTAGGAACTGCGATACCTAATGTACGGGAGTATGGCCGCCATGTGTAGGAACTGCGATGCCTAATGTACGGGAGTATGGCCGCTATGTGTAGGAACTGCGATGCCTAATGTACGGGATATGGCCGCTATGTGTAGGAACTGCGATGCCTAATGTACGGCAGTATGGCCGCTATGTGTAGGAACTGCGATGCCTAATGTACGGGAGTATGGCCACTATGTGTAGGAACTGCGATGCCTAATGTACGGGAGTATGGCCGCTATGTGTAGGAACTGCGATGCCTAATGTACGGGAGTATGGCCGCTATGTGTAGGAACTGCGGTGCCTAATGTACGGGAGTATGGCCGCTATGTGTAGGAACTGCGATGCCTAATGTACGGCGATATGGCCGCTATGTGTAGGAACTGCGATGCCTCATGTACGGGAGTATGGCCGCTATGTGTAGGAACTGCGATGCCTAATGTACGGGTGTATGGTCGCTATGTGTAGGAACTGCGATGCCTAATGTACGGGAGTATGGCCGCTATGTATTGGAACTGCGATGCCTAATGTACGGGAGTATGGCCGCTATGTGTAGGAACTGCGATGCCTAATGTACGGGAGTATGGCCGCTATGTATTGGAACTGCGATGCCTAATGTACGGGTGTATGGTCGCTATGTGTAGGAACTGCGATGCCTAATGTACGGGAGTATGGCCGCTATGTATTGGAACTGCGATGCCTAATGTACGGGAGTATGGCCGCTATGTGTAGGAACTGCGATGCCTAATGTACGGGTGTATGGTCGCTATGTGTAGGAACTGCGATGCCTAATGTACGGGAGTATGGCCGCTATGTATTGGAACTGCGATGCCTAATGTACGGGAGTATGGCCGCTATGTGTAGGAACTGCGATGCCTAATGTACGGGAGTATGGCCGCTATGTATTGGAACTGCGATGCCTAATGTACGGGATATGGCCGCTATGTGTAGGAACTGCGATGCCTAATGTACGGGAGTATGGCCACTATGTGTAGGAACTGCGATGCCTAATGTACGGCAGTATGGCCGCTATGTGTAGGAACTGCGATGCCTAATGTACGGGAGTATGGCCGCTATGTGTAGGAACTGCAATGCCTAATGTACGGCGATATGGCCGCTATGTGTAGGAACTGCGATGTCTAGTGTACGGCAGTATGGCCGCTATGTGTAGGAACTGCGATGCCTAATGTACGGGTGTATGGTCGCTATGTGTAGGAACTGCGATGCCTAATGTACGGGAGTATGGCCGCTATGTATTGGAACTGCGATGCCTAATGTACGGGAGTATGGCCGCTATGTATTGGAACTGCGATGCCTAATGTACGGGAGTATGGCCGCTATGTGTAGGAACTGCGATGCCTAATGTACGGGAGTATGGCCGCTATGTGTAGGAACTGCGATGCCTAATGTACGGGAGTATGGCCGCTATGTGTAGGAACTGCGATGCCTAATGTACGGGAGTATGGCCGCTATGTGTAGGAACTGCGATGCCTAATGTACGGGAGTATGGCCGCTATGTGTAGGAACTGCGATGCCTAATGTACGGGAGTATGGCCGCTATATGTAGGAACTGAGGTGCCTAATGTACGGGAGTATGGCCGCTATGTGTAGGAACTGCGATGCCTAATGTACGGGAGTATGGCCGCTATGTGTAGGAACTGCGATGCCTAATGTACGGGAGTATGGCCGCTATGTGTAGGAACTGCGATGCCTAATGTACGGGAGTATGGCCGCTATGTGCAGGAACTGCGATGCCTAATGTACGGGAGTATGGCCGCTATGTGTAGGAACTGCGATGCCTAATGTACGGGAGTATGGCCGCTATGTGTAGGAACTGCGATGCCTAATGTACGGGAGTATGGCCGCTATGTGTAGGAACTGCGATGCCTAATGTACGGGAGTATGGCCGCTATGTGTAGGAACTGCGATGCCTAATGTACGGGAGTAGGGCCGCTATGTGTAGGAACTGCGATGCCTAATGTACGGGAGTAGGGCCGCTATGTGTAGGAACTGCGATGCCTAATGTACGGGAGTATGGCCGCTATGTGTAGGAACTGCGATGCCTAATGTACGGGATATGGCCGCTTTGTGTAGGAACTGCGATGCCTAATGTACGGGAGTATGGCCGCTTTGTGTAGGAACTGCGATGCCTAATGTACGGCAATATGGCCGCTATGTGTAGGAACTGCGATGCCTAATGTACGGGAGTATGGCCGCTATGTGTAGGAACTGCGGTGCCTAATGTACGGGAGTATGGCCGCTGTGTGTAGGAACTGCGATGCCTAATGTACGGGAGTATGGCCGCTATGTATAGGAACTGCGATGCCTAATGTACGGGAGTATGGCCGCTATGTGTAGGAACTGCGATGCCTCATGTACGGGAGTATGGCCGCTATGTGTAGGAACTGCGATGCCTAATGTACGGGAGTATGGCCGCTATGTGTAGGAACTGCGATGCCTAATGTACGGCAATATGGCCGCTATGTGTATGAACTGCGATGCCTAATGTACGGGAGTATGGCCGCTATGTGTAGGAACTGCGATGCCTAATGTACGGCAATATGGCCGCTATGTGTAGGAACTGCGATGCCTTATGTACGGGAGTATGGCCGCTATGTGTAGGAACTGCGATGCCTAATGTACGGGAGTATGGCCGCTATGTGTAGGAACTGCGATGCCTAATGTACGGCAATATGGCCTCCAACAATGTCCGTGGTGTCACGTGAAGATCAAGATCTGCAGGTGCAGCAATCGTCCAAAATGTTAACGGTGACTTTGTGACTTTGGGCCATCGTCTTTAAAAGAAACTCTATTAGCCTCCTACTCCCCTGATCCTTTCTCTCACTCCACGGACAGTTTGTTTGCTAATAAGGCGTGTACGATCAACACGTCACCATTAATTGATACTAACGCTCTCCTGCAACCCTGATCACATTTCTCACCCCGGGACTTCCTTGTTCGCTCTAAAACCTTAGAAACTCAATTGATGGTCTGTGTTCACTTCACCATGGCGGCCATCTTGGTGGGATGTTTGGCTATCTGTTGCCATGGGGAAACAGTCGAAGCCAAATATAATAGAAACAAAACACCTCATTTAGTTAAGATCAAGGTCAGTAAATCCCCTAGCGGGGGCTCGTCGAACTCCCTGAGGTTTACCGAACCTCCGCCAGGGGATCGACGGACCTTGATTTAAGATAAGGTATTTTTTTGTTTGAATTAAATTGATTTGTTTGATAATAGTGATTTCCATCACTTTAATTTATGTCCTTAATTCTGAAAACTGCTTTAATGCAATTTCAAAATCGTAGCCGCTCATCTGGGCAATAAATTATGGCTGCTATGAGAGCATTTGACCAACGAAGCACTCAATAAATTCCAAGTTGTTCTGAATCGGCCTTGTTGATTCTGGCATTTGTCCGCAGGTGTTCGCACTGTCCAATCACTGATTCATATGTTTCACATTTGAAATATCGATCTTTGATTGGTTCTCGCTCACTCGTCGATGGTGTTCGGAGCCTACAGGGTTGGTTTAGTCACTTTAAATTAAAGTCCCCCACTGCAAATCAGTTTAGTTACTGAGTGGGTAGACTCTAAATGTGAATTTATTTTATTTATTTATTTATTTATAAGAAGACCGCCTTAAGCAATGTACGAGAGAACGTCCGGAACCTGTTAATTTTCGTTGAAACAGCGTGCAAGAAACGAGCGGTTAAATCAGGACGTGAAGTAGACATGAGAAAGGGGGGGGACTTCCAAATGTTGATTGCTGTGGGCGCCAGTAATTACCTCAGGGGCGCTGTGGAGAGAGAGAGAGAGAGAGAGAGAGAGAGAGAGAGAGAGAGAGAGAGAGAGAGAGAGAGAGAGAGAGAGAGAGGGGGGGGGGGGGTTGCTTTCAGTGTCACGTGGTTTGCAGGTAGTATCTGACCACGTGGCATATTCGTATTGATTGGTAGAGGTGATTGCAGAGTGACTGACGTTTATGGATTATTTTTATAATTAATTACGGTTTTGAGTGAAGATGTGGTGATGTTTAACTTTTACAAGTTTTAGCTAGTTAGTATTTACTAGAGTGATCCAGATTAGTGGAAAATGATTTCGAACTCCAAACTAATATTATTGTAAACATTGTTCCATTAAGTGTTTTAACTAGATTGCCAAGGTTATTTTAATTAGTTTACATAATACAATCATTAAAACACAGCTGACCTCCTACACAGTAATTCCGAATTTCAAATATAATTGGACATAGAACAACGTAAGTCTAACTATCCTTAACTTTGTTTTAATTAGGTAACAACTAGAGTTCTAATTAAGACGAATTATGTAATCTTGTTCATAATGTTGTAATACTCGGAAGGAAACAGGGCCTAGAGTTGGGGTCTCACTTCACTAAGATAAGATGGACGTCAGGTCAGCCTTAAGATAAGTTCTATCACTGTTGCTAGGTCCTTTCAAGGATGCTTCATTATACTTTAGCCGACACTCAATAGACGTACATGGATAAGATTCAATAAAATAAGTATCGGTTCATACATTGTAAAGTAGGAAACAAGTGAAATCACAAAAACCGTGGATTTTGTGAATAATATATACCGAAAATCGTTCTTTAAAGTTTAAAACTTTTAAATTAATATTGATAACATTATCCGGTGGTCCTGAATCCTCCTCTTGTATCTAACATAATATTATTATTATTATTGATTATTTTAATTTTAAGTATTTGGTGGAGGTGCCGGGTATAAATATTAACCATATTATTATTATTTTTAATTAATATTGTTATTGTTATTGTTATTGTTGTTATTGTTATTGTTTATATTATTATTATTATTATTATTATTATTATTATTATTATTATTATTTTTATTGTTATTGTTATTGTTGTTATTGTTATTGTTACTATTACTATTACTATTATTATTATTATTATTATTATTATTATTATTATTATTATTATTTTTAATATTGTTATTGTTATTGTTATTGTTGTTATTGTTATTATTGTTATTGTTATTATTATTATTATTATTATTATTATTATTATTATTATTATTGTTGTTACTATTACTATTACTATTATTATTATTATTATTATTATTATTATTATTATTATTATTTTTAATATTGTTATTGTTATTGTTATTGTTGTTATTGTTATTGTTATTATTATTATTATTATTATTATTATTATTATTATTATTATTATTAATATTATTATTATTATTACTTCTCTTCCACTCATGCATATGAGTTTTATTGTTTAAACATTAGTTAATAGTAGTAATTACTATTGTTACTATTTGTTGTAGAATGGCGTAAACAATTGGAATGTTATATAACGTTTTGTTTTAAGAATGAGTCGTAGGCCATGTCTTATAATCTCCTAATAAGAAAGTTATTTGTAGCAATTAAGCTATTTGGAGGATTTCAAGGGTTTTGATTGGTGGTTGCCATGGAGACAACAAGCTATTCGACGAATAAGTAGTTATTGGGACATTGTAAGATTGGATCTTAGCATTATCAACTATTAGGACCTCCCTGTGCTGTATATACTGAAGAGGACTTCATTCCAGTCCATATCCTTTGATAATAATCTCAGCTTAACGTGTTGTCTCCTCTAAACACAATAACACGCGTTATTATCTCTACCCGGCGCCTCCACCAACTACCGTTATGTGAGACTCTTAACCGTATGTTAAACCTTAACGGCAATTGGTAGCTCGCAGTGTTAAACAACGCAAATTTAACAGTATTTTAGTGATATCTTTATAACGCTTCGAGATATTGACGATTTGATTCTTACCCTAGATTTGATTTTGAAACAGCTAAACAAAGAATGTAAAAGTGTTGGAACATTGAAATTGATGCAAATGTATGTACTTAATTTAATTATTTATAATAAATGAATTACTGACATAACAGTTAACAATTATATTAATATTTGAAAGAATATAAGTTCATTGTTCAGTTGGTTTAAAATCAAAACTCAGAAAAGAAGCCCTTTTACTTGTTTCAGTAGAAAATTAATAACAACCATACTGATCACAATATTGTGTACATTTATCATTCAGTCTTAGCGCTTACAAAACCACAGTGCTAAATACTCAAAAGACTCAGATTTTCGATTTTGTGTAGCATTCTTGAGATATAATTAACGGTTTTCATGTACGGGTGTATCTCTCCTTCCCCGTATTCAAAATACCGCGAGTAGTTATGGCGCCAAGACCTAAAACAGAAGCCACCCCAGCTGTCACTCTCGCGTGACGTCAGCGCCGCTAATTGGCGGGCGGGATAATCTCGAACTAGTCACCGCGTTTATACACTTAATTAGGCCGGCGTGACGGAGCTTAAGAGTTATAATTACACTACGCTAAGTCAAGCGGCTGCCGCGTAACTCGAGCTCTTACTTCAAGCTTATTACTTCAAGTTGTTCCTTCATATCCTTGAGTGAATGTCAGAGATGTTATATAAGACTTATATTCAAATTAACAATATTACAAACTGTGTCTGTTAATTGAGCGATATTTCCCCCGTGAGCTTCCACCAAAGATTACAAACTAGGATAATCTTTGCTTCCACTAGTAAACTTACTTCCCTTCGATTGCGTCTTATCTCCTCCCCCCCCCCCCCCCTCCCCCCCCCCTCATCAACGAACACAAATCAACTCATTGAAGTAGGTGAAACGGTAAAATGGGACGAATGAATGTTGAATACATACAAGAAGGAAAAGAAGAAAAAGAAGAAGAAGAAGAAGAATATTAATATGGGCCTATAGTTTCCCATAAGCTGTGCAACATTGACTTTAGTTTTATTGTTGTTTTTTTTTATGACAAGATATCACCTCAAAACTCGTTTGAGACCCGGTTTTTCAATCGATCATTAACGGGGCCGCTTAGCTGACGGTCCGTTATTTGCATATAGGATTAGGTTCCACGTTTCTTTTTCGCGTTTGGAAATTAAAATAATGTATATAATACAATTGTATTTGTAAACAGCTTCATAATAGTCAGAGATACACCGAGGCTGTGAACATGCTATGACATTTTTCATGTGTCGCGGCGCGGCTCGCGCTATGTACCAACGCTCTACTGTCAACACTTTGACGCGCGTAAAGCAGCTAACGCGTCGCTCCCAACGCGCTACTGTATAACGGCAGCTTTGTGCATGACCGAACGTGTTTGCCCGCGGTGCAACTGCCTCCGGGGGGGGGGGGGGGGGGGGGGGGACTCACAGCTACATCGCCCATCTCGTTGCGAGTACAAAACTAAACGATACGAGTGGACAAAACTAGGGTGGATTTGTGGAGGGTTGCATTCAGCATTCACTCAGTAGGGCTTAGCGAACCACATTGATTTATGATGTGGGTGTGGTGCAGACGTATACTCATTTTAATGTTGAGCAGCGTTGTTTTCAATATGTATTAGTATTTTGAATTTGTAAATATATTATCATAACATTAAAATTTGTTACCTGCATATCGTAAATACCACCCCGCTACAACCCCTACTCTTTGCCCCCGTGTAAACGCAATCAATCTCTACCCTAACTGCCTTGTTAGTCTCTTCCAGTTCTCCCAACAAGGGATCAGGTTCGTGACCCTTCACCTCGGGTCAGTCATATTCATGTTACCCCCTGACCATACATGGACACTGATGTTTTGCTACCCCACCAGAGAGTTTCCAGTAGACAAAATAATAATTAAATATACAAAACATAAAACAATTTTCCACAATTATGATATGTAAACATCAAAAGTGGAAAGAAGACAGAAATGAAATTAATTCCAGGTTTAACAAGTCTGAAATGAGAAATTTTGAGCCCCCACACAAAGCGGACAGTTTCTGCTAAAAATACCCTTCACTGTCAGTGTTTTCTCGTTATACCAACTGGCTGGACAATTAATTAATCCCATATGATTTAAATCTCTGACAAAACGTTGTCCGGATTTGAATGTCGCAGTTTCTACTTCACCTGGGTCCTAAAGTCAAATAACTTCATGTAGAAGGCGCGGTTACACGCAAGGGGGAAGAGGGGGAACATGCCCCTCCCCCCCCCCCCCCCCCACGGCCAGTAGACACACACATACATCATATTAAACCCAACCAAATACCTCCAACCTTATTATTATTTCATTATCAATGCTTATGCCTATTATAAGGGTTATAAAAAAAGTGTTTTAAAATTACTTTTAGTATTGTATGAGCCCTCCTTCTACTAACGCAAGTTGTTCCAGGGTAATTGAACAATCTTTCTATTTAATATGCCTATGTGTTTTAAGTGCGTGTGCACGGCGCAAAGGTATCAAAAGAATATTATTTCTCAGAGACCGTTTTCAGCAAACGTCTCAAAACGACATTTCTAGGTAGGCCTAAATCGGAACAGATATTTAATGAAATACGAAATTATCAGTGACCGCAAGTAAGTCTTAATATCGTGATTGCAAGTTGCAACCAAAGAAATTTCAACAAATTCCCACTAGAATCCGGATTGCGACATTACGATTTATTTGTGTCGGCATCGCGATCATACTCGGGATCGGGATCGCAATCGTATTTTTCCCCAATATATCCTTATGACATTACGATTTAGTGGTAAAACTTGCCATTAGAATTTCAAGTATGTTAACTCTTTCACGATTGCGATTCCGAAGCCGACAATTGGTGGGGGACATAGGGACATTCAGATTTATTTACACGCTTATTTATTTATTTATCGTATGGAAGCAACAGCTAAGATTCAACAAAGTACAATATACATATAAAGTTATCATAAATATAAATCATAAACATAAATCTAAGCCGGCCAACCAGGCCAGCGCGTCAGGTGTCGCTCTGTGGATCTCAGACCAATCCCCCTGGAAAGAGCGCAGGCGGCAATCCCTCACAATGTGGTTGATGGTCTGGCGAGGTTCGCCACAGTCACAGGCGCTGGATGGGATCGCGCCCCATTTGAACAGGGAGTCTGCGCACCGGCCATGATTGGTTCTGATGCGGTTTAGTCTGGTCCACAGGTGTCTAGGAAGATCAAAGCCTGGAACGGGAGTCGTTGGGTCTACAATTGGCGAGTTTGGTGCAAATTCCGACCACATTCTTTTCCACTCCATAGCACTGTCAAAGTTAGATTCTTGAAGTTTGGCAGCTTGTCTCAAAGATGGATTCCGCGACTTCAAGCGACCGCGGTACATTATGGCAGCATCTTCATGAATAGGCAAATTGTGTTTTTTGCATATTTTGTCGTATTCTCTGAGCAGCGCTTTTGAGCGCCTTAATGATGGTGGGGTGATATTGCTCAGGACAGGTAGCCATTGGGTCGGCGTTGATCTGAGTGTTCCGGAAATCGTCCGCATTGTAATATTGAGCTGGGTATCTATAATCCGAGTATGCGTGCTTTCCAGCCAGACCGGTGCACAGTACTCTGCTGACGAGTACACCAGGCCAAGGGCAGCAGTGCGCAATGTAGCAGGCGAGGCTCCCCATGTAGTCGAAGCAAGTTTGTGAAGTAGGTTATTTCTTGTTTTAAGCTTGGCTGCGCAGTTATGCAGATGCTGTTTAAACGTGAGAGATCTGTCCAGCGTTATTCCGAGATACTTTGGATGAAAGTTATGTTGCAGTACAGCACCATTGAAAACTACTTGAAGCGGGACGTGGGCTATTTTGTTGTTCAGATGAAACCATGCTGACTCCGTCTTACTGAGGCTGGGAGTGAGTCTCCAATTTTTGAAGTAAGCACTCAGGCCTTCAAGGTCTTGTGTAAGAACTTCTTCAGCAACGTGCATGTCCTTGTGCTGGAAGGTCAAGGCTAGGTCGTCTGCATACTGGAACTTTCTAGACTTTGTCTCCGGCATGTCGTGTATATAGAGGTTGAACATCAACGGGGCGAGAACGGATCCTTGTGGTAACCCGTTATTGAGTTGTCTCTGCTTACTTTTAGCCTCGTCCATGAAGACTTCAAAGGTGCGATTACTCAGCATATTATTGATGAGTCTGCTTATTCTTTTGCAGGGCACAACTTTGAGGAGTTTGTAGATTAGGCCCGTGCGCCACACTGTATCGTACGCCGCAGTTAGGTCCACAAATACTGCAGCTGTTTTAAGCTTTTTCTCAAAACCAGCTTCAATGTGTGTTGTTAAGGACATGACTTGGTCTGTGCAGCTGCGTCCTTGGCGAAATCCGGCCTGCTCTACGGGGATGACTTCATTTACTGCATGCTCAATTCTGTTATAGATAAGCCGTTCCAGAACCTTGTAGCAACTGCTCAAGAGTGCAATTGGGCGATAGCTTTCCGCTATGTCAGCTGGTTTGCCAGGCTTGAGAATTGCTAGGATCTTCGATTTCCTGAATTCCCTGGGGTAACTTCCAGATATCAAAATGTCGCTGTAAAACTTACAGAGCCACCTTTTGGTGTTCTTCCCACAGGCCTTCAGGAATTCGGGGTGGATTCCATCAGGGCCGGCTGCCTTCCCAGCTTTAGTTCTTGATATGGCTGCTTCTAGCTCAAGCATTGTAAAATCTTTGCTAAATTCTGATGAGTCAGGAGTGGTGGATCTTAAGTCTTTGAGTGATCTTCTTATCGTCCTCGTGAATTCCTTGTCGGCCTTAGCCTTGGAGGTTTCAACTATCCGGCGCGCTACCGCCTCTGGGTTGATTTTGGGCAGATGTGATGTAGTCACATTAGCGCCACCAAGTTTACGTAGGAGGCTCCAAGCTTTCCTACTTGAATGGGTGAAATCTAAGTTGTTGGTCGTGTTTTTCCATTTGTCTCGGCGTGCCGTGTCCAGCGAATATAAAAGGTCCTCAGCTATTTCTGGGTCTCCAGACTGCAGGAATTCTTGGTATAGCCTGTCGCTCTCTTCACTCCACCCCGGAATGTATTCCTTACGGTAACCACGCGGGATGTGTCTCTTGGCAGTTGAGATGACGGCTCCAACAAATCTCGAGTAGTTCTGGGCAGATGGAGGGATCCAGCGGACGTTAAAGTCTAACTCTTTGGAGAATGAACCCCAGGCAGCTTTGTTGAAATTCCATCTAGGCCGCTGGACAGAGTTTATCAGCGGGATTTTTATACCACTTTCTATCATAACGGGCCGGTGTTGGCTCCGGGGGAAGCTTTTGAGAACTCTTCTGGACACGTGCATATTATGTCGCTCGGTGTCACTGGTAGTTACAAAGCATAAATCAGGGTTGTAATCTCTCTGCCATCGTCCAGAGTGAAAGGTACCTTTATCTTTTGCGTCAAATATCAGAACCATGTGGTATATATATATTTACACGCTAACTTAAAAGATCGACCAACCCTGACCAACCCCCGAGTTTAATCGATTAAAATTGCTATAAAACATTTTAAAAATTGTCAACAAGTAAATGAAAATATCAAGCAGAACTATACTCAATCAGAGGGGAGTAAGGGAGTATTGCAGAGGGAAGGGTTAAAGCATCACTAGACGGTTCTGTAGAACGCAAGAGCAGTCTTCTGTCTTATTGTTAGTTCCTCCCTCCTCCTTCAAGCTAGACACAGTAACCGGATTCAGCCTAAAAGCTTTGCCCTGATATTTGATTACCCAGCATCTCCCGCCAACAAAAACACAGATTCGGCGTCGCAGCCCCCATAAAACTCACCCCTAAGTGTTCGCAAGGCAAATCTTGTCGTCGCAATAACCGAAACACTTTGCGTCGGGCGAGGCACATTAGGGTAATGGCGTTCAACAGGTGAGACGGCGCTGTAGGGGGTGGGGGGGTAGCTTCGCTCGGCGGCCCCCTCCCCTCAACCCTCTACAGCGAGCCCCGTCGTAACTAGAAGCATTCGATCTCAGATGCCCCTCTCATGCACACTTATTCCACGAACATCAACAGATTCTTGCATGACGTTCTTTCACACATTCGTAAATTTAGTCTTTCGACAATTGCCACGTTGCTAACGCCCACTATTCCAGGTAACCAACCGAAATCTGTGCCACTCACTTTGTGTTCTACATGGTTACTGATAGTTATTTCTCATCAAATTGTGTTGCCTACTGATTTAAATAAAATAAAAATAAATTCACATTTAGAGTCTAGCCACTCAGTAACTAAACTGATTTGCAGTGGGGGACTTGAATTTAAAGCGTCTAAACCAACCCTGTAGGCTTCGAACACCATCGACGAGTGAGCGATAACCAATTTCAAAGATCGATATTTCAAATGTGAAACATATGAATCAGTGATTGGACAGTGGAGACTGACCCTTCATTTAGTTATATCTGCAAGTGTACAGGGCAAGGAAGATATGCACACCGGCCAAGGGTGGAGTGAGAGTTTCAACGAGATAAGACAAGAAGACGTTATATATACATGGGTCAAGAAAATACTCAACAAACATCCTCAATTAACATGAGAGTTGCCCGAGTTAGTGGAAACTCCGAGTAGTCAGGAAAAGTGGGGCAAAGTGGGGCAAAGTGACATAATTCTTTACAGTGTTGCCGATAACTTGGAAAGAACGCTCATACGTAAAGGAATAAACCCACTCACTTAAAAGTTGCAACACGAGTCATTATCCACCCGATTAGCGCGTTAACGGCTCGTTATAAGACGCGTTAACTCCAAGTTGCCAACCGAGCCCAAGTTTAACGGGCAGGGCTGCCAACCTGGCCGCTATGTGGGTCAGATTCACTCGGCTAAATGGATCGAGCGGACGGAGTTTCAATAGAGTTCAATTCTATGTAGAGCGAGACAACTTTTACCATAATTCAGTTCAATATCTGAATGCTCCATCCAGAACACAATCGAAATTACCGCCATAAATCCACCGTTAGTTGTCCGTGTGAGGATGGCTTTGTCGTTTAGAATGATTTGCTGTGACCGGTTCCTGGTTTTTATGTTGATCTCACTTAGTTCTCAACTCTCACAAGACACTCGATCCATTCAAATGAACCGATAGGGATGGCTCAGTGCGAGGATCTAATTCGGGAGGTCGCCGGTTCGACCGGTAGTCCTGACTGAAGGTTTTTCACGAGGTTTTACTCAGTCACAAGGCGAGTGCTGGGACTGAGTCATACTAACAGCCCTCGGACATTCCGTACCAGCTATTTTCCAAATATCACAAACCTAGATAGGGACATGATTTAACCCTAGGTAGGTTTCCTACAAAAATTGTTATCATAAAATTATCCTTGTTGTCAGAAAGAAGCTTAGCTCCAAACACAATAGAGAAGCTTACTGTGATGTTTGTTATTCGAATAGCTTAGAGTGAAAACTGTAGGAACAGAAAAATATTTCATTTCTGTGACTTCCACTGGCAAATTTAGTTATTTTTACAGGACTTTGTCGTCACAGGCAGTTTGAAAATAAAATCGAAAACTTTGAAACTTACTATAAAATATAAATATTTAGTTTTAAATTGCGTTTCTTGTGTTTTTGTGTGAAGATTTATTCCACACACAAACGTATTGGAAACTCAGTCGCCTTTCTATTGGTCAGATAATAAGATAGCATAAAGCTACGCACAACAATAAGAACAAGAATGGACACTGAATAATGATCTGAAAGAAAACAAATGAAAAGAAGAACAAATACTGACGGGTGACTCTAAAGTAGAAGAACAAAATAGAGGTTCGTAAGTGAAAGAAGACCGGGACAGGTTATACAAAACAAAATTATAATTGAAAGGATGATGTTATAAGGCTCTCACACCAAGAAGTAAGATAGTGTCAGGGGAGTCAGGACCGCCCACAATTAGTTTCCAACTTAACAAGTGCGCATCACTAACGTTTTTCCCGATTATCTAGTACAATTTGGTTGCGTTAAGTTTTTTGACGGAAACCTGCTTGCACGTTTTCTTGTGTGTTACCGTCGAAAAACTTACCGCAACCAAATTGTACTAGATAATCGGGGAAAACGTTAGTGATTCGTGTTTGTTAAGTTGAGAACGAAAAAGTAACTATTTGAGTTCTTTGGGTACCGCGACTTTATAAGGGAGAAAAAGTGAAAGACAGAAGTAGAAAATAGCTCTGCATAGGATTGTTAAAACCTTTTCTCTCTCTGCGAGAAAAAGAGAGAAAAAGAGATAAAACATTATTTCAGTGTGAAGCCCTATTTAACGCGTGAAAACCTTCCTTGTTTTCTTTCAGCTAAAAAAAAAAACTTTGAATTCCTGTGATAAAACCAGTTTCACGCGAAAAATGAGATATTATTCATGAATAAAATTAAAATGCACCACTAAGATAAACAACTATTTCGTAAAGTTTTGTAATAATTCATTTCAACCCTTTGTTTTCCTTGAAACGTTTTCCTTAGACCCTATCTACGGCCGCAAAGAACGCATTACATAGAATGCGAACCCCACTGCTATGTTTTCAACCCCCTAAGTAAAACATAACTCGGCTTTTCCCATCTGGCCTGGGATATGTTGAGGTTATGCAAAGCAAAGCAAAACAACCCGCGAAGCCGAATCTGTTTTGTCAGGTACTCCGGTTAATAAACTAAAAAAAAAACACGTAATGTTATTGGGTTTCGCATCTACAACCGCTGTTAATGCAAATTATTATACTCATAACAAGCAAGAATAGTATATTTGAACCGTGAAATATTTGATCTAACCCATAATAACACAGTAATTATGAATGGAGTATAATTTTAAATGAGTCAAAATATTTTTTATAATTTTCTGGCTTGAACCTTATGAATATGAAACACATTACAACCATAGACGCCTCAATTTTCGATAATGCTTACGTTTTGTATCTGTATTCTAACATAATATAGAGAAGGATCCTTCTTTGTATATTGTATTGCAGTGTATATGGAGGTATTTGTTTTACTGGTACAAATACTAACTCGGTCTAATCATACGGGGAAGGAGTATAGCAGAAATATATTTAAGATGATTATGAATATCTAAATAAATAAATAAATAATAAATAAATCCAAATTTAGAGTCTACCCACTCAGTAATGAAACTGATTTGCAGTGGGGGACTTTAATTTAAAGCGACTAAACCAACCCTGTAAGCTCCAAACACCATCGACGAGTAAGCGATAACCAATCAAAGATCTATATTTCAAATATGAAACACATGAATCAGTGATTGGACAGCGCGAACACCTGCGGACAAATGCCAGAATCAACAAGGCTGATTCAGAACAACTTTGAATTTATTGAGTGCTTTTCATTTTTCTTGAAGTACGGATACACTATGGTTTATCTAGATAACTGATAAAGATAACTACATAAAACTTATCAAGATAAGATAAAAGACAACACATGTTATCTAGATAAGGTTATGTAGATAAGTCACCGCTTACATGTACAGCAATATACCACAAAGCTAGATACAGTCAAGTTCCAAAGTAAACAAACCCCAGCCCGAACCGGAACTAGAACCCGGACCTCCTGTATTGGAAGCAGATGTAAGCCCACTTGACTAACAAGCCACACAGACTCGCATACGTGTGCTATATCCACACAACCAGGAACGCCCGAGCTCACCCGAGACGATGTCGTTAAAGAAGCCCTTGATGAAAGTTAGTTCCAGGAAGAGAATACTATACTTTGTACTCCCTCGTATCGAAGGTCACAGTGCATGACGTCATCTAACATATCTCACAGGCTGTGGGTTTGCCAGTAGCAACCCCATATTATTAAGGTTAAAATCACCCGGTATCAAGGGAAGCCATGACAGGGTGGTTTAATATCCGGTTTATTTCTGTGTCATATCATCCCATCTATAATCGTAGAAAGCCTCGAACCCGATTCCATTCCTTGATTGATCACACTTTGATTTCTGCGAGGTTCTGCACCCTTAGAGGCAGAGTTACCCCTCACCTAGATGCAGCCGGTAGGGGCGGGGGGGGGGGGGGGGGGTAGCGATCTCTCTCCCCTCATTATTTTTTGAAAGCAAACATATCGAAGGTTTTCACGAAGTCACGAACCGTAAAACAATGCGCATGGCGGCAATATTGCTGATATGATTACGTTACAATGGAGAAACAGTTGAAGCCAATTATCGTAGAAACAAACATCTCATTTTGTTAAAAGAAAAACTTGATTTGTTTGGTAATTTCTGATTTAGCTTTAATATTCATAATCATAAAAACTTCTTTTATTCAATTTAAAAATCATCCACCCTCATCTTCTCGGTTATGTAAAATTCAGAAAATTCAATATGGCCGCTGTGACTTCACGTGAAAACTATTAATATTACCACGAACAGCCTAGTGAGTGTTAATACAACAACAATAGAACACTCGCTTATCTTGTACTCGTGGCCGTTTCAGTGAAGGTGTAAACGACATTATCACTGTGTGACTGAACCAACACTATAGATGCCCTGTTTATCTCTTTTGCCGTCGCAGCGCCACATGTATTGTGGCTATAGTTGAGAAACTGTAAGAATGACGGCCCCCTCCATATCCCCTCCACTGCTACCCGACCCCCACAACTCCATGACAACCCGACAAAATGAAATACGTAACTGAAAATCAGTTTGTTTCAGTTGTTCAATGTTCAGTTTGTTGTTTCGTGGAGTTGAGGGGGTCGGGTAGCAGTGGTGGGGATAAGGAGGGGGCCGTCATTCTTACAGTTTTCTCAACTATAACACAGATAGCGCTGCTAAGCAACCTCCTCACGGTAACATTGACGATCTAACAATAACACAACAATGATCAATTGACAACCAAAATCCTCCTCATAATAGTATATTTTCTTGCCACCAGAATCCATCTAGTCAATTTTGAGTGTCCAATAGTAAAACATGGATCTATACATTGTATTGTTGGTAAGAGAGAGGCCCTAAAGATGATACGTTGTGATTGGCTCACCGAGTCACGTGGGTTCGACAAACATGACTAGCAGATCTGCTGTGCTGTAAACATGGTAGTCATGGTAGCCGACAATAACATGGCCACTCTCTTACACAAATATCTCTAATAAATTGTATTCTTAGAATCGCGTCGACAACGTCTCGATCAACAGACGCAGTATCGACACCGACTGGGGACAATTAACTGAAGACCTACGAGGATTGGTCGGAGGCTTCGATGCACTCTTGTGTGACGTCACAAGTCAATCAATGCACTGGGATGTTCACTTCCGGGGGGGGTTACAAACAATTGGTGCAACCGTGTTTATCTGGGGCTCAATGGCGGCTGTTGTAAGTTGCGCGTGGTGGCCATACTGGAGGCAACGCCGCCATGTTTGTTCTTCTTCCGAAACAAAACACGACCACATGGCTATTTTTATATTTGTAACTATCCCTTTTAAGGTGAAGGTATCTAGGTAACTTAACTTTTTTAAATTAAGTTTTTTTGATGAAGGTTGATAAATATTGATATGATGTCTGCAAAAAGAGGTTTTAAAAAAATTACACTTTTATAGTTTATATAGTTTTTTAGTTTTACGTGTACCGATAGCTTCAAAAGTCTTTACGTTCATGTACTAACACCTCTAGACTATATTTGTCAAGTACACGAAAATGTAATATGCTAGGTTGCTATCTTAGGAATGATGGTATACAATTTTAAAACACAATTATGTGACCGGTTTTTTTTAATGAATTTTTTCGTGTCCCGGTGAAAAGGCACTTGAGTATATGCTGTTTTTACTATTCCATAACTTAATTATGAAAAGAGTCACTTACATGAAATAAAGTGCATATCATGCGCTCGACCCTTATCTTCCCAAAATGCTTGCAGTCTCAAGCCTTCGTAGCTCGAGTGTTGGTGGTTTACGTACACGGATGTAAAGCGCACCAGTTTGCTCGTGTCGCAGTCCAGCCGTAACTACTTTACGGGTCTAGACAGGTAATTTGCGCGAAGAAATTGTCTCCTTGTGTCCTAGCACCGCTCAACAGTAGTTGAGAACGCAAATGTACAGATGCAATCCAAGTATTGGAGGGAAACATGACACCAAGTGAGCGGAGCGGCGCCTCGCCGGGCGTGACCTTGCTTTGACCAGAGCCTGAGCTCGACTGAAATCAGAACGAAGCGCGCGGAGGTCGGTCGGTGTTGCGGAAGTGGGGGGAGGAGGGGTACACTTCATAAGTCACACATACACATTTACAAGTAATTCCTAGCAAAAGTGTTTTTTTCAGGGGGGGGGGGGGGGGTAGATTCACCTTAATATTCTTATACATCTTTTCTATCTGTCTTCTCATTTTTCTATGCAATATTTTAATAACAGTTCCTAACTAACTCATATTTCGTAATTACCACAATCTAATTATAAATATAATTCCCATGAGTAAATATACAATTAAAATACTGGAATTACTTTTTAATTGCCCTTAATTATTGCATTAAGCGCGGAGAGGGATTTATTAAAGCTGAAATTCCAAGCAACTGTTCTTAGATATCTTTGGTTTGGATACGATTACTTTGAGGTTTCTGACTACAACTAGGAGCATTACATTAACTACGACGCCTAAATGTTGATGTTACTTTTAAATTATTAATTTAACCGGTTTTGGACTATGCTGAATGTGTTATACTAAAATTAATATAGACACGTTGGGGCTTAAATAAAATACATAAAAATAAATAAATTCACATTTAGAGTCTACCCACTCAGTAACGAACTGATTTTCAGTGGAGGATTTTAATTTAAAGCGACTAAACCAACCCCGTAGGCTCCGAACACCATCGACGAGTGAGCGATAACCAATCAAAGATCGATATTTCAAATACGAAACACATGAATCAGTGATTGGACAGTGCGAACACCTGCGGACAGATGCCAGAATCAACAAGGCCGATTCAGAACAACTTTGAATGTATTGAGTGCTTCGTTGGTCTAAACATTGTTTCATTATCAATCGCTGGATAACGGACCGGTTAGTCTCTTAAGAAACCGGTTAAAAAACTCTTTTTTTTTAATGTTAAACTTATAACGCCCGTATCTCTTCACCCCAACAACCACTAATCTCGACTCTTGACAGAAAGTTGTCTTGCGGGAAGTTGAAATGGGAGAGAACTGGACAGAGGAGCAGTAGGGATGTTAGAACCTTTGGGATTGGAGGGGCGGGAGGGGGGGGGGGGGACAGCGATGATGACGATATTTGGGTTTCACGTCACATATTTTTGCCACTTGGCTAATCGAGACGATGAGTGTGTGAAACGAAGATGAAAACAAGCGCCACATGTCCGAATCAGATCCATTACACATCGCGGGGGTCGTCATAAGGGGAGTCCGGCAAGGGGGGTGAGGGCCAACTGGGGGGTGGGGGAGAATCTTCAGTGGGACAGTGGGGGGAAAGGGACAGGGACAGGGTACACGAGAACGCGTCTTCTGTCAGGCGGGAAAGCGGGGGCGGTAACTTTGATACGACGTAACTCTCCGACTCCCGAACAATCGGTTTACGTAATAAAAATCATAGACATGGATTGTCCATATACACGAAATTATAATTACTGTCATTAATTGTTATATTGACATAAAAACTAAAAACCCTATTTATTTAGCTCCACATAGGATTGACATTTCCATGAAATTCGCGATTATGCGACTAGTGGAAAAATCGTCTTTCAGGATGGCGACCGTAGTCCGTACGCTCACACCTTCAAACAGGTATATCAGGGTACACAAAGTCTTTTAGCGCTGGATGCCACGTCTGGCGGTGGTCACTCTACGGACTAAACCGGAGTATTGTTTGAAAGCTTTCACGCCTACCCTATCTGCAAGCCGCTTAGCCCTTAATCCTTTAACCTAAGTCATTTTGCACGAACCCTTCTTAAGCGGTGAGTGACTGCAGACACCGATAGAGGTGGCTCAGCGGTGAGACGCGAGACTCTCATTCGAGAGGTCTGCGGTTCGATTCCGGCCACCGGCAGTCCTGACTTAAGGTTTTTCCGAGGTTTTTCTCAGTCGTAAAGGCGAATGCTTGGATTGAGTCATACTATCAGCCCTCGGGCATTCCTCAAGTACAGCAATACCTCAGTTAGTCCTGAAGAGAGACATTAATTCCTAATGGGCAGGTTCCCTTCGATAAATTGTTATTAAATCTCTTTGGTCTACTGGGTTTACTCGTGTTTCCAATGCAGAAGGTCCAGGGTTCGATTGCCGGTTAGGGCTGGGGTTTGCTAATTGTGGAAATCACTTAAATCCATCTACATGATACTGGGCCCAGATTCATAAAAGTGCCCAAGTGCTAAGACGTCCTAGTTTAGGCAAATCTTAGTGGTATAAATCACGCATATGTCGTTCTGCAATTTCATAAAGACAATATATAGTCAAATATTTTTTTTGAATGCGTAGTTAGGAGAACTTAGAGTTGGGCATCTTTGTGAATCCAGGTGAAATGGTGACATTGTGGAAGTCACAACAACGAAGCACATAGTAAATGGTACAAACATCCCCCACTAGAAGTCAGTTATTTTTAAATTAGTAGATAATAAATACTCGATGTATGTATTTATTTATCTCAATTCTCAACAAGAAAACCCCTCGTTAAGTGTTAACAGACGGTTTAAGTCTCATATAACTGTATTTGGTGGAGGCGCCGGGTAGACACAGTAACCATATTGTGTTTAGAGGCGGACAACAAGACGTGGTGAGCTGTCGTAGAGACTCATAGCAACCAAGTAAGCAAGTAAGTAAGTAAGTATGTAAGTAAGTAAGTAAGTAAGTAAGTAAGTAAGTAAGTAAGTAAGTGAGTAAGTAAGTAAGTAAGTAAGTAAGTAAGTAAGTAAGTAAGTAAGTAAGTAAGCAAGGAAGTATTAAACAAGTAAGTAAGTAAGCAAGTAAGCATGTTGATTCTGGCATTTGTTCGCAGGTGTTCGCACTGTCCAATCACTGACACTTATGTTTCCTATGTGAAATATCTATCTTTGATTGGTTATCGCTCACTCGTCGATGGTGTTCGAAGCCTACAAATCTGTGCCTACAGGGTTGGTTTAGTCACTTCAAATTAAAGTCCCCCACTGCAAATCAGTTTAGTTACTGAGTGGGTAGACTCTAAATGTGAATTTATTTATTTAAGTAAGCAAGCAAGCAATAAAGTAAGTAAGTAAGCAAGTATGTAAGTAAGTATGTAAGTAAGTTTGTGAGCTGTCTTAGGCCGTCATAGCAACGAAGTAAGCAAGCGAAGCAGTTCTTGCAACTGATTGGATAGACAATAAATATGGTTATTTATTTAATTATTTCATTTTATTTTAGGTAAAACGGTGGGTTACAATCATTTTACAGTATCGATACGAATAAAATTCACGCCCAATCTTCTCTACCAAATGTTGTTAAAGTATCGTTAGGTTTGATTCGTCCTTAAAGAATGAAGAAACATATTTGTATTTCTTTAACTTTATCGGTTTGAAGTTTGTTTTTGTTGTGATAACTCTTCTTTGTTGATATAATTATAACGAGTTATGTAAAAATGTATCCGTGATGGATTTCTCTCTAGCTGTTTCTTTTTCTAGTTCAGCACTACTTATTGTTCGTGCTTTTGATTCATTGCTAATTCATATTATATCTACCCGTACTAAACCCATCTTTGTACCAGCGATTGTATGATTCGTGCACCGGAAAGATAACAGATCATTTTCCAAAAACATATTTTACCAATGAAAGTGAGTTAACACAATATAACAAAAGTTCAAATTTCAGACTTCGTTTTTCCTTCCAAAATTATGTTAAGTAGTTTTCTGCGCACTATCGCTATTAATGTGACGCTGTTTCTATTTAAATTGCTTCAACATTTAATGAAACTATTTTTATTTCCAGATATTACTTTTTGTTATGATTTCTCGAAACAAAATATTACTTTTCATTCAACGCACTTCGCTCACTTCAGTAAGCAATTCGTTTTACTTGAGACTTCCTCCCGCTGTTACTGTTTCCTTAAATATTCATGAAACTATATTTATAAAGAGCGAACCTTAAAAGGGACCCTATAACATGTTCAAAGCTAAAGAAATGTTTTTTGTCCAAGCCTACTCTTAATATTTTACATTGATTCTCTTTAGCGAGATAGGTAAATGTGCTACAACTTATATTCTCATAATATTAACTCTGAAAATGAAGAAAGCTGTTAACATTTTTTTCCCCATTCATATCTTACAAACCAATGTATTTTTGTGTATGCAACTTTTTCTGTTATTTTAAGTAACACGAGACATTTTTAACTAATGCAAATGAAATAAATTATACCGTGCTAACACCTTACGTCTTGTAAAATTAGAATTTTGTAGCGTTTTCAAAATACCTGATCACCGACTTAACAACTAAAACCTAAAACGTCAAAAAACGTATCTCTACTTGTGGTAGTCAAACGGTGAAGTTACCCTACCTTGGTTGCTTGTACGGCTCGAGCCCTGTCACAGGTAGACGGGTAGACGGGTAGACGGGTAGACCTCTAGTTACGGCGGCGTAGCAAGACGAAGAGATCGCGTGGATCCACTACGCGCGCTTATATCCCCGAGTAGGGGTAGTTACCCCCTCCCCTCCCACCCCCCACCCCCTCTCTGCGTGGCAGGCGTCACACACCCCCGTACCTGGGGGAGGTGGGGCCATGGCCTACACAACTTGCAGCAGCTCTTCCTTTATAATCATTCATTTGGGCGATGGGTTTGTAACTCGGATTCAAAAGTTTTAAAATTAATCACGAACTAGGAATCGAACTCTGGACTTTCTGAGTTAGAAGCAGGGATGGACCACAAGACTAACTAGCCACGTACAAGCAACAATAGGCTGTATGCACAGCTAGCTTGCGGAACACACGGTTTTATTCTAGTAAAATTACTTTAATGTACTTAAATTGTCCCAAATGTAAATCAAAATTACTTATGAATGTTTCTTTGTTGCAATAAATACTTCTGTTTTCAAAAATGTTCTAAAATCACTCTTGTAATGTGATGTTGCTGAACACCTTTCACGCCTATTTAAGAGCATCTGAAGAACGGAAATATTGATTGGATTGGAATAAAAACCATTGATATAAGAAAGAGCAGCACTTCACTCTTTAGTGGATGAGATATACTGATTTTTTCAGGGACAATTTAAATACATTTTAAATCAGTTTTAACGAAAAGAAATTGAGTGTTCCAAACGGTGGGTGAATGACGGTTCGGTCATTAGTTTCTTAACATTGGAACAATTGACTTTTTTTACTATTTATTTAAGAATTGGCCCCATACAACATTTTATGCCATTTAACAGTGATCAGTATAACAACGGATGATTAACAACGATGCATGATGATGAAGAAGGGAGAAGGGGAAGCCTGGTACCGGCACGTAGCCTACTCCTGTCAAAAATTACCAAGGAGACCATCAGCTTTACGTCCCATCCGAAAGGACGGTGTAACTTTGACCAGTCATATAGGTTCCTCCACTAACCTAGACTGTTGTCGAGAAGAACGAAGCTGTTACACAAGCTTTCGAACCCTCCAATCTGCTCTAACCAACGGTAACTAGTGTTTCAGAGAAGAGTGGTCACATATCCACCTCCTAACCTACCCCGAGGTTGCTTAACTTCGGTGTTCGTATGGGAACCGGCTACTAAGCGACCGCGGCTAAACCGTTGGCTAAATTTGACTGGTATAATATGTAAACTGTGACTTCAGAACCGTCACATAACAAATGGTTTAAATGTTCCGCACTAAAGATCAGTTCTTGTATAACCGAGTGGGTAGACTACAATAAACACAACTGTATGTTTGTATTTATTTACACAGCCTTAACATCATAATGTACATATTAGTTGAGATGTACCCGGGGCAAGATGAATGTATAATGTGGTTACACGATGAGAAGTCAACACTGTATACGCGAACTATCTGAACGAGAAGTGAGCAAAGCACCACACATACACACGCAAACCAAGCAGGGGGGGGGAAGGGGGTAACCCCACCTCCCAAGACGGTGTTAGTTTGTTGGTTGAACGATCGATGCGAGCCCTTACTTTTATGCCACTTGTTTAAATAAAATAAGATAAATACATTCACATTTAGAGTCTACCCACTCAGTAACTAAACTGATTTGCAGTGGGGGACTTTAATTAAAAGCGACTAAACCAACCCTGTAGGCTACGAACACCATCGACGAGTGAGCGATAACCAATCCAAGATCGATATTCAAAATACGAAACACATGAATCAGTGGTTGGACGGTGCGAACACCTGCGGACAAATGTCAGAATCAACAAGGCCGATTCAGAACAACTTTGAATTTATGGAGTGCTTCGTTGCTAGGACGGCTCCAAAGTCACCGTTTACTTATTCCTTGAATTTCTTGTGTGTTTTTATGATTCGCGCTAACTGTGAAACTCCTGTTGAAATCTGAAACATCTAAAAGCTTTTACGTGGATCTAACGCCAATAATGTTGTGGTGAAAATTTGTTAAGAAGTTATACTTATAGTTATCATAAAGTTTCATCGATTTTTGTAATCAAACCAATATGGCGGCAAAGCTATTTAAAGTATAAATTTCCGTCCCGTCACGGCCATGTTTATATACTTTTAACGATAGGAGGTAATAAAATGCATTTCTATTGTTGTCTATAAAATATAAAGTTACAATGAACACGAACAATCTAACTAAGGTCCAGTCTAACAATGTCCCAATAACTAATTATTCGTCGAATAGCCTAATTGTTGTCTCCATGTGGCAACGACCAATCAAAACTCTTGAAATCCTACAAATAGCTTAATTGCAACCAATTTCTTATTAGGAGATTGTAAGACCGGCCTTAAGATATGCATATACTTCTTTTAAGTTGTTGATTCTTGTTTTTAATAATGTGCAGCTTTGAGACTGGTCAGTATGTTCCATGGGCGAGGACATCGCTTATCAACGCGTCACAAAGAACGTCTCCCTAATTCAAACACAATATCTCTTCTTTATGTGGTACAAATGATTCCGAATGCACTGGTTTTAATTTATCTTGAATTTAGTAAGCCATTTGCAAAAAAAAGAACTCTTACATTCTTGTAAACAAAAATTAAATTAAAAAACACGCTATTCGTATATATCAGCTACCTACCTCAGTGGTTAAAGATGTAATTAAAAGATGGTCTCGCTCGATCGTGTTTTGTCATCTCCATACTGAACGTCCCCCCCCCCCCCCCCCACCCCTCGTACTAATGTTACTAACCACCGAGCCGTGAGAGAAACAGCTTGTTATACGCACCAGATAAATATTTATTCCTCCAAACGAACTCAGACGAAATGAAAAGAAAATACAAAACGAAATTGGCCGACGTAAGGTAAGACATGAGTGGGAGACAGAGAGAAGACAAAGGTGGATCAAAAGACGTTTTCAGGCCTGCGCGTCAGCATGATATATGGGGGTTGTGGGTAAATATACGTTCGGGTGAGGGTTGATGGAAACTGTCAATATTTAAAAAAAAATTATATTTACTATTCACTTTTTTCCAAAATTAAAAGTATGATCAAGAAATAGAAACATTATTACTATAGGTGATGATGATGATAATAATAATAATATTAATATTTTTTCGTAGGCATCTAACTAGGTATTGCGGTATTTGTAATAGTTGGGAAGGAATATCCGAGGGCTGTTAGTAGTATGACTCAATCCCAGCATTCGTCTTATGACTGAGGAAAACCTTCAGTCAGCTGGCGGGTATCGAACCGGCGACCTCCCGAATTTGGATTTCATACATGAATACAGATCCATTATTATGTGTTATCTATATAGTAATTACACACATGGGTTACAGAAAACATAGCTTAAGTTCGTTGGGTTATTTGCGGATGCGGTTTCGATCTAACGCGGGTGCGGTTGCGGTTCATAAACATTACGGGAGCGGATGCGGTTTTCATTTGGCGGTTACGGATAAAATATTCCCGACCCACGCACAGTTCGTCTCGAGTATAGACTGTGAATGTAGAAAGAAAATACTGACAGAAGAAAAAAGATGAGAGAATGAAAAGTTTTTTTTTTAAACTCATTGCATAAAGAAACGTAAGGTAGTGTTTTTTTAAAACAGATGCGTTTATCAGGAAATATATTGGTGATGTATTCTTTAGCAGGATCTCTTAACAATATTCAATGTATTGCATTGAAGTGGGTCTCAGAGATAACATGATCGCAGCGATATAGTTGAGAAACTGTAAGAATGACGGCCCCCTCCTTATCCCCTCCACTGCTACCCGACCCCCCTTAACTCCATGAGACAACAAACTGAACTACTGAAACAAACTGATTTTCAGTTACGCATTTCATTTTGTTATATAGGTTGTCACGGAGTTGAGGGGGATCGGGTAGCAGTGGTGGGGATAAGGCGAGGGCCGTCATTCTTACAGTTTCTCAACTATACCATGTTTAGTTCGTTATTCATTATTCTGGTGATCGCGACGTTGCCAGTTCGACTGAACTAAATTGTTTGAACGCTCGAAGAATTCCAAGCGGGGAATAAGTAGCCATCCTTGTTTCGCATTCAAAGATATGCTGATGTCGCCATCTCAGTTCTCTCCGGGCGGATCATCATAAAACATCTTCCGCGCTAAACGTGTTTACTGATATTCCGTTGCATGAAACGTTGTTTTACGTAATCAGCACGCGTGTGTTTAGATGCATACTCGGATAATGAGGGATCTGAAAACGGTCGCGGTCTTTATCTAAGATGGAAACCAAACGAATTATAATTCGAAAAAAACCTTAAATTTAACGTTTTTAGAATAGGGCCAGATAGCTCTGCCTGTTGTACGACGCGAAAAATACGCTGACATATTATTACCTATTTGTCTTTCTAATACTAATTAAGAAATTAATTAACTAATAATTACAAAAAAACTAACAATAATAAACTTTTAATTAACGTTAACTAATTATTTAATAAAAATTACAAATTGATAATTAATGATGATATTCAGGAATGGGATAAAAGACACACATTATGCCCAGTGAAAGAACTAAGAAAAAGGACCCAAAATGTTGATTCAATAAATTTTGCAATTGAGGAAATCGTTTAATGAATAAAATCAGAAATGATTTGACTTGACTCAATTGACGGTGAGGTTTGAAAGGAGTCACATCAGCTTCTTATTGAACTCTTTGACGTGCGCCAGTGAGTCTTGTCTTTGTCTATGACGTCATTACAGCGAGGGGTAGCGCGAACAATACTTCACGACACGGCACAATATTGAAACAGCGATTAGAAATGATCGGGTCGGCGCGTTAGATCTAACAATACCGGATACAATACAAGATACAAGAGTCGTGTGATTAATATGTGGGTGTTGTTTTAATTTCGTTCTTTTAGGTTTGTTTTTAATTCAAGATTTGCTGGGATTTCAATTTGCTAGCGTCGACGCCGTGTCTTGTTTCTTGTCAACAGACTTTTAGATTAAAGTTTTTTTTACCTACGTGGTTTTAAGTACATCTTTTGTAATTTCATTGTGTGGTAACAAGAATAATCAATTATTATTAATAATAATAATAATAATAATAATAATAATAATAATAATAATAATAATAATAATAATAATAATAATAATAATAATAATAATAATAATAATAATAATAATAATAACAATAATATTATTAGTGTTTTCTGAGTTCTGAAAATGTATTGCAGCTGTCTGTATTGTCACCTGGGTTCATCTGTAGGGAATCACTAATCATTATTTCAATTGTCTCCGTCTACTGAAACCCATAGCCCAAGTAAACTCATAGAAACACCTGTTAACTCCCTAATTGCTCTGCTTAGAGGTGTTTGTCGTTTTATCCCTCATTGTTTGCTCGCTCGTAAAGACCAGCGGAGATGAAAACTGATTGAAGATAATGCCATATATTAATGTCACCATCTGAGCCCTATAGATGTTAGCTACACTCTAATCAATGTAAGAATGAGGTTCGGCCTTTGGACCCAATAAGGAAGAGAAATATCAGTAGGGAACTTGCAACCGATGACGTCACAGCCGAACTTCAACAATGTAACAAATGAATCGAACTGATTCGACAAACAACGAGCTGTCAAAATAATAAAATTGCAACATTATGAAGAAAACGAGGTATGGCGATAGTATAAATGCTCACCAGTTACAATTTTAATGATGGGCAACCAAGCTGTGGTAGTTTTTGTATGTTTCTTGCTTGTTTTGAAGATTTGTTTTCAAAGTCAGAATATTTTATTGTTTGACGGCTTGTTGTTTGTCCATCGATTCATTTCATTTGTTTAATTGTTGCAAAGCAAGCTTGCAAGAAGCCTATTGCAACGCAGGCACGTTCATAAGCAAGAGAACACATTTTCTAGAGATTGACAAATTTATCTTTTCTTTTTGGTCAATTTAAAAACATTTGAAAGTAATTAAGCGAGCGAAGCGAGCGTTTCCACGAGACTCTTATGGCACTTCGTTCTGTTTTTTTGTTTGTTTGTTTGTTTTTTTTTTTGTTTTTTTGTTTTTTTGTTTTTATGTCCGTCGATAGCGGTCGAACGGAAAGTCAGATCAACTTGAAATTTGGACCATCCACAAGCCTCGATGTGGATTGAAGGTGTATAGTTTTGAGGCAAAATCGTTCGAAAAGTTACAAAGTTACACCATAGTTACTGCAAAATATTTTTCTGAAACAAAATGGCGGCAAAATGTGAGATAGCCAGATTTTTCTACAGATTTTTCCGGTCACGAATATGTTAATGTAATGGCGATCTGATAAATATTGGCAAAGTTACACAAAAGTTACTCGAAAATATATTTTTGAAACACAGTTACGGCAAAATGTGAGGTGGCTATCTGATAGTAAATTTTTGTCCGGTTACGAATATACTAATGTAAACGCGATCCGATACGTATAAGAGGCAGAAATGACATTTCTATTGCTGTCAATAACTGTTAGTAACGGTGGCGGACCGCGGCGAAAACAAGACACCGAAAATTCTTAGCAACGCACACTGCACGACGTCCAACAATGTTGGGAAGTTTAATAGCTATGGAAATTAGAAAAAATTTTGCAATGCGTATCCTTGAATTGTTGTTTATTGTTGTCTTTATTACCTTTGAGATCTTTTCGCCAGAACGTTCGTAGATATGGACGCGCTCGCTTATCAACGCGTCAAACAGAGCGTTTTCCTAGTTTTGACAGGTCAAAATCGAGTGTCTCGTAGGGTATGTGAACACACACTCTTCTACGCGCCACTAGAAGCGGATTAAACTGGTTAAGCGAGCGTCTCCACGAGACTCTTATGGCACTTCATTCTGTTTGTTTTTTGTTTTGTTTTTATGTCTGTCGATAGCGGTCGAACGGAAAGTCCGATCAACTTGAAATTTGTACCATCCACAAGCCTCGATGTGGATTGAAGGTGTATAGTTTTGAGGCAAAATCGTTCGAAAAGTTACAAAGTTACACTCAATAACTGTTAGTAACGGTGGCGGACCGCCGCGAAAACACTAGACAGAATGACAACGAAAATTCTTAACAACGCAAATTGCACTGCATCCAACAATATCGGGAAGTAAAATAGCTATGGAAATTAGAAAAAATTTTGAAATGCACATTCTTGAATTGTTGTTAATTGTTGTTTTTATTAGCTTTGAGATCTTTTCGCCAGAACGTTCGTAGATATGGACGCGCTCGCTTATCAACGCGTCAAACAGAACGTTTTTCTAGTACTAATATTGAAGGTACAGTGATGAAAAATTAAGATAAGTTAATGTTTCAATTTGAAAGTTAAACTCTTGTTTTTATTTGTTTGAGTTTCGAGTAGGGTGGACAAGACAACACAAGCAGCGTCTGTTTGTGATTGGCCGACTCACAGCTGGGCAGACAATGAGAACACAGAACACTTGCTTGGACATATCGGGGCGCATTGAATAGCGATGACGTCACCGCTGGTCGCTACCCACAGCCCACGTGACACGTCAGCACCAGGCGGTGACGTGGGAGTACGTGGACACAGCGTGGGCAGGCTGTGGAACGTGGGAGTACGTGGCAGACCTCACATGGCCACACCATTTTCCCCCCGTTTTGGACACCCATAGATACGTTGACAGATAAGCTACCCCGGGATTTCTTGTTTTCCTAGAACGATCGGACCTCATCGCCTTGAAGAATGTGATGAGTGTATTCAGTCATCTGAACTCCTCGACTATGCTCGAGTTTGAATGGAGATAATTGCTCGACTGGACTTTGCTCTAGGGGTGTACCAAGAAAACTACCTACAGTGGAGTTCCGCGGAAGTTTACACCAACATTTTAGGTAGTTTTCTTGGTACACTCCTAGAGCAAAGTCCAGTCGAGCAATTATCTCCATTCAAACTCGAGCAAAAGACGAGGAATTCAGATGACTGAATACACTCATCACATTCTTCAAGGCGATGAGGTCCGATCGTTCTAGGAAAACAAGAAATCCCGGGGTAGCTTATCTTTCAACGTATCTATGGGTGTCCAAAACGGGGGGGAAATGGTGTGGCCATGGTGTAAACTCCCGCGGAACTCTATTGTATAGGTCTGCACGGAGGCTTGGCCCTACCCTACACATCACTGAGCGAAGAGCGATTTTTTCGCTTTTGTTTGTAATTTTTGTCATTGTCGTATCGTCACTCATTCAGAATCAGGGCGCTGTTTTAAGTAGCTGGCAGGAATAAGAGGAGACAATAAAAGGATTAGTAAGATAATAAACTGAAAAATCGCCACTCAGTCATAAGTGCATGAAATTCAGTTATGTGTAAAATAAAATTGATATAGGTTGCTTCAATGCAAAAAAAAAAATAGTGAACATTTAGATATTCTACTAGATTCCCTTCGCCAGCTCTGCTGCATTTTTCTTCTCAAGCTTAGTACAGCTGTATCGGTTCCGAGGACGCTAACGCCTGCCTGATAGACAGAGCACTCATTGTGTAATACGAGTCCAGCCTCCAGCCAGCGCTCCGCGAAACACTAGGCGACTGCGGACAGTACCGCTCAAAACAGATTGCAACTTTTCTTCACATCAAGTCACAAGAAAATTAATTGCAGGGCATTTTGTAGTAGTACACGTTCGTACTAAGAAGCATGTTATCGGTAGGGAAACGATGTACATTAAACCTCCTGATCGATTTTTGATAAGTGCCCTATTTTAGCAGTGGTTTTACTATCTCGAGGCAACATTTTTTCATATGGGAATTACCATGAGAAGAGTTGCTAGGTGCTACTTGGTAGCAACAAGCCAAAAAATCGCGGTTTTCTTTAATTTTTCAACCGCCTGCTTTTAAAGTATGGTATCTTTTAGTCATGTTTTCCATATTTGAGGGTGGACATATACAAATTATAGTTTTTTAGTTTTGCATCTGACTAACCCTTTAAGTTGGCACTATTGGACCCCACTGTAGTTAGAGCACCTTTATGTACCGAGGAAATGTTTGCCTCTACGAAGCCCTCGATAAAAATGATCTGTTTCTTTGAACGAGGGAAATAATCTTGTTTTTACGGTAAACGAAGACCTTTAAGGAAACGATGTCTCTCGCGTTGACTCTATTGTGTTGTGTAGAAACACGACAAAGCGTCTTATAACGAGAACATTGTTAACCTAATGACGTCACATGGCTTTTCTCACAATAATATTGCATCAATGTGTCACTGCTCAAAGACGGGAAGCTTTACATTCAATCTAGATGTTCACCCTACCATACTTTACTAACGAACCTGCTTACGAAAGCTCAAGTCACTGTGGGACACATTTATTCCTTTTATATTGTGTAAGTCTGTGTTTTGCAATGAAATAAATGAAAATAAATTTAAAAACAATTTAATCACTAGGAAGGTAAGGTGTACCGGTTTGACCGGTACAGTACCGTTATCGGAACACTTGTACCGGTGTCCCGAGAGATTCAGATTGAAAAGATGTTTTTTTACCGGTTTGTAATTCTTGGGGAAAAGATGTACCGGTATTCTGTCAATCAAGACAACGCGGTCGATTGTAACACTGGGGGGGGGGGGGGGGGGGGAGGGGCTTATACCTCTAGCCCTCTCGACACATACGGCTCGCATTCGCAGACGCTGACTCACACAATCACACACTCACTCAACTCACAGTCAGCAGAGTTTATTCCGTCAACAGGCAGCTTGCGAAATACGACCGGGCATAACATGCCTACAAAAATGTACCCACATTCATTTGAATACTTAATATGTATTAATTAAAATTAATATGAAAAATTATGTATTGATATTTATTTTGTTTCATTAATTCATGTTAGAAAGTTGTTTACTGGGCTTTTTGCACGCAAATTTGAATTAAAAATGTTTCGCCTCTTTCGACTGACCAGACCCCGTGCTTGTCTATGGAGTTCGTAATCCTTACACTTTGTTTGTCCCGGTTTTCAATATTCAAAATATGGTCACCTTATGGAAAGGAGTCTTCTTCCTTCCGATAATGAACACAAAGACTAGGTTCAGAGCATTCTACCGATAAAAGTGGCTTGAATGGTAAATTGGTAAGACGCGAGACTCTGATTCGGGAGGTCGCCGGTTCGATACCGGCCACCCATAGTCCTGACTGGAGTTTTATCCGAGGTTTTCCACTGTCACAAGGCGAATGCTGAGATTGAGTCCTACTATCAGCCCTCGGACATTCCTTCCCAACTATTCCAAATGCCGCAATACCTAGTTATAGTATAATATAGTTTATGTCAAGTTGCTTCCGTGGTGACTGTACCCTGACATGACACCTAGTGGTTAAGGTGTTTATGGTGTTTATGATGTTATGGTGTTTAGAATGTTTATTTATTTATGCATTGGCCACATACAGCAATTTATGCCATTTTACAATCGCCAGTATAACAAGTAATGAGTAACAACGATGCATGATGATGATGAAGAAGAAGAAGGGAGGAGGGGAAACCCGGCACCGGGCGGCACGTAGCCTACTCTAGTCGAAACGTTTATGTATATGTTTGTGGTTTTAGTCTTGTGTATTTTTGTAATAAATAAATTATGTATTTATTATTTTATTGTATCGCACATGTGGGGCAATGCCCTGTTGCTGACAATGAAATGAAATGAAATAAATTGGAATGAAATGAAATGAATTGAATTGAAATGAAATGAAATTAAATTAAATTAAATGAAAGAAACGAAAGAAATGAAATGAAATGAAATGAAATGAAATGAAATGAAATGAAATGAAATGAAATGAAATGAAAGAAACGAAACGAAACGAAACGAAACGAAACGAAACGAAACGAAACGAAACGAAAGGAAACGAAATGAAACGAAAGAAACGAATGAAATGAAATGAAATGAAATGAAAGGAAAGAAACGAAACGAAACGAAACGAAACGAAACGAAACGAAACGAAACGAAACGAAACGAAACGAAAGGAAACGAAATGAAACGAAAGAAACGAATGAAATGAAATGAAATGAAATGAAATGAAATGAAATGAAATGAAAGGAAAGAAACGAAACGAAACGAAACGAAACGAAACGAAACGAAACGAAAGGAAACGAAAGAAACGAATGAAATGAAATGAAATGAAATGAAATGAAGTGAAATGAAACGAAATGAAATGAATGCTCCGTACATAAAGCCCGGCCACTAAACATGGTAGTGCCCCACGCATACATATATCCCATCTCATTCTTCCTCCATGTTAACACCCCCCTCGCACTCGCTACATATTATACAAACAACCTGTGATTGTAATGGGACCCGTTGAAACGAGTGTTTGCACCGCCTGTGTAAACACAGCCTTCCATCATCTCTGTGATTAGCAGGGCTGTGGGTCACCGCACTAGTAATGTTACAGGGCTGTGGTTACGGCATACAGACGGTGGCGGTGCTTTGTGCTACGGAACAAATATCACTCCGCTACTGTTTGTTTATATATTATTGTAGCATTTTCTCCCACAATGCACGAGCAGTGAGGTAGGTAATCTTTTAAGCGAGGTAACAAAAGAGGTAAACATAGGTAATTACTTATGCTGGGTTCTAAAGCTGCGTGTCGAATAGAAAGCACAACTTCTAGTGTTGTTTCAGCGTTAAATAATATTAAATGCTGTTAAAGATAATGAATGCGTTGTAAATTCTTCATGAAGTAAACAAAAGTGTGCAATTTGACTGCAATAACATTTGTTTACCACTTGCAAATGTTTTCATTTTGTAAAGCAGGGAAAACATAGGAAATTATATAATAATGTTGGTACTCTGACAAGTCGGTGTATTAATTTCAAAAATAAATTCACATTTAAAGTCTACCCACGCAGTAACTAAACTGATTTCCAGTGGGGGACTTTAATTTAAGGTGACTAAACCAACCCTGTAGGCTTCGAACACCATCGACGAGTAAGCGATAACCAATCAAAGATCGATATTTCAAATATGAAACATATGAATAAGTGATTGGACAGTGCGAACACCTGCGGACAAATGCCAGAATCAACGAGGCTGATTCAAAACAACTTTGAATTTATTGAGTGCTTCGTTGCTAGGACGGCTCTAAAGTCGCCGTTTAATTAAAGTTAAACGTTGTGACGTCAGGGGTGCGTACGCAAACCTTACTGCAAAGTAACTCGCCAAAAACCTCATTAACCCGTCCACGAATCACCACTGATACAGGTCTCTCACACCAAGAAGTAAGATAGTGTCAGGGGAGTCAGGACTGCCCACATTTAGTTTCCAACTTAACAAGCGCGAATCACTAACGTTTTTCCCGATTATCTAGTACAATTTGGTTGCGGTAAGTTTTTTCACGGTAACGTACAAGAAAACGTGCAAGCAGGTTTCCGTCAAAAAACTATACGCAACCAAATTGTACTAGATAATCGGGAAAAACGTTAGTGATTCGCACTTGTTAAATTGGCAACTAATTGTGGGCGGTCCTGACTCCCCTGACACTATCTTACTTTTTGGTATGAGAGAACTTTAGAATTATTAACCCAAGTTGTTTGGATCTAAAGTATCCCCAACATAACTCGTCCCATGATGACGTCATGATGACGAAATAGCCGAGAACAACAGTACCAACTTAATTTTCTACTTCTACAGTTCCTACTCCTTATTCCAAATCCCGGATAAGAAACACTTCATAAGCCCGATTCACAATTGAAATAAGAGTTGCAATAGTGAAATACCAATAAGGTTTAAGCGAATTGGAACATGCAATAACAATGCCGTGGCTCACAACTGTCACAGTGGATTGAAATAGTCATCCATAAGAATTGAATCAATTCCATTTCTTATTACAACTTCCCGTGATGCACCTTATGACGAACCAATCAGAACGCAGAAGAGCCAGAAGAGAAGATCAACTATGGAAATCAAAACAAAAACAGTGGCACCGGATATTGTGCTGCTGTTATAGTCATAGATAGATAGTAAGTACACAATTAAGGCGCTGCTTTGAGGGTGTGTTCCAACTTGATTTTCGCCTGCTAACCACTAACCACTAACCTGCTACACACTAAACGCCAACAGCTTTGGGCACGCTACCTAGTATGCTAATACAAAGTGTTAATCATCTAATGTAAATAAATACGATGATACTACTTCCACTCACTGGTTGAGTATTTTCCTAACCTAAAAGTATCAGCTGTGATGGCTGGTATCAACCATCTTGGTTTAGGGGTTTAGTTTGTGTCGTAGTGTACACTTTCGGCCACTACCCACTACCCACTAACCACTAGCCAAATAAGGAGCATTGGTCGTCTGCTTGTGACGTAACTTCCTTTCGATTAGTATAACTAAGCTTAGTCCAGTACGAAAAACGTCAAGTCGGAACACACCCGGACTACTGAAATAAACAACTAGTCGTCGTTTGTGAACCAGTTGCTTGTTATTTCACTGTTTCTTATTGCAAGTCTTATTTCAATTGTGAATCGGGCTTTAGATGTCTAGAAGATCTCGTGATATCAACAAGTTCGGGCCCAATATTAACCTCCTCGCTTACATGTGTAATGTTTACGGCATTAACAACATGTAAGTAATCGTCGAGGTGACGAAAAGTCAACACTGTGAATTTTTACCGATAGTGCGACCTCAATTAGTCGGTGACTAAGTGCTTTGGAAAGTTTGCGATGACGTCATTGCTGCTGTCTCAAACTCGATTAACAAGACGAGCCTGGACCTTCACTTCAACTTTTGATGTAGTTCGCCTCCCTTTTATTAATTGCGACAACAACGTGAGTGGTCTAGTCAATATCTAACCGGTAGAGATGGCTCAGGGCGTAGGAGGTTGCCGGTTCGATACCGGGCGCCGGTAGTCCTGACTGAAGGTTTTCCTCGGTCACAAGGCGAAGGCTGGGATGGAATCATACTAAAGGCAACCCAAGACTATCTTACATATGCTTTCGTCACAGGCGAGGTATTCGTATAGCCAATCAGCTATCGGTATTTGCACGCGCTTGTCTCGGGCGGTTCGCTGGTTGGCTACGAGTGCCTCGCCTGTGACGAAAGCATGTGTAAGATAGTCTTGGGTTGCCTATATCAGCCCTCGCCCATTTCTTCTATATAGGTAGTATGCAATAGACGTCACGTGGCGGCCATTATGAGGTACACATTGCTTGTTTACATTTGTTTTGTCAATAGAAGACAGTAGACACATAGATTATCCAGGAAAAATCACAGTTTTAAACCGTATAGATTGATGTGTGCAGGTAAAAGTTCAAGAAAATGATAACACATGCAAATGATTGTCTTCAAACAGAGTTTACGCGTTCTAATTTTGTTTTCAGTGATAATACGGAACCTTTGTTTGAAAACAGTTGATATGTCAATCAAAGGACATCAGCAATTTGCAACAATGAAGTGTCGGAAGAACGTAAACAAATGTTTACAGAGTACCTCAGTATGGCTACCGTGCGATACCGGAAATGACGTTCAACATCTAGTTAGTCACATGGGAGCTCATTCTAGTATACAGACGCAATCGGCGCCCGGGTTACGGAATAGGGGCAACTTTACAACCGGCTACAATTGTTCTGGAATGAGGGCCCTGAAAAGGGGCCACATCAGGTATAGTCGCGTCGCGTTAAGTTGTTAGGTGTTGTCGTCACGGATTATGTAATAGGGAAGTGACGCGTGTGACAACTACCAACCTAAATCTAGTTGCATCCCGTTCTCCTGCCTCAGGTATTGTAGTGATACTATTGTTCGCATGTTGTCAGACGTGGTGGGGTCGCATTCCATTCACGGTTGGTGCAGTCAATGCAGTGGACAATAACAATGCAGCTATCGGACAACCTCGAGTTGAATACCGTTGTAATAGACCGTGTGGAGCGACCGTCTCTTCTCGGAGTTTTAGGGACACCTCGCTTCTTACGGCGTGGCCAGTATAAAGCTGGTGTGTACCCTAAAACAGGTATTCTTACGGCGTGGCCAGTATATCAGCACAATTGAGGAATACACCCTCCTACTTTCTCTCTCATTAAACGGTATTCGGTCCAAGCGGTTTACAAAAGGGCTTCAATGTGTAATATATTGCAAATACCTCGCAGTCGGATAAAGCGTAGGTAGCCCTCCCCCCCCCCGCGTGTTTTATCACCCCCACTTAGCCCCTACGACGGGCGGTCCAAGGTGGAACGGCGTCAAGACGGCGCCGCAATAACACGGTGGCACTTTGTATTTACGATCTCGGCGCCACATAAAGAGTCCGACTCTTAGATCGACGGACAATAATATACAAAAGTTTTATTTATCTATCTACATGACTTTTATACTTTTTAATCGTACTGTTGTTGTTTATTGTTTGACGACGTACTCGCCAGCTATTGGAGTATTCACGTGACGTCACATCGGCCATCTCTGATGTATATTTACATGTGAGCTGGCAATAAAATACGAATGTGCTTACCAAGGAAATATGGAAGTTTTAAGACTTATGTTATATCCCCCGATAAAGTTTAAGGAAATGATCATGTGTCATGGGCACCATTGTAAACTACCGAGATAAGAAAGTTTCTTTGCGTCAGTGGCGTAACTTGCTTAGTGCGGGCCCCCCCGCGAATGTAATTCACTTGGGCCCCCCTATAATCAATATACAATAATCAATGGTCGGTGTAGGAGGTGACGTCCAAGTTAGGCGGCCCGGTGTTGAGGGGGTTGGGGGGGGGGGGGGGGGGTGATAGTAATATTCATTCATATGTTAACAATTTATTTACTCACCAAGCAGTCCTAGAAGATGGATAATGTTCTTAAAAACATCGCCTCTCACTATCTTTGTCGCGTGGAAAAGATATATTTTTGGGTCTGCAAGATCCATGTTTAATAATCAAACGTTTTGTGTTAGAGTCTAGAATATTAGTAGGAAAATTAGCCCTGTCTGTAGGATATTGAACTTTATTATCGAACGAAACCGGCTCAGAAGTCTGTTTATGGTCACTTACTGAGATAAGGTGAGAACAACACGGGTCACTAACAGTTTCGTTTACTTCCGAAATGTCAATTTCATTTGTTTGTACGTTAAAAGATGTTGAAAAATAGGAATTGATCTTCGGCAGTTTTTTGATTTCCTTTTCTCTTTCCAACTTCTTTTTTCTTTTCGCACAACCACTTTCACTCCGATAACTCATCGCATCGTTATTCTTACACTGAACTGCTCCTTATAGTACACAAAACACAAGTTACACAGCACGGCACAAACACATATTTACAATTTTGTACTAAAACCACATAGTTACTATAAACACAAATTGCAACGCAAAATATAAAAACAGTTTTACATGTGCGAAAGTCAAAAAAATTCCACGACCCTTCACCGAGAAAGTTAGCGCGATACTAAAGAAGGGTAGTGGCTGGCGAGCGACGGATTCTTCGTTACTCAAGGAAAAGACCATTCAAAGCAACCAAACAATTATGTTGTCTTTTCACTCGCTTGTCAATGTCAACTAATTTGTGGTCAACATTTTGGTGGGCATCCCTATAATTGGGGTTTGCTTTGAAATTGCTAAATACGGAAAAACTTATTTTCTCCCCGAGTGGAGCTACACATTGAAACAGCAGTGCATTTAGCACAAAGCAGCTCCCCTTCACGAAAACCACACCCTGGGACGAGGTAGTTTCCAAGAAATATGTGAATAACACTCGTTGTTCCGTTTTTTTTTGACACGTGACACAGGGACGTATTCAAAACAGATTAGTTCATTGCATGGCAACAAATTCTTACCAAAGACCACACACTATCAGGGGCCCTTGCGGGCCCCTGAAACCCCCGGGCCCCCCCGCGGCCGCGGGGGCTGCGGGGGCGGTAGTTACGCCACTGCTTTGCGTTGCTTTCAGTAATAATAGCATTCAGAAAACGGTTGAACTTTAACTCATAAATGGCCTTATATTGTCTTATTTCAATATTATAAGCTATGTCTCTTCATGTACCTCATTTTTCTGGTATTTGTGGCAGAACTCTGAACAAAACCCGTCACCGCGCGAGAACCGGTCGACTGTAGGCCAGGTATTTCGATTTCTCTCATTCTGTGGACCCATAAGCTCAAAGCTGTTTATTTATTCATCTTTTGTATTATTCAGTTATTAAGGATGGTCCACACAGATTTTTTAAGCATAAGATTTAAGGTTTAACGCGTAATCGTAAAGTTGGATCATAGGAAACACGTACTGGCGTTCACACAAAGTTTTAGTTTTAAGACATTGTTTTCATTGTTGTTCTTAAAACAACGTCTTAAAACCTTAAATCTTATGCTTAAAAAATCTGTGTGGACCAGCCTTTATGAGACTAATTTACAACAAATAGAACTGTATGTACTCAAATGATAATGGAAAAGCATAAACTATCAAGAATCACAAACCACTAAAAAATCTACTGTACTTTAAAAAAATAACAATACCAATAAGACGTAATAGAAAAAACAGTATACATTTAAAAAAGAAAAAAGTATGTTTATCAAAAATAAACAAGAGTGAAAAAAGTAAGATTGCTTCACACAGAAAGAAAAGAGGGAACGAAAAGGGTGAGAGAAACAGAAATAGATTTTTGCATATCCTCTTTAAAAAGTGTACTTTATCATTAGTTTTGTTTCTGTACGTCTGAATACCACTTTGAAGGCATCTTATTAACATATCTTCTCCGCGAAGACAGCTCCAAGCATGTCTGAGAGTATGTCTGAGCAACAAGTGTCTTCACTTATAGTGAGTGCTTTGGCACAGCAATTGAAACAAGCTTCGCAAGTGCTCGGGAATAGCGCTCGCAGATAATGACCACGTGACTGTGCAACGAGGGGAGGGGTGGGGAGGGGGGGGGGGCTCCTTCGCTTGGGTCGGGTGACGCGACGTGGAACACTAATTGCCAAATTAATTAATTTTCTACGATTTTTTGCCATCATTATTTTCATCTACTCGTGTTACCAACTTCTGAATAATATTATACATCATGGTGAGAGATTATTAAAAGTGTTTTGTTGCGATACTTGAGGGGGGGGGGTGGGGGGGGGGAGAAACAAATACTTTGCAGGGGTTGATTCAGTGAGTTTACAGCTTTGCTATAGGGAGTATTCTCGTGACGTCATATAAGCAGGCGACAAGGTCTCCTTTCGTCGTCTCTTACGACTGGCAGAGTCACTATGGGCCCATTCTACCACGGGCCCAGTTTGGATAATAATCACTTACATACTGGAATAAATCTAAAACTGTGTAAAATAAAATAAATAAATTCACATTTAGAGTCTACCCACTCAGTAACTAAACTGATTTGCAGTGAGGGACTTTAATTTAAAGCGACTAAACCAACCCTGTAGGCTCCGAACACCATCGACGAGTGAGCGATAACCAATCAAAGATCGATATTTCAAATATGAAACACGTGATTGGACAGTGCGAACACCTGCCAGAATCAACAAGGCCGATTCAGAACAACTTTGAATTTATTGAGTGCTTCGTTGCTAGGACGGTTCCAAAGTCACCGTTTACTTATTTCAAAGACAAGAAGTGATGAAATAGAATCCATATTATAGATGTTAAAGTGTTCGACTGTATCTGCGATAGTGTGAGCCCACATTTCAGCCTCTTCCAACTTCCCTCCCGAGCCAACTCCTCTATTTATTAATTCCCCAATTTGAAATATCTTGGAATTATATTTTAGCCCCTGAGATAATTCCAATCTGAAAGTTTGATGACTTCTACCGAGTGAGCGAGGACGGACGGCGCAATCGAATTATACAGTTCGATCTTGGGCCGGAAACGAAGAGATCTGTTATACCGGCAGCAAGGCGGTGACTTGTGAGAGTGTTGGTGCTTCACCGAGACAGGCGGTGGGAAATGATTGCAAATTGAATGCCGCGCCTTTTACGTGCATGCGGCAAACATGCCGGTCTATCTATTTGCAGGAAACCCAACATTATGTCTGTGTTACAATTGTTTTTAAATTATTGTCAATCACAAACGAAACTAAAAATATGTCATCCTCCAGGATTAATTTAGTCATGGACTTACAACTATCTGGATGTGCAACATGGTTTGAATACGCGTCTGCGATTCTCATTTCCAGTTTTTGACATTCTCGGACATTTTAGCCCCTATCGCTACGCAATTACACATCAACAGTCACAACAACAATGTGAGCAATGTCAAAATCCGAGACTTAAGGGCTAAAATGGCCGCCAACCCCCTTCTTCGATTTGATAGCTGATTCAGGTCCAGTAACGAAGTTACTATTATAAGTCCATTATTTAGTAGCTACTCCTTCAAGGACCGTAAATCCCCTGGCGGGGGCTCGTCGAACTCTCAGGTCAAACCGTCGTATTCATTTGCAAATACCTGCCCAGGGCCCTTATTCTGTAATTATCCCGCTTTGGATGCGGGCCGATATGGAAACAAATGAGAAATAATAACACTAGTTTTGGAAATTATTCAGGCAGTTATATTGTTGTGGAACGGCAATTGTTTCCATATCGGCCGCTTTCGACCCAAAGCGGCTCGCTTCCATAGCGGGATAGTTATAGAATAAGGGTCCAGGGACAAAACAAGGTATTGCGGTATTTGGATCAGCTGGGAAGGAATGTCCGAGGGTTGTTATTAGTATGACTCAATCCCTGAGGAAAACTTCGGAAAAACCTTCAGTCAGGACTGCCGGAGGCCGCGGAATCGAACCGGCGACCTTCCGAATTAGAGTCTCGCGTCTCACCGCTGAGCCACCTCTATCGGTTCACAAAAACAAAGAACTTGATAAGTGTTACACCGGAAAGGTTTTAGCGATAGCAGGATATCTATAAGAAGTTACTTGGAAGAAAGTCTAAGTTATGTACATCTTTAAATATTTAAAGTGGCTCCGCATTTCGGCCTGGAATAGTCGAGTGGCCATTAGATGCGGCCATCGCTTGCAAAGATATCGAGGAACCAAAGAGCTCAGATGGAAGACATGTTGACTCTACGTTAGTTGAAGTGGTCTGGTCACGCATATGTTCTAACCAAACGCGAGTTGGCGGTGACATTGAAATATCCGAGACAGAAACGTTTGCGCTTGGCGGCCATATTGGAGGCCATCTTGGAGACATGTTTGACTATGTTGCCATGGAGAAACAGTTGAAGCCAGTTTTAGAAACAAAACATTTCATTTCGTTAAGGCTATGCATGTTCTTTAAATAAAAATGATTTGTTTGATAATTTGTGATTTTTATCTTCAACATTGCGTACGTCTAGACACTTCTTTCATCACAAGACTCAATTGAGGGGGCTGTGACATCACAGGCGGACAAATAAAGTGTTGCTAGGCAACTGCATTGTTGTATCTCTCTTTGATTGGCGCATATTCAATGATTGTCCGAAACTAAACACGGCAACACGGCTATTGTTTTAATCGCGGCCTGTGCAAGAAAAATAGTCACTCCGCAGTGTTTTGTTTACAATGTGCGCCAATCAATGAAAGGCTCAACAATGAAACTGTCCGACCTGTGACGTCACAGCCCCCTTATTCGAAATGTCCGCTACTTTACAAGGATATTGATGTCGCCGGCCGCCAGAGAAATCGAGAACTTTGAACCTTGATAAATTACGTACAATGATGTTTTTGATGAAGATTAGAAGACTAACGAACATTCTGACTTGGACATTCGCCAAAGATACATATTCAAAATTGCTTTAAAATGCTCTAAAATTGTTAACATTTAAATCAAAATATGTCATCCCACAGAGAATGCTGTGTGTTCTTTTTTGTGATTGTTTCTCAGTTAGTTCCAATATTACCTTAAATATCTGTTTTACAGGTTGTTGCAACGCACCTTTTACAATGAAATAAGTTCATTGAAACAAATAATTTTTTTTTGAACAACGCTTATATTTAAATGCACTAAAAAAATACTTTTTATCTTAAAGAGTTTCGCAATCGAATATGTGCTCACTGGACATGTCCGAGTTTAGAAGACTGCATACTTGTGTACTTGTACTTGTTAACTTCACTCGCAAACTAGCGTGCTCGCATTGCAAACTAGAATTTCGGACAGTTCTGTCCATGCACGATCCAGCGATCGGCCAACAGTGCTTACGAAAAGTGGGGTTATGTGGCTATGGGAGAATTTGGCAAAGTAACTAGGCCTATAGGCTACACACATTCTATTGATAATGATCATAAACGCAATTTTTGTCAACATAAAAACATCTAGGCCTATTACAATACATAATATTTAAATGTATGGTTACTTACGTTTCCATTACATTTTCTCACGTGTAGTGTTTGCGTCCGCCATGACTAAGTACTCAAGTTGAGTGTACGAGCAGGAATGATCATAATAACAGCAGTTGCGCTAGCACCAACTCCATCCGATCAACTGAGGTCGAACCACGCGAGGGGAACGCACCTACGCGTACATGGTGAATGACTCACCGCACGGGGTTGTACCATACTTACAAGTGGAGCGTGTTGACGTTCTTGCTGCATAGAAACAATATATCCGATGCTTTCGTCACTGATATTTGAGTCCCGAACAACCTGCATCTGGTTGGCCCATCCTCACTAGCTGTGACCAATTTCCCATATGAAGCTTATTGTTTAATTGATTAATTATGACGAATCAATTGATTAATTAGTGAATCTGATCATTGATTCATATATTGTCATTAAGAAAATGCGACTGTGTGAAAAATTGCAGCTCGATCGGACGTTGGGAAGTGGGTGTGAAATATCGATTCCCATATAAAACTTTGATTAATTAATTATGAAAGCTTAATTGATTATTTAGTAAATATAACAATTGATTCATGTATTGTCATTAAAAAAACGTCTGTGTAAAAACTTTCAGCTCGATCGGACGTTGGCAAATGGGTGAAATATCGATTGCCATACAAAAGTTTGATTAGTTAATTATGATGGATTAATTGATTATTTAATAAATATAACAGTTAGTTCGTGTATTGTCATTAAGAATACGTCTGTGTGAAAAATTTCAGCACGATCGGACATTTAGAAGTAGGTGAAATATCGATTGTAAGATTCCGTCCAGACAAACAGACAAACACATGAAACTAATATAAGCGTTGTAATAAAAATGGAAACGTTTATTGGGTCAGAGAAACGTTTATGTAAGTAAGATCATTAAATTCTCTAGGGGGGATGACACATTTTGGTTTACTTTTAGGCAATTTTAAAGCATTTAAATTAAAAGCAATTTTCGCTTACGGCAATCCGGAGTTCAGCAGGGTATAGTTCGACATTCCTATATATTCCAGCTAGGAAACTAAGCTTGGTTGTTTCTCGAACCGTCTCCGTTAATTAAAAGAAACGCAATTTCTTCCAATAACTCCATTTAAATGTCAAAGGACGCGGAACATGCCGACAGAAAAAGCCAATTTCAATAATTTAATATGTGAGTGAGCTTTGTAGGAGTTTGTGTCCACCACTTGTTTTTAATTGTTTACGATCATTTTTTCTAAACTCTGCGTTGCGGTTCTTAAAGCGGTTCCAGCCGGCGTTTTGCGTTTTGTAGAATATGCTCGGAGTAACTTGGTTCAATATGGAGTAACTTGGTTCAATATGGAGTAACTTGGTTCAATATGGAGAAACTTGGTTCAATATGGCGTAACTTGGTTCAATATGGAGCAACTTGGTTCAATATGGAGCAACTTGGTTCAATATGGAGTAACTTGGTTCAATATGGAGTAACTTGGTTCAATATGGAGTAACTTGGTTCAATATGGAGTAACTTGGATCAATACGTATTGATACATTGTCTAAAAAAGAGGTATCTCACACCAAGAAGTAAGATAGTGTCAGGGGAGTCAGGACCGCCCACAATTAGTTTCCAACTCAACAAGTGCGAATCACTTTAACGTTTTTCCCGATTATCTAGTACAATTTGGTTGCGTTAAGTTTTTTGACAGAAACCTGCTTGCACGTTTTCTTGTGCGTTACCGTCGAACAACTTACCGCAACCAAATTGTACTAGATAATCGGGAAAAATGTTAGTGATTCGCGCTTGTTAAGTTGGAAACTAAATGTGGACGGTCCTGATACTATCTTACTTCTTGCTGTGAAAGACCCATAACAACGTTTCAAGCGGGCATGTGGCAAATATTTCGTCTCAAGTAGTAAGTCGTCGTACAACATCTTCGGTAATGCTTCCGTCACGGGTGGGTGAGCGGCAGCCAGCCAGCGGCCGTGGCTAATTCAAATACCTGCTCGGGTTGGCCGAGACCGTAAACACGTCATTGATTGATGACGAAAGCATTACCGAAGTTATTGTAAGACGACTTTATGTCGTGGCATTATTCAAGAATCATTACCTCTTGTACCCTTCGCTTCATTGATTATTTGGTTTGCCGAAATGAGGTGGCTCAGTGGTAGCACACGATGCTCTGATTCGGGAGGTCGCCGGTTCGATAGCTGCTACTGGAAGTCCTACGCGGGTTTCCTGTCACAAGGCTGAGCGGACATTCCTCAAAACCGCAATATCTAGTTGGTCACCTAAAGAAGGACCCTAGGCAGGTTTCCTACACACAAAAAATCGTTATTATTTCCATATCTAAGAATGAGTCGGTTGGAATTTTGGGCTCAAATTAAAATACATAATTCGTGCTTAAGAAGACAATTGATAATTTATCCGTTAGTTTGTAGTTTTTCAACTATAATATCCTGACAGTTCGCTAACTGAAATTAGTCCCATACAATCACAACTCATGTGATTCGTGGTTTAACTGATTCAAAGGGATTAATAAAATAACATAAATAAAATAAATTCACATTTAGAGTCTACCCACTCAGTAACGAAACTGATTTTCAGCATGGGACTTTAATTTAAAGCGACTAACTAAACCAACCTTGTAGGCTCCAAACACCATCGACGAGGGAGCGATAACCAATCAAAGATCGATATTTCAAATACGAAATTTATGAATCAGTGATTGGACAGTGCAAACACCTGGGGACAAATGTCAGAATCAACAAAGCCGATTCAGAACAACTTTGAATTTATTGAGTGCTTCGTTGCTAGGACGGCTCCAAAGTAACCGTTTACTTATTCCTAAGGCAAGAAGTAATGGAAATTATACTGCTTTTTTTCTGAACATTAGAGACTAATTTTATCAATTAAAAAAAAAAAAAAATCTGCGGAACAGTTTTAAAAAAAGTCACGTACTTCGTTGTCACTATTTCTAAACACGAGTGTGGAGTAGAAAGGTGAAAGGTGAAAGGTAAAAGGTCACCCCCCAGAAGTTCCCCCCCCCAACCCCCCTCCACTGAAACATGGCCCTGTATTTAGGCCCGAGGAAACCCTAATTGCTCTAAAACAAGTTCGAACATGTCGGGAGTCCAAGTTAGTCACGAAGCTTGTAATGTTAATCGTAGGCCTAGAGATTCTAACACAAGTTACTCAGTCTCTGTCCTGTTCTCTATGAGTCCACATAATAACACGAGACCGCCGCGAATATTAAAACCATGCGAAATATCCGTTATCTCAATAGTGCTACACCACATCGAATAAGTGAAAACCGAGCTCAATTCGGATTCGAAAGAACTTGTTTGAACACATGTCAAAGCACTTGTTTGGACGCATGTCAAAGCACTTGAGTGGACACAGGTCAAAGCACTTGTGTAGGCGGTGCAACGCAATATTACTCAACTATTTGATTCCATCCGCCCAGATTAATGGCCGCTTTGTGGCCCAGCCGTCGTTCTGCTAATGTGTATTATTGCGAACGGGTGACATACGTGCCACCCTCCCCTGGCCAACCCCCTCCTACGGTCGCACACGTAGAGGGTTGCAGTTCGTCTCCCAATCGAGGCTCATTTTGGAATGTCTGGTTTCCACATTTCCAGTGTTGTTATGTGTAAATGCCTAAACGTCTTCCAAGTGTAGTGTCAAGGACATATAAACGCAGGGATCTCGAACGAAATGGAGTTTTTTACACTTTCGTTTATACCTGAAAATATAGAGCCTAATGCCAATTCAGATGGAGTGTTTAAGTCTATCAAACATACCCACGTATTCTAACAAATCAGGAGTTTATGTGTAAATGCGTAGTCTTCGAAGTGTACAGTCAAGGACATATAAACGCAAGTATCTCGAAAAAGGTGGAGTTTCTTGCAGTTTCGTTTATACCAGCCTATAGAGAGCCTAATGCTAATTAAGATGGAGTGCTTTTGTCTATTAAACATACCCACGTATTCTATCAAATCAAGAGTTTATGTGTAAATGCGTAGTCTTCGAAGTGTATAGTCAAGGACATATAAACGCAAGTATATCTCGGAAAAGGTGGAGTTTCTTGCAGTAATGCTAGCACCAGCCAATAGAGAGCCTAATGACAATTAAGATGGAGTGCTTTTGTCTATTAAACATACCCACGTATTCTATCAAATCAAGAGTTTATGTGTAAATGCGTAGTCTTCGAAGTGTATAGTCAAGGACATATAAACGCAAGTATATCTCGGAAAAGGTGGAGTTTCTTGCAGTAATGCTAACACCAGCCAATAGAGAGCCTAATGCCAATTAAGATGGAGTGTGTTCAAGTCGACTAAACATACTCACGTATTCTATCAAATCAAGAGTATACCGTCGTGTAAATGCGTAGTCTTCGAAGTGTATAGTCAAGGATATATAAACAGAGTTGCTTCGAACAAGGTGGAGTTTCTTGCAGTTATATTTACACCTACCAATAGAGAGCCTAATGCCAATTACGAGGGAGTGTTCAACTCAATTATAGATGTCGAGGTCTTCTAACAAATCAAGAGTTTACCTGTAAATGCGTAGTCTTCGAAGTGTAGTGTCAATGACATATAAACGCAAATATCTCGAAAAAGGTGGAGTTACTTGCAGTTCTGTTTGTACCTGCCAATAGAGAGCCTAATGCAAATTAAGATGGTGTGTTCAAATCGACTAAACATACACACGTCTTATATCAAATCAAGAGTATACGTGTAAATGCCTAGTCATCAAAATGTATAGTCAAGTGCCTATTAACCTAATTGTTTTGAACAAGGTAGAGTCACTTGCAGTTTTGTTTCAACATTCTTATATAGAGCATACTGACAAATAAGATGGTGTGTTCAAGCCGATAAAACATACCAACGTCTTCGATCAAATCACGAGTACACGTGCAAATGAGTAGTCTTCAAAGTGTAGTGTCAATGACATATAAATTCGTATTTGAGGTATTTGAGGTTATTGGTAGTGACACGTTCAACAGTTCCCTATTATCATTAACTATGGAAACTAGTTTATTTGGAAACCAAAAGTAGAGTTTTGGATCCAGAGATTTAACAGGGAAGGATACCTCTACGTTAAAAACCGCACACAATTTTCATTTTTAAATTATATCACAAGAATGGGCTTTGAAATCGAAAATCTGAATCAACAGTGCACTGTGGTTTAGTAAGCCCTACACATTGAATGCTCTAAGTCGTGACTTATATTATAATCATTAATCAGTATGTTTTTTTATAAATAATTATTTTATTACTAATTATCGAATTATAATCAAAATAGTACGCTTATAGTTATAATATGTTATTCAATCTGTAGGGCTTACCAAAGCAAAGTGCGCTGCTGATTTAGATTTTCGATTTCTTGTTGTAATCTTGAGATATAATTTAATAATGAACATTTTCTGCGGTTTTGATGTAGAGACTACCCTTCGCTCTTAAGTGATTCCATTCTATAGTCACCGTACAACATCTTCGGTAATGCTTCCGTCACGGGTGGGTGAGCCGCAACCAACCAGCGGCCGTGGCTAATTCAAATACCTGCTCGGGTTGGCCGAGACTGTAAACACGTCATTGATTGATGACGAAAGCATTACCGAAGTTGTTGTAAGAGAACTATACTAGTAGTTGCACGGCACTCGTTCTGTTTGTTTGTTCTGTGTCTTCCTACACCAGTTACGTCACAGTGCAGCGTCTATAATAAAGACAATCATAAGTTGAGTCGATCAACTCCAAGAAGAACATTCGAGACGCAGCGTCAACTTACACCTTTTCATAAGTTGAATCAAAAAGTAATCAGGCGTCGTCGGTATCCATTGTCTTTATGAAACTCGAGCTGCTTCAATCAGCGCTCGACGGAAACCTGGCGGCGAACAGATGAAACACTAGACTCTACCTCGTTAACACGCTGTGCGTCATTAACACGTGCGTGTGCGTGTGCGTGTGCGTGTGCGTGTGCGTGTGCGTGTGCGTGTGCGTGTGCGTAAATTATGCTGATTGATGATAATGATGATAATTGTGTTTTACGTCCCATGTTTTGGCAGCTAGGCTAATCGAGACGATGAGTGGGTGAAATATGAGAATGAAGTTGAAGGTGTTTGGAGGAAGGAGGCAAGTAGAAGGGCGGGGAGGAAAGGTTATAGGGGGGGGGGGGGGGAAAGGGGAGGATGTGGCCTATATCCTCTGGCCTCAGCCTGGCTGGCTAGGATGGCCCGGCTACCAGAAGCATAGGCTTCATACAAACATTCCCAGTTACGATTCAAAGTGAAGCCTCTATTGGCCTACTTGAGTGCTTTACAAAAAACATGTTCGAAAAATATTTCCCGATAGCTATTGCTATTCCGAAACTTAACTTTTAACTTCCAGCCATATCGTTATCCAGCTTCTTCTGGTCCATCCAATCAGAAACTAGGATGTCTTTTTGCGAAAACCAATGCGATGAAAACTACTGAGCTTAAGTCATCATTTATGTATTTATTTATATTATAAATTATTATTATCATTAATAAGATAGACCTTCCCGTAACCTATATTTTTCTTGAAGGTCTTAAAACATTCGTTATTCTAGTTCCTGTGTGTGAACCGGAACGGCTAACCGTTCCGATTCCTTCCGGTTACGGTAGCTGGTTTTCAGAGTTGATCTAGAAAGCCGTGAATGGCTCTATCTTAAGTTCCTTGGTAGTTATGTTAAAGGATGGTCCACACAGATTTTTTAAGCATAAGATTTAAGGTTTAACGCGTAGTCGTAAAGTTGGATCATAGGAAACACGTACTGGCGTTCACACAAGTTTTAGTTTTAAGACGTTGTTTTTAGTTTTAAGACGTTGTTTTCATTGTTGAAACCTTATGCATTATGTCTTAAAAATCTGTGTGGACCAGCCCTAAGGTGCATTTTTCACTGTTGTGCATTGTTGTCATTGAAGATCTAGAGGACCGTGGCTCTATCTAACTTTCTTAGAACAAGTGGCGCTATCTGTCGGTAGTTACTGTCACTAAAGAGCTGCACATAAATACTTATTGACTTTCTACCGTACTCGTAGTCTCGCTGTCTGCCACTAGGTGGCAGCACGAGCTTGTTTTCAATAACGCACTCTATCGTAGACTTCGGGCACTGCGTAGCGGAAGGCAGTGCCTGAAGTCGACAATAGAGTGCGTTAGTTTTCAAGCGGTCGCCGATCTCGCTACTGCCGAAGATAAGCCCCGATTCCAAAAATAGCCATGTGGTCGTGTTTTGTTTCGGACGAAAATTGAATATGCACCAATCAAAGAATGATGAATGAGATCATCCAACATGGCGGGTGGACGAGAATTGTGTGTGTGCGGTGTCTGCAAAGAATCTATTAGCGTGGGCGGAAAACGAATCCTATGCTCGTATGGTAAGCACTGGATCCATTTTAAATGCTCGGGTGTATCTCACAACGAGTTTAAGAACCTAAAGGATAACCCAGAAGACAACTGGAAGTGTTCTAAGTGCGCGATCGCGGAAGACCGGTCTGAAGGTAGCAGCGGATCACGAGAGGAACCCAGGGTCAACTCCAAACTACCAACACAACATAACAAAATCTCGTGGGACGAAATGTTTAAACTAATGACTGAAATGAAGGCCTCGATGGACTTCATGTCAACACAATACGACAGCGTAAAAGAAGATACAAGTAAGATCTCTACTCTTATAAACGAAATAACTAAACTAAAAGAAGAAAAAGCTAGTCTGGAAAGTAAGGTAACCAACCTGGAACACAGGGTTAATCAGATGGAACAGTATTCTAAAAACTATAATTTAGAATTCCACGGCGTACCAACTACGCAAAATGAAAATCCCTACAGAATCGTCGAGAGCATCTGTGGAGCAATTGGAGCTGACATCACCGTCAACAACATTGAATACTGTCATCGGATGCCCACTAGAAACTCTCAAGAATCCTCAGGACAAAGAGACAAACATGAAATAATAATTGCTAAGTTCTACTCAAGGAACGATAGAGAATGCATCCTACAGGCAAAAAAAAATAAGGTGAAACTATTCACTTCGGAATTGGGATATAAAGAACAACTCAAACAAATATATATAAATGAAAACCTCACGGCAGAAAACAAATCCCTGTTCTGGCTAGCACGCAGCATGAAAAAACATGGTTACAAATTTGCCTGGGTGAAGAATGGGAAAGTTAAACTGCGAAAGGACGAAAATTCGAGGATCATACACATCAACAAATCTAGTGATATCCCTAAAGTCACCACAGAACCACCGAAACCCATCCTGCCTAGGCCTATAGATCCCAGGCCTAGACCCTCAAATGGCCTAGACAGCGAGTCAGAGACCATCCGATCTAGGGCCTAGAACTACACCTGTAAGAATCAACACATCAAACGACATCATGGATTTACAAATAAACAAAGAGTTAGAACGAGATATATTCACCCACAACTGTAAAACAGTGCAAGAACTCAACCACCTTTACAGAAATAACCCTAACTTCAAAATTTTTCACCTCAATATAAGAAGCCTCAACGACGACCACTTTAACCAGCTACTTATACTTCTAAGTGAACTTGACTCCAAATACGATATAATAGTGCTAAGTGAGACTCACCTCAAGTATGAAACCACCGAATTCAATATTCCTGGCTATGACACGTACTATTTTAATGCTAAAGTAACAAAATTCGACGGCATTGCCATTTTTGCAAACAATCAAAGACTGAACATAACCTCAATCACTCCACTAGACATTAAGGAAGGCAATGGTGCTACACTGCTCTTCACAATGAACTCGCAAACCTATTCAGTGACAGCAATTTACAGATCACCAAGTGGACAGGCCATGAATTTCATCTCGCAACTCGAACTAAACAAGCACATATGGAACCCAAGATCAACTGACCACAAATTTTTAGTTGGAGACATTAACATTAATATTCTAGATAATCCCTGCATGCAAATAGCGAGTGAGTATCTTGATCTTCTTTACCTACAAGGCTTTACATCCTGCATAAACATCCCTACCAGAGTAACCCCTAGAAGCTCGTCTTGCATTGATCACATTTTCATAAACTCTGAAAACGATTTTAACTATTTACCCACAATACTTCAAACCTCCATCACGGACCACTATCTAACAGCCTTTACCTGGCAAGCACCTCCGAACACAAAACAACCAGGGACAGGTGATGTGATTGAACAATGGTCAGAGAAAAAAATAGACTACCACTCCTTAATTGGCTCTTTAAACACAGAAACATGGAACGATACACTAAACATCAAAGATAACCCCTCAATTGCGACAGATAACTTCATACTTCAACTAAACGAACATATTTTAAATGCTACCACAATTAAACAAAACACTAGAAGTAAATTTAAGAAACTTAAACCTTGGATAACCAATGGAATAATTACATCAATTAGGAAACGAGACGCAATGAGCCGACAGGTCAAAATAGATGCAAAACACCGATTAGAACATGACTTACCAGAGAATCTCATCTTCAAAAAACGATACATTGCCTTCAGAAACTTACTTACCTCTCTTATACAGAGAGCACGCAACCAGTACTATAAGGATAAAATTAATAACTCGGATAACAACCCAAAACAAATGTGGAAAATAATAAACGAAATTACCCAGACTAAAGCACGAAATCTTGGAGAAATAAAAGAAATATATATTGACGAACTACACACTAAAAAATCAGCAAACCCAAAAACTATTTCAAATGCATTTGTAGACTACTTCACAAATATAGGACCGGAATTAAATGCCAAATCTAGGCAAGATCAAACAATAAACGCTTTACCAAATGTACCTAAAATTAATAGGCATAATAAGAAAAACATCCCATCAATTTTCTTCAACCCTATCGAAAATTCGGAAATTATAAAATATATCTCTGAACTGAGAGAAAACTCAGCTTGTGGTCCTGACCAAATAAATGTCAAAACCATAAAAAAAATAAAAACTCACATAATAACGCCTCTTACACACATTTTCAATCTTAGTCTAACTACTGGTATATTTCCGAATCCACTAAAAACAGCTACTATCAAACCCATTTTTAAAGGAAGCGACAAGCTAAAAACAACAAACTACCGACCAATCTCCCTACTTAATCATTTTGCTAAATTATTTGAGAAATGTATCAAACATAGATTAGTCAATTTCTTGGAAAAGCACAAACAGATCTCACCAGCGCAATATGGCTTCAGAAATAATCTGAGTACACAAGATGCAATATTAGAACTAACAAACGAAGTCTCAAATAATCTTGACAAATCAATAAAAACAGCAGCAGTTTTCCTTGATCTTGCTAAGGCCTTCGATACTGTTCACCATGACAAATTAATTGAAAAATTACAAGATATGGGTATCCGTGGAATTGCTTTAAACTTATTAAAAAATTACCTAACAGATAGAAAACAGAGAGTTATTATCGGAAACCAACTTAGTAATCCCACAACACTAAAATGCGGGGTCCCACAAGGGACAGTATTAGGACCAATCTTATTCCTAATATATATAAACGATATATGCAATCTCAAAGTGGGAGGAAAAATAATCACATATGCAGATGACACTGTAATAATCTTTAGCGATATCACACATGAAGCTCTTCACGAAAAAATTGAAGCGGGCTTAAAAGAAATAAAAATATCACTACAAGAGAATCTATTAACGCTTAATCTCGATAAAACTGTCTGTTTATTTTTCTCTCTCTACCCGCTAAAACACAATGAACAAAGACCGATCAAAATCCACAATGCATCTTGCAATACTAATACTAAGGTAAATTCACAGACAGAATCAATTTGTAACTGCTATGAACTAAAAACAGTTTTAACAACCAAATATCTTGGTATGACAATTGATAGTGCCCTTAAATGGAAAACCCACATCCAAGAAACTATAAAAAAGATAAGAAAAATAGCCTACAAATTCAATAGACTCAGAAACATAATTAGCTTTCACTCTCTAAAAATTGTCTACTATAGCCTTGTACAATCATACTTACAGTATGGAATACTAGCCTGGGGAAATGCACTTGAAACTCACCTAAAACCACTGCATACTCTACAAAAAAAGATATTAAAAATAATGCTTAACAAACCATCCCGGTACCCCACAATAGATACCTTCCAAAACAGCCAAATTTACGATATAAGAAAAATCTTCATTAAATTCCTATCGATTCACCAACATAAAAATACAAACAAATCCACGATAACATCACATATACACACGACTAGATCGGCAACACAGAACAAATTAATATTACCCAGGAAAAATACATCGTTTGGACTCAGGCAATATAGCTACCTAGGTCCCAGGGTCTATAACTCACTACCAGATTATATTAAAGCATCTAATAACTTAAATAAATTTAAAAGAAATCTCCACAAATGGCTAATAGCAAAAGACTGCTATTTCTGCACTAACTTAATTAAACTAACTCACTAGCAAAATTTAAAATTTAAAATGCCATCTAATCAGAAAAAAAAAAAAAAAAAAAAAAAAAAAAAAAAAAAAAAAAAAACAAGAAAGAAAGAAGAATTAGATTTAGGACCAAAACCATCATAATTAAGAAATTCCTATAAAAAGAAATAAAAATAGTTTTAAAATCAGAACAACCATAATCAGTAATCACACAGAACACAAGTCTCGATATCCCCCGTCATTCCCTCATTAAACTGTAAACTACCTCCTTTCCCACGCACACGTGCACACGCACCTATGTGGGTTTTCAGATCTTTATACTGTCAATATCTTTACTTTATTATTACTTTACTTTACTTTATCTTTACTAATTACTTAAACATATAGTACATGTATACTCAAATTATAACAAATTTAATATTATTATATTAAATACTATCTTATTTATGTACAAAAAAAAAAAAAAAAAAAAAAAAAAAAAAAAAAGACTGAATAAAAACTTATCTTATCTTATCTTATCTGATACAACAATGGAGTTGCCTAGCAACAGATCATTGTGACGTCACAACCACCTCAATTGAGTCTTGTGCTATTACTACAGCCAACAGTGGATTGGTGAAAGCAGAGTCGATAAAGAAGTTTCAGGGAGAACTTCTTTGTCGACTCTGGTGAAAATGTTTAAACTAAATTTATCTTTTAGGACGGAATGCAGAGCCGATTTATGTTATTTGTTTACGGTTGCTATGGAGTTTGTTCTTATGGAAAATAGCATGTGATAAAACAATTCCATAGCAACAAATCGTGTACTTAACTTGACAGTTATCTGTGCATATCGTCCTAAGTCTGCTCGCTTTGTTTTATTTCTGAAGTCCGGATAAACACAAGTACAGCATCTTCCCTCGTCAACTCTCTTGGGTCTTACAACGCCGCACACACTCTTAAGAGCGGTCGGCAATAGGAGTTTTACAGATGTATTGGCCGTCAACTAATTACTCATAAACTAATAGTAGCCTTATTATAAATATTTACCTACTTGTAGAGGGATGTCATATCTATGCATGGTATTAAGTACATTTGTCACCAACCTATTCAAACATAATGTACCCATTTTTAAACAGATTCTCCGTAATATTATGTTGAACATTTTCGACGAAAGTAATTTATTTGCATAATTCAAACATGAGTATATTATTTTTGAGCAGGCTTGTCACAAATGTACTTAATACCATGCGTAGATATGAAATCCCTCTGCAAGTAGGTTAATTTTCATATTAATCCTATTATTTGTATAAGAGAAATTAGTTTACTACAAACATCAAAACTACTTCCGAACGCTCGCATTATCCGACCACGACCAATTAACGGTATTTTATTGATATCTCGAGCAACGCTTCAAGATATTAAAAAGTTGGTTTTGTAGTGGCTAAAGAACTAATTTAAAAACTTTCCAATAATGTCATTGTCACGCTTTCATTTTCTGTGATAATTTAATAATTAATAACTAATTGATTATTTAAATAACAATCGTGACAATTACAATATAGGGTACGCACTACGCACAACACCAAAACACAAAAATGAAACAAATGAATTGAACCGATGGACAAACAAGCTGTCAAAAAAAAATATGTGGTTCTGAAGTTGTAAAAAACAAACGTTCAGAACGTTTACAAACTTTCAGATAGTTGCTCTCCATTACTGAACATAAATTTTAACTGGCGAGCAGTTACTATCGCTACAACTAATTGTTTCCCCTCATTATTTGCAAAGATATTACTTTGACACTGACAGCTTGATGTTTGTCCACCAGTTCAATTCATTTATTCCAATGTTGTAGTTCGGCTGTTACGTCAGTTGCACGTTCCCTATATGACAGTTTTTCAATTCATAGTTTCGCTCATATAATACTAAATTCCCTTTTCTACATATCTAGAAACGTATTCAGGACATCAATAAAAACCCTCATTTAGCGGGATCGGTTCCCTTCACCCTTAAACGTCGCATGCGAGGTACATGATTGGATTCTTTCACCCCCGCTTAAACAGCGACGCAGCTCCACTCTCGGCTCTTAATTAACCCCCTCCCCGCGGTAAAATGGGAATGTGTAGTTCCTGATTGCGCCGCATCGACCTCTCGGCGCGCTGCCCGCTGTGACGGCGATGTCGCGCTTGTCCGAGGACTTGCCGACCGAGCCGCAGTTGTCGGTAGAAGGGTTTCAGTGTCGACCGCTCGAGGCGCCACTTGGACCCCCGCCGGGCGAGGCTGCCACGAAAGATGACCCAACTCGCGATATGAATATTATTTCGAGAACGCTTCAAGAGTTTGAAAATGTAATTTCTAACCAGAATTTGGTTTCGTATCAGCTAAACAAAGAATTTACAAACTGTCGATCATTGTAATTGTTACGATATTCATTTCAATAATTAATTAAATCTAAATTCTGGAATAAATTACAGAAATACAAATTTTGAAAGTTGTTAAAATTCACTGTTTAGAGTTTAGACGTTCTTAACGGAATTCTGCGTAGGAATCACAAAACCAATACAATTACAATATCGTTCATTGTACGTGGGTTAACATTGCGAGCTACCTATTGCCCCAACGTTAACATTCTCATGCTTACGACATAGCCGAGCACCAGTTCGTATATACCGTATAATTGAAACAAATTCATTGGGGATAATTCACAACTTTCGTTCGGTTGGTTAGTTACCTGGAAAAGTGGGCGTGACCAAGCAGGCTTGTGGACTCTACTCTAAGCGGCGGAAGGCTAATGGGTGAAAGAACGTCAGTAATCTGTTCATTTTCGTATAACCAGTGTGCATGAAAGGGGCAAGTAGATAAGGAGTTACGTTGAGACGACTTTAGGCGGGTCTTGCAACGCGTCATATCAGCTCACACCAAACATAGTAGGCAGTTCAGTAGTTGACTGTTTCCCTTCCGACGAGTGGCGCTGTATAGCGTAGTAACACGGAACTGGTAGTTACAGAGGTACACGACAGGTGGCGCCAAACGTCGGCGGGCCTGATACAAGCGGCGGAACGTGTGGCGGGCGCATTCTATGCGGTTACGATGGAACTACCGGCGCTATTCGGACGAGTGGCGCTGTATAGCGTAGTAACGTGGAACTGATAGTTACAGATGTACGCGACAGGTGGCGCCAAACGTCGGCAGGCCTGATACAAGCGGCGGAACGTGTGGCGGGCGCATTCTATGCGGTTACGATGGAACTACCAGCGCTATTCGGACGCGTGGCGCTGTATAGCGTGGTAACGTGGAACTACTAGTTACAGAGGTACGCGACAGGTGGTGCCAAACGTCGGCGGGCCTAATACAAGCGGCGGAACGTGTGGCGGGCGCATTCTATACGGTTACGACAGAACTACCGGCGCTATTCGGACGCGTGGCGCTGTATAGCGTGGTAACGTGGAACTACTAGTTACAGAGGTACGCGACAGGTGGTGCCAAACGTCGGCGGGCCTAATACAAGCGGCGGAACGTGTGGCGGGCGCATTCTATACGGTTACGACAGAACTACCGGCGCTATTCGGACGAGTGGCGCTGTATAGCGTAGTAACGTGCAGTACTGGTAGTTACAGAGGTACACGACAGGTGGTGCCAAACGTCACCGGGCCTAATACAAGCGGCGGAACGTGTGGCGGGCGCATTCTATACGGTTACGACAGAACTACCGGCGCTATTCGGACGAGTGGCGCTGTATAGCGTAGTAACGTGGTACTGGTAGTTACAGAGGTACGCGACAGGTGGCGCCAAACGTCACCGGGCCTAATACAAGCGGCGGAACGTGTGGCGGGCGCATTCTATACGGTTACGACAGAACTACCGGCGCTATTCGGACGAGTGGCGCTGTATAGCGTAGTAACGTGGTACTGGTAGTTACAGAGGTACGCGACAGGTGGCGCCAAACGTCGGCAGGCCTGATACAAGCGGCGGAACGTGTGGCGGGCGCATTCTATACGGTTACGACAGAACTACCGGCGCTATTCGGACGAGTGGCGCTGTATAGCGTAGTAACGTGGTACTGGTAGTTACAGAGGTACACGACAGGTGGTGCCAAACGTCACCGGCCGGGCCTAATACAAGCGGCGGAACGTGTGGCGGGCGCATTCTATACGGTTACGACAGAACTACCGGCGCTATTCGGACGAGTGGCGCTGTATAGCGTAGTAACGTGCAGTACTGGTAGTTACAGAGGTACACGACAGGTGGTGCCAAACGTCACCGGGCCTAATACAAGCGGCGGAACGTGTGGCGGGCGCATTCTATACGGTTACGACAGAACTACCGGCGCTATTCGGATGAGTGGCGCTGTATAGCGTAGTAACGTGGTACTGGTAGTTACAGAGGTACACGACAGGTGGTGCCAAACGTCGGCGGGCCTAATACAAGCGGCGGAACGTGTGGCGGGCGCATTCTATACGGTTACGACAGAACTACCGGCGCTATTCGGACGAGTGGCGCTGTATAGCGTAGTAACGTGGTACTGGTAGTTACAGAGGTACGCGACAGGTGGCGCCAAACGTCACCGGGCCTAATACAAGCGGCGGAACGTGTGGCGGGCGCATTCTATACGGTTACGATGGAACTACCGGCGCTATTCGGACGAGTGGCGCTGTATAGCGTAGTAACGTGGTACTGGTAGTTACAGAGGTACACGACAGGTGGTGCCAAACGTCACCGGGCCTAATACAAGCGGCGGAACGTGTGGCGGGCGCATTCTATACGGTTACGACAGAACTACCGGCGCTATTCGGACGAGTGGCGCTGTATAGCGTAGTAACGTGGTACTGGTAGTTACAGAGGTACACGACAGGTGGTGCCAAACGTCACCGGGCCTAATACAAGCGGCGGAACGTGTGGCGGGCGCATTCTATACGGTTACGACAGAACTACCGGCGCTATTCGGACGAGTGGCGCTGTACAGCGTAGTAACGCGGTACTGGTAGTTTCAGCAAGTAAAAGACAGATAGCGCCAAACGTCGCGAGGCCACGTAAAGCACACAACACCTCCTAGCGGCAGATATTGTAACCAAGGGAGAAGGATATTTTTGTAATATGACATAGATGAAAATCATTATACATACACACGAGGAAAACGGTCTGTGTGACGCGTTGATAAGCGAGCGCACCTACGTCTACGTCCACTCTGTCCAAGCGTTTCAAAACTACCGCCATAATTCAAGAATGTGCATCGACCAGTGCACAGCCTTCCAAAAACCTGACGGAAAGTACGGCGTTCCAAAGAGCTTTGTTCTCGTTGCCATGGTTACTTTGACATAAACATCAGTATAAACACCATTTGCATCGAGATGACATTGAAGCCTGTATTACACGGTCAAACTTTTTCATCTAACTCCTTGAATTCAAGAACAAAAGCGCATCAACAACAGACAGTATGTAGTCAAATACAATAATAGGAGTTATTTATTGGTGCGCTTTTGTCCTGGAATTCAAGGAGTTGGATGAAAAAGTTTGACCGTGTAATACAGGCTTAATACCATTATTCGTGACCGGACGGAAACTTAAAACAAAATGGCTATCTTGCATTTGTTGCCATTTTGTTTTAGAAAAAACGTGTTATTAACTTTAATAATGTAACTTTGTAACTTATTGATTGATTTTTCCACAATACCAGTGGCGTTCAATCCACATCGAGGCTTGTGGATGGTCCAAATTTAAACTTTATCCGACTTTCCGTTCGACCGCTATACCGCGAGACAACATAATAACAAACAAAAAAACAGAACGAGCGCCATACGAGTAGAATGGAGACGCTCGAAAGAGCGAAGGGTAGTCTCTACGTCAAAAACCGCAGAAAATATTCATTATTAAATTATATTTCAAGATTACAACAAGAAATCGAAAATCTAAATCAGCAGCGCACTATGTGTTGGTAAGCCCTACAGACTGAATAAAATATTATAACCATTAGCGTAGTTATTTTGATTATGACTCGATAATTATTAATAAAATTAATTATTAAATAAAAAAATACTGATCATAATATAAGTCACGTGTAAGGCTTACTAAACTACAGTGCGCTGTTGATTCAGATTTTCGATTTCGAAGCCCATTCTTGTGATATAATTTAAAAATGAAAATGTTGTGCGGTTTTAGACGTAGAGGTATCCTTCCCTGTTAATAACCACTATGACGTTGAAACGTACGTACGTGGGGGAGGGGGGGGGGGGGGGCGAAGAGCGTTAGTACCAGCCCTGGCCACGGTCCCCCGCCTCGCAGGGCCGGCCATGTAACGACAACACCGTAATCGTTGCGTTGCACCCTCGACCGTTTAGAGGGGAGAAACTCTCAAACCCACAATACTTGTCTGAAAACCTCGCCTTTAATCAACCCTATCAACCCTATTGAGCTTCATCAATCCCAGGAATCATTTTTGATAATACCCATCTACGCACATACGGTGCAGTTTACCTAGCTCAAGCATGTGTTTTAACTAGAGTGGGGGATTTTTAAGCATTTTAAACTTATTAAATTTAGCGTTAACTTTTAGAAACTTACCATTAATTAACGTTCATGAATACATCGATAAAAAGTTTAATTTTAATACATATTTTGATTACTTATTTTTTTTCTTACGGAAAATTACTCACCAACTATGCAACAATTGTGTACAAATTAAATCTCTTTAATTACTTTCTGTAAAAAAAAAAACTAAAATTATATGCATACTTAGCACAAACGAATAATTGCTTTTTGTGAAAATAAGCAGAAACGAGTTATTTTACTGTTAATTAGCAAAAATGAAAAATATCAGCTAGGCCTAACCGATCAAAAGTCTGATAAATTAACCCTAAACATATTGTTCTTATAGTTTGAAGTGCCAAGGCCCATATCCCCAATGACAACTCGAGAAATGTTTCACAGAAGCCGGCCCTGTCCCATCACTTGTCACGTGTAGCGCTGACAGACTCAAGCCAATATCTGTAGAACCATCCGCTGCAATTAGTGCTGACATCCGCCATTACTCTCGTGTCAGCGCCATCTTATTGTATTCATTAATATTATGCCGAGTTAAAGTGGCCCCAACGAAAGTATTCTGATGCTTACGACACAGCCGAGTCCAAGGTGACAACTTAAAGCTGCATACACGCGGTCAGTTTTTGGCCTCAAGGCGGCCGGCGTCAGGCCATCAATCGCGCATGCGCAGAATGCGCATTAAGGCCGATCCACAATTGAAATAAGGGTTGAAATAAGAATCCTTGAAATAGTGAAATAACAACCAACTGGTTCACAACAGTCCCGTAGTACCTTATTTCAACATAGGAGAGCGTTTCAATCGAGCACTGTTCGACCGGATCTGACGCCATAATCACGGCCTACTCCAAACCTATAGCAGGCCGTGGCCAAATGTGGCTTTGCACTGCGACTTTTTTCCACTCGCAGCGCCAGCACCGCCAAACAACGAGCTGTCAAAATAATAAAATTGCAACATTATGAAGAAAACGAGGTATGGCAATAGTAACTGCTCACCAGTTAAAACGACTAATGATGGGCAACCAAGTTGTGAACGTTTTGTATGTTTCTTGTTTGTTTTGAAGATTTGTTTTCAAAATCAGGATATTTTATTGTTTTGACAGCTTGATGTTTGCCGATCGATTCATTATATTTGTTTCATTGTTGTAAAACAAGCTTGCAAGAAGCCTACCTAACGTGGACGACGACGACGACAATAACAACAACAACAACGACGATAATATCCGGTTCGACTGGAGTAGGCCTTCTCTTCTCGAGCTTTGATTGGTTCGTCATAAGAAGTTGAAATAAGAAATGGAATTGAATAATTTCTTATGACTATTTCAATCCACTGTGACGGTTGTGAACCATAGCATTGTTATTGCATGTTCCATTTCGCTTAAACCTTATTGCTATTTCACTATTGCAACTCTTATTTCAATTGTGAATCCGCCTTTACTCAACCCCATTCTTCCATTTAGTTTTGAAACGTCACAAGCGTGGAAAGTGTGGGCAGAGCCCCAATTTGTGACTGACTTTATTGAAGTATATACAAGAGACATCCGTGTCTTTGGAAAGTGAAATGTTCCGATTATATGCGAACAAACTTAAAAAGAAGGCAGCCTGTAATGCTTTGGTAGACTTTTGTTGAATTAAAGACCCGAGCATCAATGTCGAATTTATCAAAGCAAAAATATAATGTATAATATGCATTCAAGTACAAAATAATATAATACGAATGCACTAACAAGCACATCCACCTCCACCCACTCAATAAATTCAAAGTTGTTCTGAATCGGCCTTGTTGATGCTGCCATTTGTCCGCAGGTGTTCGCACTGTCCAATCACTGATTCATATGTTTCGTGTTTGAAATATCGATCTTTGATTGGTTATCGCTCACTCGTCGATGGTGTTCGAAGCCTACAGGGTTGGTTTAGTCACTTTAAATTAAAGTCCCCCACTGCAAATCAGTTTCGTTACTGAGTGGGTGGACTCTAAATGTGAATTTATTTATTTATTTATTTATTTATTTATTTATGACTGATGGTGACATTTCCATCCGGCCACCTTCAGGCCGTGGCCCTATCGTGTGTACGCAGAATCTCGAACGGGTCAGTCGGCCTCAAGGCGGACCGAAGGCCGCCTTCAGTCCAAAACTAACCGTGTGTATGCAACTTAAGAGCGAAGGATACCTCAACATCAATAACCGCAGACGATTCTCATTTTTTTTAACTATATCTCAAGATTGCAACACAAGATCGAAAATCCGAGTCGACAGCGCACTGTGTTGTGGTAAGCCCTACAGACTGAATGAAATATCATAACCATTAGCGTATAGTTATTTTGATTATTACATCGATAATTAGTAACAAAATTAATTAGAAATAAAAACCATACAGATTATAATGTAAGGCACAATTAAGAGCATTCAGTATGTAGAGCTTACTAATCTACAGTGCGCTGTTGATTCAGATTTTCGATTTCGAAGTCCATTCTTGAGATATATTATTTAAAAATGAAAGTTCTATGCGGTTTTTGACGTAGGGATATCCTTCCTTGTTAGTTTTCTGCTTCTCTATTCGTAGGTTGCACGTACGTCACATCTTTGCGCGTGGCTGCCACATTTGTGATCAAACTTTGACGTTGCCATGGAGAAACAATTGAAGGCTGTTGTGGTAGAACACAGAAATTCTTAGTTCTTTCAAATTCAGCGTGTTTTTTTTTAAATAAAATTAGTATGTGTCGTAATTTTTTCTTTCTGTATTACTTATGTTTACCTTTTAAATTCTAAATTAGGCTTATTTATCGAATTTGAATAGTATTTGTCAATGATCTTAGATTGGTCCTCATCAATTGTGTCGCAATCATGGCCGCTGTGACGTCACGTGGGAACTATGAATAGTTCCTACCCTCAAATTGAAACGGGTCCATTAGGGATAATTAACTACTATCACTACTAATACTGAACACGCTGATTCAACGAAAATAAACACATTCCTCACGTTCTTTCACACATTCGTAAATGAAGACTTTTGCTTAGTAGATTGCACAATGTAGTAACGTATATAACATATATGCATTTTATCCTCTATTTTGGTCCTATAGTTTAGTTTAGATTAGTTTAGTTTAGTTTAGATTAGATTAGATTAGCCTACCTATCTACATTTATGCTTACAAATTATCTTACTGCAAATAATGTTGAATTGTTTTACTGATAAACACTATCGCAATAAGTTAGCACATAATTACTACTTGTTTAAACTAGTATACTACAAATAATATCAAGTATGGATACATGTTAATGTTTATCTTTGTCTACTATGTTAACCTAGTCCACGTAAAAGAGATGCTCCATACACACACAAGTCTCCTCATGTGGCGGAGGATCTATAAAAATATATATTTTAGTATTTGATAAAATGTATTAAATGCAAATAAATAAATTGAAATAGAAATAGAAATTGAAATTGAAATATACATAGATACATAACACATATACAACAATATAGACAGTAGATTGCCTCATTGGTCACGTGCGCTGCTGCGTTCGGGGATCTCAGAATTCCAAATCCGTTCGATAATGTAGGGAATACTCGTCTTAATTTCACTCACTATTGTAATTACTCTCGGCCGAGTGAGATTGGTAATGCGGTACTTTATACAGCCATGCACAGATATTATTGCGGCGCTTCACTCAATCAGTTAAGTAAGAGGGGCTGTTGAGAAAGATATGTCCCAGATTGAGACACAACTCACGGGGGACTCTGAGAATAGCGTTGACTGGCACGCGTGCCTCAATAGCATGCGTGATGCGTACACGCTGTTGGCCCACTACGTGGCGCACATATGCTGTTTGCCCACTAAGTGGCGCACATATGCTGTTTGTCCACTAAGTGGCGCACATATGCAATAATAGCTCGTCTCTCAGATATTTCTTTCTTTTAAAATTCATTTTTTTTAATATCACATTTTTCTGCACTATCTATTTACTTATTTTTAATTAAATTTAGTTCCTTTTATTATTTAGTATCTTTGTTACTATGTTTTCTGTTTTGTATTTAGTATCTTATTTCGTCGTGCTTTGGTCTTCATGTTGTTAGCCTTTAGGTTTCAATTATTCCTGTTTTTAATAAATAGTTTTATATGTTCACTGTCATATTTATAGTTTAAGGTTACTTTTAGGTGCTTTTAGTATGGGTTGGTTGTCACTCCTTGTGTTTGGAGCCGAGCTATTTTCTGCCAACCCCTATTCAAGGGATGGTGAACCTTTTAGAGCCTGAGTGCCATTATTCACATTCACAAACTATCAAAGTTGCCACATTATCAAAAAAGGGCATGGTCAAATTTTAACGTAGTTTTTATTATAGCTTTTTAAATAATTATTGTGTTTTGCGGGGAATGAAATTGCCAGTTTATCAGTTTTTAATGTTGTGATTGTTCCACATAATGTAGCATGTGAGCGAAACCCCGCCGGATACGAAATTTGTGCACCCAAATTTCTCTAAATGCCTGAAAAACGGGTTTGAAGTGTGGCCAATTTCATCCCGATACATGTTAAACATGTTTCTGCCAGCAGGTCTTCGCGGGCCACACTGGCACTCGTGCCATTGGTTTGCCATCCCTGCCCTATTCATTATATTGAAATGAATAGAAATATTTAACAAAAACATAAATACATAAGGTGTAGGTGTGTAAGTTAGTCACAAATAAAATGTTGCGACCAACTTCTCATATCAGCAATTTCAAATAAGAGAGAAGCGGCCACAAGGACGCAGGAAATAACATCCACACGCTGGCAAACTGACCACTTATGTATAGTTAATAACAACACAATCAGAAATAATGTAGAAATAAACAAATATAAAACAAAAGTATACATTTCTAATGATGTAATAAAAATTATAAAAACAAACCAAAGTAGGCTATCTATTGAAATTTAAAAAAAGTAAAAATGCGCGAGAAATAAGACACCCACTCGAAAAGCGAGTAAATTTTGTATTTAAATTTAAATCGATTTGACAAAAGTGAAACCTGTATTTTGAATTTTATTCTTTTTCAAGTAATTTGTTGTTAATTATGAAACAAATATATAACAGCAGTATAATATTTAAACACTTTTATTTTATTAAAATTTGTATAAGAAATAAACTATAATTGCTTTGTATCATATAATAATGTAATTTAACAACTTATCAATCAGCTAAATTGTAACTTAGTTAAACTTGATGTGATTGCCAATATAACCATGCACGTGCAATTGTAATTGAAATTGTAATCTTGAACTTGTAAAAAAAAAATAAAAATTATGGAAATACATAATGTAAAATGTAAATGTAAAATAAATACTATTGTATGCTTTTCTTAAAATATAGTCCATGGCGTAAATGCTCGTATGTTTTATCTCGATGTGACAGTTTGGCAACAGCGCGCGTGCGCCGCACCCCCGCCCTAACGCGCGCTATGTGATAAATGCGGTGTCGGCGTGGGTACCACGGCCAGTGTACATCACGACAGTACGAGCGGAGGACATATCAGGTAGGCAGTGCACTACCTCTCTCACACGGCCCCCTAAACACTCACAAACACAGCCAGTGTACTTCTTGACGGGACGAGGACATTATCAGGTGGGCAGTGCACTACATGGGTACTACCTCTCTCACACGGCCCCCTAAACACTCACAAACACAGCCAGTGTACTTCTTGACGGGACGAGGACATTATCAGGTGGGCAGTGCACTACCTCTCTCACACGGCCCCCTAAACACTCACAAACACAGCCAGTGTACTTCTTGACGGGACGAGGACATTATCAGGTGGGCAGTGCACTACATGGGTACTACCTCTCTCACACGGCCCCCTAAACACTCACAAACACAGCCAGTGTACTTCTTGACGGGACGAGGACATTATCAGGTGGGCAGTGCACTACATGGGTACTACCTCTCTCACACGGCCCCCTAAACACTCACAAACACAGCCAGTGTACTTCTTGACGGGACGAGGACATTATCAGGTGGGCAGTGCACTACATGGGTACTACCCCTCTCACACGGCCCCCTAAACACTCACAAACACAGTCAGTGTACTTCTTGACGGGACGAGGACATTATCAGGTGGGCAGTGCACTACATGGGTACTACCTCTCTCACACGGCCCCCTAAACACTCACAAACACAGCCAGTGTACTTCTTGACGGGACGAGGACATTATCAGGTGGGCAGTGCACTACCTCTCTCACACGGCCCCCTAAACACTCACAAACACAGCCAGTGTACTTCTTGACGGGACGAGGACATTATCAGGTGGGCAGTGCACTACATGGGTACTACCTCTCTCACACGGCCCCCTAAACACTATCAAACACAGCCAGTGTACTTCTTGACGGGACGAGGACATTATCAGGTGGGCAGTGCACTACCTCTCTCACACGGCCCCCTAAACACTCACAAACACAGCCAGTGTACTACTTGACGGGACGAGGACATTATCAGGTGGGCAGTGCACTACCTCTCTCACACGGCCCCCTAAACACTCACAAACACAGCCAGTGTACTTCTTGACGGGACGAGGACATTATCAGGTGGGCAGTGCACTACATGGGTACTACCTCTCTCACACGGCCCCCTAAACACTCACAAACACAGCCAGTGTACTTCTTGACGGGACGAGGACATTATCAGGTGGGCAGTGCACTACATGGGTACTACCTCTCTCACACGGCCCCCTAAACACTCACAAACACAGCCAGTGTACTTCTTGACGGGACGAGGAGATTATCAGGTGGGCAGTGCACTACATGGGTACTACCTCTCTCACACGGCCCCCTAAACACTCACAAACACAGCCAGTGGACTTCTTGACGGGACGAGGACATTATCAGGTGGGCAGTGCACTACCTCTCTCACACGGCCCCCTAAACACTCACAAACACAGCCAGTGTACTTCTTGACGGGACGAGGACATTATCAGGTGGGCAGTGCACTACATGGGTACTACCTCTCTCACACGGCCCCCTAAACACTCACAAACACAGCCAGTGTACTTCTTGACGGGACGAGGACATTATCAGGTGGGCAGTGCACTACCTCTCTCACACGGCCCCCTTAACACTCACAAACACAGCCAGTGTACTTCTTGACGGGACGAGGACATTATCAGGTGGGCAGTGCACTACCTCTCTCACACGGCCCCCTAAACACTCACAAACACAGCCAGTGTACTTCTTGACGGGACGAGGACATTATCAGGTGGGCAGTGCACTTCCTCTCTCACACGGCCCCCTAAACACTCACAAACACAGCCAGTGTACTTCTTGACGGGACGAGGACATTATCAGGTGGGCAGTGCACTACCTCTCTCACACGGCCCCCTTAACACTCACAAACACAGCCAGTGTACTTCTTGACGGGACGAGGACATTATCAGGTGGGCAGTGCACTACCTCTCTCACACGGCCCCCTAAACACTCACAAACACAGCCAGTGTACTTCTTGACGGGACGAGGACATTATCAGGTGGGCAGTGCACTTCCTCTCTCACACGGCCCCCTAAACACTCACAAACACAGCCAGTGTACTTCTTGACGGGACGAGGACATTATCAGGTGGGCAGTGCACTTCCTCTCTCACACGGCCCCCTAAACACTCACAAACACAGCCAGTGTACTTCTTGACGGGACGAGGACATTATCAGGTAGGCAGTGCACTACATGGGTACTACCTCTCTCACACGGCCCCCTAAACACTCACAAACACAGCCAGTGTACTTCTTGACGGGACGAGGACATTATCAGGTGGGCAGTGCACTACCTCTCTCACACGGCCCCCTAAACACTCACAAACACAGCCAGTGTACTTCTTGACGGGACGAGGACATTATCAGGTGGGCAGTGCACTTCCTCTCTCACACGGCCCCCTAAACACTCACAAACACAGCCAGTGTACTTCTTGACGGGACGAGGACATTATCAGGTAGGCAGTGCACTACATGGGTACTACCTCTCTCACACGGCCCCCTAAACACTCACAAACACAGCCAGTGTACTTCTTGACGGGACGAGGACATTATCAGGTGGGCAGTGCACTACATGGGTACTACCTCTCTCACACGGCCTCCTAAACACTCACAAACACAGCCAGTGTACTTCTTGACGGGACGAGGACATTATCAGGTGGGCAGTGCACTACATGGGTACTACCTCTCTCACACGGCCCCCTAAACACTCACAAACACAGCCAGTGTACTTCTTGACGGGACGAGGACATTATCAGGTGGGCAGTGCACTACCTCTCTCACACGGCCCCCTTAACACTCACAAACACAGCCAGTGTACTTCTTGACGGGACGAGGACATTATCAGGTGGGCAGTGCACTACATGGGTACTACCTCTCTCACACGGCCTCCTAAACACTCACAAACACAGCCAGTGTACTTCTTGACGGGACGAGGACATTATCAGGTGGGCAGTGCACTACATGGGTACTACCTCTCTCACACGGCCCCCTAAACACTCACAAACACAGCCAGTGTACTTCTTGACGGGACGAGGACATTATCAGGTGGGCAGTGCACTACCTCTCTCACACGGCCCCCTAAACACTCACAAACACAGCCAGTGTACTTCTTGACGGGACGAGGACATTATCAGGTGGGCAGTGCACTTCCTCTCTCACACGGCCCCCTAAACACTCACAAACACAGCCAGTGTACTTCTTGACGGGACGAGGACATTATCAGGTGGGCAGTGCACTACCTCTCTCACACGGCCCCCTAAACACTCACAAACACAGCCAGTGTACTTCTTGACGGGACGAGGACATTATCAGGTAGGCAGTGCACTACATGGGTACTACCTCTCTCACACGGCCCCCTAAACACTCACAAACACAGCCAGTGTACTTCTTGACGGGACGAGGACATTATCAGGTGGGCAGTGCACTACCTCTCTCACACGGCCCCCTAAACACTCACAAACACAGCCAGTGTACTTCTTGACGGGACGAGGACATTATCAGGTGGGCAGTGCACTTCCTCTCTCACACGGCCCCCTAAACACTCACAAACACAGCCAGTGTACTTCTTGACGGGACGAGGACATTATCAGGTAGGCAGTGCACTACATGGGTACTACCTCTCTCACACGGCCCCCTAAACACTCACAAACACAGCCAGTGTACTTCTTGACGGGACGAGGACATTATCAGGTGGGCAGTGCACTACATGGGTACTACCTCTCTCACACGGCCCCCTAAACACTCACAAACACAGCCAGTGTACTTCTTGACGGGACGAGGACATTATCAGGTAGGCAGTGCACTACATGGGCACTACCTCTCTCACACGGCCCCCTAAACACTCACAAACACAGCCAGTGTACTTCTTGACGGGACGAGGACATTATCAGGTGGGCAGTGCACTACCTCTCTCACACGGCCCCCTTAACACTCACAAACACAGCCAGTGTACTTCTTGACGGGACGAGGACATTATCAGGTGGGCAGTGCACTACCTCTCTCACACGGCCCCCTAAACACTCACAAACACAGCCAGTGTACTTCTTGACGGGACGAGGACATTATCAGGTGGGCAGTGCACTACATGGGTACTACCCCTCTAACACGGCCCCCTAAACACTCACAAACACAGCCAGTGTACTTCTTGACGGGACGAGGACATTATCAGGTAGGCAGTGCACTACATGGGTACTACCTCTCTCACACGGCCCCCTAAACACTCACAAACACAGCCAGTGTACTTCTTGACGGGACGAGGACATTATCAGGTAGGCAGTGCACTACATGGGTACTACCTCTCTCACACGGCCCCCTAAACACTCACAAACACAGCCAGTGTACTTTTTGACGGGACGAGGACATTATCAGGTGGGCAGTGCACTTCCTCTCTCACACGGCCCCCTAAACACTCACAAACACAGCCAGTGTACTTCTTGACGGGACGAGGACATTATCAGGTGGGCAGTGCACTACCTCTCTCACACGGCCCCCTAAACACTCACAAACACAGCCAGTGTACTTCTTGACGGGACGAGGACATTATCAGGTGGGCAGTGCACTACCTCTCTCACACGGCCCCCTAAACACTCACAAACACAGCCAGTGTACTTCTTGACGGGACGAGGACATTATCAGGTGGGCAGTGTACTACCTCTCTCACACGGCCCCCTAAACACTCACAAACACAGCCAGTGTACTTCTTGACGGGACGAGGACATTATCAGGTGGGCAGTGCACTACCTCTCTCACACGGCCCCCTAAACACTCACAAACACAGCCAGTGTACTTCTTGACGGGACGAGGACATTATCAGGTGGGCAGTGCACTACCTCTCTCACACGGCCCCCTAAACACTCACAAACACAGCCAGTGTACTTCTTGACGGGACGAGGACATTATCAGGTGGGCAGTGCACTACATGGGTACTACCTCTCTCACACGGCCCCCTAAACACTCACAAACACAGCCAGTGTACTTCTTGACGGGACGAGGACATTATCAGGTGGGCAGTGCACTACATGGGTACTACCCCTCTCACACGGCCCCCTAAACACTCACAAACACAGCCAGTGTACTTCTTGACGGGACGAGGACATTATCAGGTGGGCAGTGCACTACCTCTCTCACACGGCCCCCTAAACACTCACAAACACAGCCAGTGTACTTCTTGACGGGACGAGGACATTATCAGGTGGGCAGTGCACTACATGGGTACTACCTCTCTCACACGGCCCCCTAAACACTCACAAACACAGCCAGTGTACTTCTTGACGGGACGAGGACATTATCAGGTGGGCAGTGCACTACATGGGTACTACCTCTCTCACACGACCCCCTAAACACTCACAAACACAGCCAGTGTACTTCTTGACGGGACGAGGACATTATCAGGTGGGCAGTGCACTACATGGGTACTACCTCTCTCACACGGCCCCCTAAACACTCACAAACACAGCCAGTGTACTTCTTGACGGGACGAGGACATTATCAGGTGGGCAGTGCACTACATGGGTACTACCTCTCTCACACGGCCCCCTAAACACTCACAAACACAGCCAGTGTACTTCTTGACGGGACGAGGACATTATCAGGTGGGCAGTGCACTACATGGGTACTACCTCTCTCACACGGCCCCCTAAACACTCACAAACACAGCCAGTGTACTTCTTGACGGGACGAGGACATTATCAGGTGGGCAGTGCACTACCTCTCTCACACGGCCCCCTAAACACTCACAAACACAGCCAGTGTACTTCTTGACGGGACGAGGACATTATCAGGTGGGCAGTGCACTACATGGGTACTACCTCTCTCACACGGCCCCCTAAACACTCACAAACACAGCCAGTGTACTTCTTGACGGGACGAGGACATTATCAGGTGGGCAGTGCACTACATGGGTACTACCTCTCTCACACGGCCCCCTAAACACTCACAAACACAGCCAGTGTACTTCTTGACGGGACGAGGACATTATCAGGTGGGCAGTGTACTACCTCTCTCACACGGCCCCCTAAACACTCACAAACACAGCCAGTGTACTTCTTGACGGGACGAGGACATTATCAGGTGGGCAGTGCACTACATGGGTACTACCTCTCTCACACGACCCCCTAAACACTCACAAACACAGCCAGTGTACTTCGTGACAGGACGAGGACATTATCAGGTGGGCAGTGCACTACATGGGTACTACCTCTCTCACGGCCCCCTAAACACTCACAAACACAGCCAGTGTACTTCTTGACGGGACGAGGACATTATCAGGTGGGCAGTGCACTACATGGGTACTACCTCTCTCACACGGCCCCCTAAACACTCACAAACACAGCCAGTGTACTTCTTGACGGGACGAGGACATTATCAGGTGGGCAGTGCACTACATGGGTACTACCTCTCTCACACGGCCCCCTAAACACTATCAAACACAGCCAGTGTACTTCTTGACGGGACGAGGACATTATCAGGTGGGCAGTGCACTACATGGGTACTACCCCTCTCACACGGCCCCCTAAACACTCACAAACACAGCCAGTGTACTTCTTGACGGGACGAGGACATTATCAGGTGGGCAGTGCACTACATGGGTACTACCTCTCTCACACGGCCCCCTAAACACTCACAAACACAGCCAGTGTACTTCTTGACGGGACGAGGACATTATCAGGTGGGCAGTGCACTACCTCTCTCACACGGCCCCCTAAACACTCACAAACACAGCCAGTGTACTTCTTGACGGGACGAGGACATTATCAGGTGGGCAGTGCACTACATGGGTACTACCTCTCTCACACGGCCCCCTAAACACTCACAAACACAGCCAGTGTACTTCTTGACGGGACGAGGACATTATCAGGTGGGCAGTGCACTACCTCTCTCACACGGCCCCCTAAACACTCACAAACACAGCCAGTGTACTTCTTGACGGATCGTTAATCCTTCCTATCTTTAAACTGGTATTCAATTCAAAGTTTGGAAAATTGTTATCGCAATCAACAGATAATGTTTTTAAATGGAAAATTATAAAGTTTGATCGGTTTTGCTCTTCACGCCAACGTCATATTTATTTTGAAACCCAAGAAGGTGTACGCGCGATACTTTTGGTCGCTCATCTTTGCATGAGTCAACCGTTAAATCCCGAAACGTCTGTTTCTAAACCAGGGCCCAGATTCACGAAGATGCCTAACTCTAAGTTGTCAAATTAGACAAATCTTAGCTAGATAAATCAAAATAAATCGTCTCTGGGTATTACTACACATTTACAAATAAAATATTATTAGTAACATTGTTGATATTTTACTATTCATAGTTCCCACGTGACGTCACAGCGGCCATGATTGCGACACAAATGATGAGGACCAATCCTAGATCATTGGCAAATACTATTTAAATTAAAAAAATAAGCCTAATTTGGAATTTAAAAAGTAAACATAAGTAATAAAAAAACTTAAAAATTTGACACATACCAATTTTATTTCAAAAACACGCTGAATTTTAAAGAAATAAGAATTTCTGTGTTCTACCACAATAGCCTTCAATTGTTTCTCCGTGGCAACGTCAAAGTTTGATCACAAATGTGGCCGCCAAGCGCAAAGAAGTGACGTACGTGCAACCTATGAATATTTTATATTTATGAAATTGCGGAACGACATATGCGTGATTTATATCACTACGATTTGCCTAAACTAGGACGTCTTAGCACTTGGGCACCTTTGTGAATCTGGGCCCAGGATTCAATTAAATAGGATAGCGTGTTGCTATAGATAGCTGCGATGTTAATTAGAAACGGGGACAACGTCAACATTGACAAATTCTATACTCGTGTGCAAAGCATTTTCTACGGTCTGGATATTCTATACGGAGTAAACAATTAAATTTATAAATTTATATTTCAGAGCGTTCGGAAGTAGTTTTGATGTTTTTAGTCAACTAATTTCTCTTACACAAATAATATGATTATAATGAAAACATAGCTACTTGCAGAGGGATGTCATAAGCCTGCTCAAAAATTATATACTCAAGTTTGAATTATGCAAATAAAAAACAACCGTCGAAAATGTTCGGTGAAATAATACGGAGAATCTGTTTAAAAATGGGTACATTATTTTTGAATAGGTTGTTGACAAATGTACTAAATACCATGCATAGATATGACATCCCTCTACAAGTTAGTAAATATTTATAATAATCCTAGTATTAGTTTAAGAGTAACTAGTTGACGGCCAATACATCTGTAACACTCCTACTGCCGAACACTCTTAATATAAAATAGTTTTATATTATTATAATGTTTTATAGGAACCCTGTCCAGGGACAGACAAGTCCTACCCCTCTAACTGTAGGTATGGTTGTAATAGTTGGAACAGAGTTAGGTCCAGTCTTACAATGTCCCAATAACTACTTATTCGTCGAATAGCTTGTTTTCTCCATGGCAACCACCAATCAAAACCCTTGAAATCCTTCAAATAGCTCCATATTTCTAGCTTCAATTGGCTTGTTTCTCAAGCGAGCAACTAAGAGTTTGGCAACCAGAATCATAGAAACTAGAGCCAAATATGTGATTTGCAGAGCATTCGTACTACTCATCTCATTTCTACATTATTTATTTGATACATATTTGATGTCCATATTCAAAATGATACTTTGATTATACATACAAAGAGGTTTTGTTTACATTCGATCTATAGTTCGGACACAAACAATTTTTAAACAGGGGCTAAAAATGACTAAAAATAAAAAAAAAATGTGAGAAGTTTAGAACCTGGACAAAAATAATCTGTGCATTAACCTAACAAAAACTGTCGGTACGTAAAACCACAACTTAGTTCTACATACTTTAGTCTACCCAGAACCGAAATATGTGGATTTGTGTGCATGTAGTTTGGGTAGTACGATAGTATACTGCCCGCCGGACGCTCAGAGTGGTACTCTGGCCACACCCAATCCTTTTAAGAAATGTCTTAAATATCAAAACCGCCCACCAAACATTCAAAATGGGACTACTGGATTTATATAACGGTTACATACATTAAAATACGTTTCAGCAAAGTAATTAAGAGTTCGTCTTACGTCACGCCGTGAGAATTGCAAAGCTCTTGTTCAAAGTTGAACAACTTGGCGAAAATCATTCAAACCTGAAACTAGAAGTGACCTTTGTTTTGTTAACAACTCAAGTTAGCTATTTCGTGTGAAGTGACGTCACAATGTAAACCTCCCCCCCCCCCCCCCCCTATAGAAACAAACAAATCGTTTAACCGGTGGGGGAGAGGGGGGGGCAGCAATCGATTCTCACACTCTGTTGAGATGAATGGAAGCCAGCGGGTTGGTTAGCGCTCTCTGTCAGCGGTCTGTCAACGAACAAGCGTGGTTCACGTGGTTGGTGGTTGACCACTCGCTATACTGGATGTAATGTTCGTACCCGTATCGTATTTGAAAAATATCCATTGATTCCAAAGAAATTAAAGTAGACATGCGTATTGTTGAAAGTTGTGTTTATCCAATATTCAGTGAGTGTTGGCCGGCTATTTTTGCACTTGCAAAAATAGTTAAGAAACTGTAAGAATGACGGCTCCCTCCTTATCCCCTCCACTGCTACCCGACCCCCCTCAACTCCATGAAACAACAAACTGAACAACTGAAACAAACAGATTTTCCGTTAGGTATTTCATTTTGTCAGGTTGTCACGGAGTTGAGGGGGGTCGGGTAGCCGTGGAGCAGGGGCGGACTGGCAGGTACGGAACTACGGAAACCCGTACGGGGCCCCCCCGGGTGGGGGCCCCCTTGGGGGCCACCACCCAACCCCCTGAAAATAAATATCTTATGCGATATAGATTATGCAACTAAATAGTAAGAGCATAATATTTCATCTCATGTCAGTGTAGAAAGGGACATAACGTATCAAATAGACCATCTACAAGTGCTACAAAGATTTCCGCTTTCCTCGTCTAGTTTGTTTTAAAATATGTAACTTGTCAAATTGTTGGGAAAGTTATTTCTTTAATTTAATTTCCAAAGTGGTTCACAGTCCATATGTTCCACATATTTATCGTCGTGTATCGATTTTTAAACATGTTTATATGCATTCTATAAACAAATTTATAGGAAACAATATAGTTTGAAATATCCAACTGCCAGTGTTGGGAAAGTTCTTTCTTTAATTTACTCTTGAACAGTGGTGTTCACAGTTCAACATGTTGTTCCACATACCTAACATCATTTATCGATTTTTACACATGTTCATATGCGTTCTAAAAACATTAATAGGAAACAACGATCTTCCAAATTACTGCTCGCTATAGCTCGCAATTTGAGAGTGACTTTTGATAGTTCGCGAGTAAACTTTGTTTATCAGAAAAATAACACATCGGGCTGATCGAGTGTTTATAAGTGTTCAAAATTTTCAAAAGCGAACATTTAGGCAAAAATATATCCATCGCAGCCTACTGAAATCCGATCCCGCGCAGCACTAGCCATATAGGCTACCTTTCTCAAATGACAGGATCGAACTTCTATCCTAAGTAAGGAATTATAAATGCAATATTGACTTTTGTTTCATTGTTTTTCATGATAGGATATCGCCTCAAAACGAGTTTTAGGCCAGTAAGCATCATGCAGGACCGAAAATTGTTTCGCCTTCGGCAAAGTTGTCTCCAGCGGCAGGGGCTTCGCCCCAGATCCCACCTACATCCATCACTCCCTCGTTGCGAGTAAAAATTACGAGATGCGAGTGAACAACTATAATTGATATTTGTAGAAGGTTGAGAAACAATATAGTTTGAAATATACAATATAAAACTGCCAGAGTTGGGAAGTTTTTCTTCAATTTCGCTTTTTAAAGTGGTGTTCACAGTAGAGATGCGAATTTGTGGGAAACGTACGGCCCGGCCCGGCCCGTGGCCCGGTCCGAAACTGTCCGGCCCGAGTCCGGCCCGACAAGGTAAAAACCTACTGCCGCCCGGCCCGAACCCGGCCCGAAAGATGATGATTCCGGCCCGGCCCGGCCCGAAAATCGGCCCGAAAGCCCAAAAGCCCGGCCCGGCCCGAAAGCCCGGCCCGAAAGCCCGGCCCGAAAGCCCGAAAGCCCGAAAGCCCGGCCCGGCCCAGCCCGAAAGCCCGAAAGCCCGAAAGCCCGGCCCGGCCCGAAAGCCCGAAAACCCGGCCCGGCCTTAAAGTAAAGCCGCCGCCGACACAAAACGTATCGATTTGGTCGATCGCCACAGTGTTGGCTATAGGGGTAGGGAATAGGAGAATGTTGTGTGTGGGTGGGTGAACTGTGGCCTGTGGAGAACTCCAAAAAACGAACTGCTTACCGCTGCTTAGATAATTAAACTGAAGCAGCTCTATATTCAATTTTATAGAATTTTTTTTTAAAATTATAAAAAACATTATTAAATATTGATATCCAGCCCCAAAATGCTGGCCAGGAAAGCCAGAAGCCCTACCCGGCACGAAAGCCCGCACCGGCCCGAAAGCCCGAAAACCCGGCCCGGCCCTGCCCGGCCCGAAAGAGCGGCCTGGCCTTATAGTTAAGTCGCCGCCGACACAAAACGTATCGATTTAGTCGATCGCCACAGTGTTGGCTATAGGGGTAGGGAATAGGAGAATGTTGTGTGTGGGTGGGTGGACTGTGGCCTGTAGAGAACTCCAAAAAACAAACTGGCCGGGGGGGGGGGGGGGGGGGGGGGGGGCAAACTGGCTGGGGGCTGGCCAGGGAAGCCAGAAGTCCGACCTGGCCCGAAATTCCGACTCGGCCCGAAAGCCCGACTCGGCCCGAAAGCCCGAACCGGCCCGAAAGCCCGACTCGGCCCGAAAGCCCGACTCGGCCCGAAAGCCCGAAAGCCCGAAAGCCTGGCCCGGCCCGGCCAGAACTTTCAATGCTTCGGCCCGATACCGGCCCGAAGCCCGAAGCTAACTTAAGAAACCCGGCCCGGCCCGGCCCGAAAGTCGGGCCGGGCCGGGCCGGGCCGGGCTTTCGGGCCGTTCGGGCCAAAATTCCCATCTCTAGTTCACAGTTCAACACGTTGTCGTTGTTCCACATAACTATCATTATTCATCGATTTTCAAACGTGTTTATATGCGTTCTACACAAAATAATAGGCTGAAAAAATTTTCGCCTCCGGCGGCTGGGGCTTCGCCCCAGACCCCTTTCAACTTCACCAAGTTCCGGGGCCCATAAAATGCTTTTCCATACGGGGCCCTTACCCCCCCAGTCCGCCTCTGCGTGGAAGGGATATGGAGGGGGCCGTCAATCTTACAGTTTCTCAACTCTACGTGTCTCCCCATTAGAACACTTGCTTGATGCAACAAGTAGCTGGGTAGATAGGGGTCCAAGTGTGAAACACCTGTAGAGCGTTCACCCACTGTGCGGCCTTGAGTGAAACAGCTGCGGGTTAGGTTAGGTTAGCTTAGCTTCCTAGTCCTGACGAGTTCCTGCTACTGTCAACAGGTGAGACCAGACACGCTACAGTCCATAACACGTTTACCCCCACTCTAAGGGCAAAGCACGGTAGGGGTAGCAGGTAAGAAAGGGTAGCACTATAATTGATCGCACTTCGAAGCGACCGAACTTCACTTTTTACTACCTGTTTTCGTCCGTTTTAGATCTAGTGATCACTTTGACTTATTTATTAGTATGTTTCTTTTGACAATTTGAATTTTGTTGACACAAGTTAAATCATTTAGTTCAAATATTTTATTTTTGTTTGATGTCTACAATAAAAACTGACTGAGTTGTAGGTGAAGAAAATTTGTCGTCAGAAAGTACGACAAATCTACGTCATCTACTACTCGACTTATTTATTATGAGTTAACAAATCCACAGGTGTCAAGAAGTTCAGCATGGGCCAGGTACTGAAGGAGCGCCCGTTGACTGGCGGTGCGCAGCTAGTTGTGCGCACCTTGCTGTGTTTCTACGTCATAGTGATGACGTCATCACAGGTCGACGCCAGGACACTTCAGCTCTTCCCCGCTGGCAAGAGAAGCGCCACCTCCGATGTGGGCATGTCAGACTACCCCGACTACCAGACAGGAGTCAGATACGACGAGTACCCGGTAAGCTCTTTGACTTTTGTAGCTAGTCTTCGACACGTGCTCGGTAAGCTCCTTGCCTTTTGTAGCTAGTCTTCGTGGACTGCCCGGTAAGCGCTTTGACTTTTGTTAGCTAGTCTTCGTCACGTGCTCGGTAAGTTTCTTGCCTTTTGTAGCTAGTCTTCGTGGACTGCCCGGTAAGCGCTTTGACTTTTGTTAGCTAGTTTGCACTTTAGCATCTCGTACTTATATGTATTTATCCTAAACATGGTCACTGCATGTGGAAGTATGACTTGATTGGAGTTAACGATTAGCAGAAGCTCACTCATAATAAATTATAAATGCCCCCCACTGAAAATCAGTTCCAGTAACTGAGTGGGTAGACTATGAATACAATTGTATTTATTTAAATAAGTAAAACACCTTGCTGAGGATTATCTCAGTATGACATACTGACAAGGAATTGAAGAAATAACGACGACAGAAAGGTGAGAAGGAATGAGTGTTTCAAAACCCCACAGCCCATGGATAATAACGTAGCCACAGTGTTTGCTTTCATTCCGCTCTCTGACATCTACACAAAGGAAGACGTCAACGCAAATGACATCGCATCTCTCGCGCGGCCTTGACATTATCACGTGGTTGTCAACTAAAACGTATCATGTTAGTATAATGCATGAGACTTAGAGTGTGGTCCACACTAATGAGTTAAGGAAATAGTCACTAAGAACTAATGACTAATGAGTGACTAGCCCTCTCGCTTCACGTACAGAAATAAGATTAACAAATGCGACAACACGATGTACCTTTCATGTGATTGGTTCTCGCAAAAAAGACATAATTTTGATTGGCTGGACTAGAATCTGAATAAGGCTAAGACTTCTTAGCCACAGCGCTAGTCCAGTGGTTAGCATCGCTGCTTCCAATGCAGAAGGTCCCGGGGCAGAATCCCGGTTCAGGCAGAAGTTTCTAACGTCTATAAGGATTCAGTACCATGACTTCTTGTCTTAGGAATAAGTAAACGGTGACTTTGGAGCCGTCCTAGCAACGAAGCACTCAATAAATTCAAAGTTGTTCCGAATCGGCCTTGTTGATTCTGGCATTTGTCCGCAGGTGTTCGCACTGTCCGATCACTGATTCATATGTTTCGTATTTGAAATATCGATCTTTGATTGGTTATCGCTCACTCGTCGATGGTGTTCGGAGCCTACAGGGTTGGTTTAGTCGCTTTCAATTAAAGTCCCCCACTGAAAATGAAAATCAGTTTTGTTACTGAGTGGGTAGACAATAAATGTGAATTTATTTATTTATTTAAAGTGACAACTCTTTCAAGAATAGGGACCAGGGCCCTCATTCCAAAACAGTTCTAGCCGGTTGTAAAGTTGCGCCCCCCATTCCGTAACTCGGGCGCAACTTACGTACCGGAATGAGGGCCCAGGTGTCCCCCAGTGGCGACCATGTCCAACCAGTGAAGTAGGAAGCGCCGCCCGAGGCCGCAGCCCACAATATCAAGTTCCCGCCATGCACTAATTGTGTGAATTAATGAGCGCGACATTTTAAACCTCATCTTGTCGCGCGGTAGATTAATGTGTTAATTAGAGTAAAAATGCTCCTCTTTCTTGTCTCGACGTGTTAATGATAACATAGAAGCGCTCGTTGAAAGTTCAAACACTTGAGTGCTCTTGTTCGACGCTAGGGGCGCTCACTACACCACCCACCGCCTTTGGTGTCGCTACAACAGTATCCCACTGCCTTTGGTATCGCTCGGTAAGAACCCACCGCCTGTGGTGTCGCTACAGCAGTATCGGTAACGCTAAATCCATGCTTTGGTGTTGGTTTTCCTCGTGCCTGCTTAGCTGGCTAAGATAGCGGGTTTTTATTGATATCTTAGAAGGATTCTAGTCTAGGTATTTTGTGTCAGTTAAACGATGAATGTAAAAACTTTCAAACATTGCAATTGTTTCGATCGTCATTTCTTTAATTAATTCATTATTCGATTTTTAATTGATTAAAGAAATGACAAATCATAACAATCAAGTAAATAAATAAATACATTATGTGATACTTTCAATAAAATATTAATAATGTTATAGTTCTCTAACAACAACCTTCGGTAATGCTTTCGTCATCAATCAATGACGTGTTTACGGTCTCGGCCAACCCGAGCAGGTATCTCAATTAGCCACGGCCGCTGGTTGGCTGCCGCTCACCCACCCACCCGTGACGGAAGCATTACCGAAGTTGTTGTACGACGACTATAGGTGTAGGAATCTCTTCAGTAAGCTGCGAACCAACTTTATAACACGGCACACGCCACACGCCACACGTCACACATCACACGTCACACATCTGACGTCACACGGGCCCCATGCATCAGCCCGCACAAGAATGCTCACGCGCACTAATAAACAGGAGGAATATGTCAAACAGTTCCATGAATAGAAGAGAGGGAATGAAATGCAATAAAGTGATGCAAAGAAGTGTCACATTGCAGACTTCATGCATAACAGGAGCTATTTAATACTTGTGTTCTGTACAAGGGATGCCCTCTCCTCCTTTAGCTGTTCACCCACTACAGCTTTTGCATTATCACCAACTTTTTACCTTTTCTCTTTTCCTTTTCCAATCGATTTTCTATTTTTGTTTCCCTCACCCTTTTTGGTCCTTTTGTTTTGCTTTATAGTCGATTTACAGCTACGCGTTGCGAGCGAAGCGAAGGCGCGAGCTCCAATCAGTGGCCGAGTTTGCTTGAAACTCGGCCGCTAATTGGAGCTCGCGCTCTCGCTTCGCTCGCAACGCGTAGCTGTAAACGTACTGTTATTGTGTGTAGTAATCTTACTTTCTATTCGCACTTTTGTTTCTTTCTGTCACGTATATAATATACATTCTTCTTACATATCAAAATATCTCAACTGGTTTTTATTGTTCTTGTTTTTTTTTTTTCTGTTATACGGTGTAGGCCTAGTTTGTTTTGTTGTTTCGTTATACATGCTATTTTATGATCATTTCAGTGTCAGTTATAGACATGTTTGTTGTCCTTCATTGTAAATCAGTTCATTAACTGAGTAGGGTAGTCATTAAATAAATAAATACGTGTTCTGTACAAATATTGCTACTAACGTGGCTTGCGCTGCCGTACACACACAGAAGTAATTACTAAGTTCTAAATGTATGACTGTGAAGGATAAAATAAATAGTTTAGAATTGACGTTGTTTAATAATTACATTATTTATTATTATGTTGTTATTATTTAGTATAAGGATTATTAGTAGTATTTAGTATTTTATAATTTATATTACTTTTTACTCTCGTATTTATTTGATATTTTAGATGATTAGTATGAAGAAAAAATAAAAATAGTTCTGAACGATGTTATTGAGAAGCTTCAGTCTAAAGTAGTGCCAGTGCCCAGTGCCCAGTGCACTATTAGGGATCTAGGGGTGCTGCCCCCCCATCTAAACTTCGTGTGGGTGCGGTGACGCTAAGTTTCATCAGCTGTTAAACATCCCTTGATTCTACACCCCATAGTTTCCCGTCGGATATCACCCGGTATAACCCCCCCCCCCCCCGCATAGCACACTTGCAAGTAGACGTGCGGAGCGGATGTAGCCAATACTTTAACAGGAGATGGAACACGGGATGTAAATTGGCGCGATGTCTATTTCTGAATAACTTATCAGCCACATTCAATTAACAAAGTGTATATACGAGTGTCAAGTGTAGGTCGTATGAACACTCAATAAATTCAAAGTTGTTCTGAATCGGCCTTGTTGATTCTGACATTTGTCCGCAGGTGTTCGCGCTGTCCAATCACTGATTCATGTGTTTCGTATTTGAAATATCGATCTTTGATTGGTTATCGCTCACTCGTCGATAAATAGTTTAGAATTGACGTTGTTTAATAATTACATTATTTATTATTATGTTGTTTAGTCACTTTAAATTAAAGTCCCACACTGAAAATCAGTTTAGTTATACTGAGTGGGTAGACTCTTAATGTGAATTTATTTATTTATTTATTTATTTACACTTAACACTTTTTTTCTTCCACTATTGTTGCACATATTATGTACGCTCCTGTACGTCGCTCAAGCCCCGACATCGCGTCTATTTTATATATCATGTTTTTAATTTACACACTTTTTAATTTATTCTGGGATTAATATAGAAATACATTTTTTAATTTCAGTGAAAGTAAAAAGCTTTGTTGGTATTTAATTCTAAGACAACAGCTTAAGCCCCCCCCCCCCCCCCTACTTCCAACCAATCACAGCCCGCAATTGTCGTTGTTTTGGCTTAAGGTTCTCGTCCCTAAGTCTTCACCTCCCACTCTTCACCCCCGCACTCGATACGCAAGACATAAACCCTCATTCAGCATCAGGAATATATAACATTTCGAGTGCATTGGACTCTCGCTTTTTGCACACATAATAGAAAAGAAACGTTCTTCACCAACAACTCGTCGCGAGTTCCTCGTTTAGTGACTATAGCAATGTGTTGTTGTATTGAGCAGCAATACTTGAGCCTGGGTGGAGAGCAAAGATAGTAAGATATACCCTGTCGGGTGGTGGAGAGGATGCTAACATAAGCTTGGTTTATACTATTGGCTCTGCTAAAAGCTTCTCTGGTTTGTTCAAGTCTAGAACTTACAAAGCGGTACGCACAACACCAAAACACAACAATGAAACAAATGAATTGAACCGATGGACAAACAAGCTGTCAAAAAAAACATGAAGTTCTGAAGTTGGAAAAAACAAACTTTCAGATAGTTGCTGTCCATTACTGAACATAAATTTTAATTGGCGAGCAGTTACTATCGTTACAACTAATTGTTTCTCCTCATTATTTGCAAAGATATTACTTTGACAGCTTGTTGTTTGTCCACCAGCTCAATTCATTTATTCCATTGTTGTAGTTCGGCTGTTACGTCAGTTGCAAGTTCCCTAAACACGACTGGCTCGTAGGCAACCCACCTCCCTTATATGTCACGCAGTACGCTCAAGGATATAGAGGATGTGTAATGACTAATGATTTCTATAGAGAGAGTACTTAATTTGAACGTTTGGTACGGTCAAGCATAATCTTTAATGTCCTACTCCTAGTTTTATCTCTAACATGTATTTATACGTTCAAATAATTATGATCATCTTAATTCATCATCGTCATCATCATCATTATCACAATTACATATTAAAGGTAAAAACTGACAAGTGTGTTGTCAGGTATCTGTGTATTGTGTTACAGCTAGTGTCTTGTGTTACAGCTAGTGTCTTGTGTTACAGCTAGTGTTACAGCTAGTGTCTTGTGTTACAGATAGTGTTTTGTGTTACAGCTAGTGTTACAGCTAGTGTCTTGTGTTACAGCTAGTGTTACAGCTCGTGTTATTATGTTACAGCTAGTGGTACCCAAGAGGACGGCCCTAATGCTTGACAAGGTCATGGTGGCGATACAGAAAGCCATGGACGAGGAAACAAAGCCGGTCCCAGCCAGTCTAACTCTATCGGACAAGGTATAGTAGGCTCACTCTTATATCACTGCTATAGGTCGCTCACAGCAAGAAGTAAGATAGTATCAGGACCGCCCACATTTAGTTGCCAACTTAACAAGCGCGAATCACTGACGTTTTTACCGATTATCTAGTACAATTTGGTTGCGGTAAGTTTTTTGACGGTAACGTACACGAAAACGTGCTAGCAGGTCTCCGTCAAAAAACTTAACGCAACCAAATTGTACTAGATAATCGGTAAAAACTTTACAGTGATTCGCACTTGTTAAGTTGGAAACTAATTGTGGGCGGTCCTGACTCCCCTGACACTATCTTACTTTTTGCTGTGAGAGACCTTTATTCGCAGACGTCTGTCATAAAGCCAGTAGCGAATCTCGACCAATCGCTTTGCAGCAAACACATGCGCACTCGGTTCCTAAGCACATTGGAGGTGCTGAGTCGATAAAGTAGTGCTACTTCATCTGGAAGTAGTCTTTGATAATGGTAAACAATGTTATATTCACGTGGTTACCGCTACGCGCGCCAGTGTCGCGGGCAAGGCTTTCAATGTACGAGATACATTCCTGCTGCTGCGAGGAGTGCACCTAAACGTAATTGAAATGTGCCTAGACAACGCCTGCCAACAGACGTAGGGCCTACTGATAGCATCATCATGAGAATTAGTTACAACTAGATTTAGGTTGGTAATTGTCACATACGTCACAACACTATTACACAATCCGTGACCATAGCCTCGTACACTGAGCTATAAAGGCTAAATGTGATAAAACTGGGTTTAAAGTTAATTTGTCAAAGGTGTATCTGGTCGTTTTTGTTTGCAAATTAATGCTAACATATAAGTTAGTACCTCTAATTTACACTTAAATCAGAAAAATGTACTAATTCTTAATAATAAATGGAGTGATTAGGCCTACACTTATTACATAGGTAATAACTATACAAATATATGTCTTACATATTTCGGACAAATTGGTATTCAATTTCCTGTAGAAGAGTAACAAGTAAAAAATGTTCATTAAAATGAACGGTTTTACAAATATAGTCGCGTCGCGTTAACTTGCAAGGTGCTGACGTCACGGATTATGTAATAGTGAAGTGACGCGTGTGACAACTATAGTCCCGTCGCGTTAACTTGAAAGGTGTTGTCGTCACGGCTTATGTAATAATGAAGTGACGCGTGTGACAACTATAGTCCCGTCGCGTTAACTTGCAAGGTGTTGTCGTCACGGCTTATGTAATAATGAAGTGACGCGTGTGACAACTATAGTCCCGTCGAGTTAACTTGCAAGGTGTTGTCGTCACGGATTATGTATTAGTGAAGTGACGCGTGTGACAACTATAGTCCCGTCGCGTTAACTTGCAAGGTGTTGTCGTCACGGCTTATGTAATAATGAAGTGACGCGTGTGACAACTATAGTCCCGTCGCGTTAACTTGCAAGGTGTTGTCGTCACGGCTTATGTAATAATGAAGTGACGCGTGTGACAACTATAGTCCCGTCGCGTTAACTTGCAAGGTGTTGTCGTCACGGCTTATGTAATAGTGAAGTGACGCGTGTGACAACTATAGTCCCGTCGCGTTAACTTGCAAGGTGTTGTCGTCACGGCTTATGTAATAATGAAGTGACGCGTGTGACAACTATAGTCCCGTCGCGTTAACTTGCAAGGTGTTGTCGTCACGGCTTATGTAATAATGAAGTGACGCGTGTGACAACTATAGTCCCGTCGCGTTAACTTGCAAGGTGTTGTCGTCACGGCTTATGTAATAATGAAGTGACGCGTGTGACAACTATAGTCCCGTCGCGTTAACTTGCAAGGTGTTGTCGTCACGGATTATGCAATAGTGAAGTGACGCGTGTGACAACTACCAACCTAAATCTAGTTGCATCCCGTTCACCTGCCTCAGCTGTATTGTAGTGATAATATCGCCCGCATGTTGTCAGACGTGGTGAGGTCGCATTCCATTCACGGTCGGTGCAGTCAATGCAATGGACAATAACAATGCAGCTATCGGGCAATCTCGAGTTAGATACCGTTGAAATAGACCGTGTGGAGCGACCGTCTCTTCTCAGAGTTTTAGGAGACACCTCGCTTCTTATACGGCGTTGCCAGTATATTTGTATCATACTTATAAAATTTCAAATTTTGAGAGAAAAAAAAAGTTTCACATATTGCCCTATCGAGACGCCAATAAGCAATCCCCTTGAACCGAGCGACCGTCAGGCCAAGTGCTACGCGATCATAACGCCAACCCACACAATCGACCTGCCCACCAGTTTATCGCGCAGAGTTCAAAGGCAACACTTTGATTGACGGGGGGTCCCCACTTCTTTATTCGCTCCGGCCTCATTAACACAAACACATCGACAATCCAATCAGACCAATTAACAATACGCCGAGACCGTCAAAGCGTGTCAATGTGTTTGACAGGTGCAAATGGCGATCATTGTCTTCTCGTGTTACATTATTTGAAACTATTGAATCAGTTCTGTTATTGCGCTGACCAACGCGTTCATGACTGATCATATGTTATATAGTTAGAGGTTTACCAGAGTGCGCAGCTGGACACTGATTGCGCAGTTGCAAGTCATTTGCGCAGCTGCCATTTAAGTTTTGCGCAGTTAAGAATTCGTCTATAAAAGAACTGATGGAATAAAAAATATACTTGATTTTTATTTTATTTTTTAATCTTATAGGGCTTGTACTAAATGTACAAGTACATTATTCAATTTTTAGCTTCGTATGTTTTCTGAGGAGGTAAGCGCTTGGTGAATCGAAGTAGTAAATCTAATAAAATGTAATGAAGACCATCTCAAGCCATTTAAACACGTTCTTGAAAAAGTGTATAAAAAAAAAAAAAATCCCCTGCGAAGCTAACCTGGGGGGCCGCACCCCCCCCCCCCCCCCCAGACCCACAGATGCTTTGCCTCTAAGGACTTGTTTGCGCAGTTCCACTTTGGGGAAGGACTACTAGCCAATATTAAAACCCGCGAAATTAACGTATTTTCGTCATATCTCAATAACGCCACACAATATTGAAACAGTGACACCTACGCATATTTTGGATTCGTGAGAGCTCAATACCTTATGAAAAAGATTTATTAGTTTGCAGTAATTATAATTATTATTTGTAATTTAACTAATTTACAAGTTAATTACAAATTACAACTATAATAACTACAATCTACGAAATCTTTTTCATTTGGTATTGAGCTCTCACGAATCCAAAATATGCGTAGGTGTCACTGTTTCGATATTGTGTGGCGTTATTGAGATATGACGAAAATACGTTAATTTCGCGGGTTTTAATATTGGCTAGTAGTCCTTCCTCTTATAAAGCACTGACGTTTACTATTTTACCACCAAAACTACTGTTAGTTTACTTTTTACATTTTTTTAAAATTAGCATTAATTAGCATTTATATAAACAAGTCCGTAAGCACGTTAATTTCTAGAAATTTTTTGACTATAGGTTTGTTCGTTTGTCCTAGGATCATTACTCCATGAGTATACGGTGTTGAGAGTAACTTACTACAACTGTGATCGGAGTAAGGTTTTCACACCTGCTTCTCGAGTAGGAGTAGGAACAACTGAAACGATCTCAACCGTAATAACTCTGTTTGTTTGTCCAAGTGGGAGTAACTGTCATTTCTACTCACATTTCCTTTACAATTACGTATTTTCGCGCATAAGTCCTGCCGTAAAATATTCCGGTTGAGGCAGGACAAACGAATGAACCTAAAGTTAAAGTCTGGTTACCAAAAATAATGCGTCAAGTATTTTTTTGGGTAATTTCCTGTTGACTTTGTGTTCATACGTCACACAATCAAAGATGGCTGCTCTCAGGAATGAAGTCCATAGAAAAACATAACATATAACCAAGCCTGCTAAGCCTATTTGTGTAGACTTGCCGTCACTAAACATTAGAGATGTTATTGCCAGACTTACCTTTATCCAAGGTCAATTATGGGACAATTTACTGCATTTATGTGGATACCGTAGTGATTGCAATATTTTAAATTTTGTTTATCACGGTTTTAGTTCTTCCAAAGACAGATCCACTCACTTTTTCAATATTGCTTAGCCCTCTACAAATGTATCCAAAACACACGAATGTGGCGCGGTATTTAACCCCTGTCAGATATTCTCTAAGTAACTGTAAAGGCTCATTCACAATAAAAACTTAGTAGTAAACGCTAGGTTTTCATAAACTCATTTAATAACGTTTCGTCAAATAAATTCTGAGCATGTTTCAGCTCCATTTTCGATTTAGCTAGCCTAGGCCTTGCGGCTGGCGCTGATTGGTTCTTTCTTACTGTTAAGTTTATTTTTATTATTTAAAGTTTGATCGTTCCAAACTTAACCGTAGTCCAAAACTAAGTTTAAGTTTTGGTCATGAGCAATCGTGTGATCTTCCATAAGCCAAACCTTACTTTAAGTTGTAAGTTTACGGTTAAGTTTAAACGTGAATGGGCTTTAACGCGGCTGTGTTTGCAGATGGATCTACAGAGGAGGGGTCAACAAAAGGGCCGCGTCTATTGGCGTTGCTACTTCAACGCAGTCACGTGCTTCAAGCGGAAGTGACGTCACACACACACATAGATGTGGCGCGGTATTTAAAACCCTGTGTTTGCAGATGGATCTACAGAGGAGGGGTCAACAAAAGGGCCGCGTCTATTGGCGCTGCTACTTCAACGCAGTCACGTGCTTCAAGCGGAAGTGACGTCACACACACATAGATGTGGCGCGGTATTTAAAACCCTGTGTTTGCAGATGGATCTACAGAGGAGGGGTCAACAAAAGGGCCGCGTCTATTGGCGCTGCTACTTCAACGCAGTCACGTGCTTCAAGCGGAAGTGAGGTCACACACACACATAGATGTGGCGCGGTATTTAAAACACTGTGTTTGCAGATGGATCTACAGAGGAGGGGTCAACAAAAGGGCCGCGTCTATTGGCGTTGCTACTTCAACGCAGTCACGTGCTTCAAGCGGAAGTGACGTCACACACACACACAGATGTGGCGCGGTATTTAAAACACTGTGTTTGCAGATGGATCTACAGAGGAGGGGTCAACAGAAGGGCCGCGTCTATTGGCGTTGCTACTTCAACGCAGTCACGTGCTTCAAGCGGAAGTGACGTCACACACACACATAGATGTGGCGCGGTATTTAAAACACTGTGTTTGCAGATGGATCTACAGAGGAGGGGTCAACAAAAGGGCCGCGTCTATTGGCGCTGCTACAGCCGCGTTCACATAAATGACTAGTGACTACTGACTATTGACTATTGACTATTGATTAGTGACTAAGCGAATTGAACCATAGGCGATACGTGCTGACGTTCACACAACTTTACTTTTGACTTATGACTATTGACTATTGACTAACGAATTGAAGATATCTGGAAGTCATAGTTACAACCAATCACAACGTTCGCGTTCAGCCAATGAATGTGGAGCAACGGAAGTCAATACCACTATTCAATTACTGTCAAGTGTATATTTGTTTTTGACTATTTCCGGCGAATATTATTTATTTATTATTTTTATGAAGCTGTCAAACAATAAAACATTCTTATTTTGAAAACAAATCTTCAAAACAAACAAGAAACATACAAAACCTTCACAACTTGGTTAAGCCCATCATTAAACGTTTTAACTGGTGAACAGTTACTATCGCCATACCTCGTTTTCTTCATAATGTTGCAATTTTATTATTTTGACAGCTCGTTGTTTGTCAATCAGTTTGATTCATTTGTTCTAGGTGGCAGATCATACGTGTCAAAGAACTTAGTTGTGTAGTGTTCATATCTTTCTTTGGGTAGTCAATAATCACTAGTCAATAGTCAATAGTCAGTAATCAATAGTCATTTATGTGAATGCGGCTTACTTCAACGCAGTCACGTGCTTCAAGCGGAAGTGACGTCACACACACATAGATGTGGCGCGGTATTTAAAACCCTGTGTTTGCAGATGGATCTACAGAGGAGGGGTCAACAAAAGGGCCGCGTCTATTGGCGTTGCTACTTCAACGCAGTCACGTGCTTCAAGCGGAAGTGAGGTCACACATCAACAACATCCGGCGGCCATGCTCGCGTCACTACCCGACTACACTAGGGCTCTGACATCATGTATCCACACACGTTCTCTACGCTTTCATTCATTAGGTCAACAGGTCACGGAATTGCAACTTGACCACTCAAAATTAACTAGACGCATTCTGGTGGCAAGAAAATAAACTATTGTAAAGCGTTTAGCTGTCAATTGTCCATTGTTGTGCTATTATTAAATCATCAATGGCGGAGATCAGGAGGTTAATTCATTATACCGAGGAACACTCAATTGCCCCCCTCCTCCCCCCCCCCCCCCCTCCTTAAAGTGATTTTATGCACATTTGAGCCCCAACCGTCAACACCCGCTGAATAATGCAATATTGATCAAATGTTTAAGGTTTTGGCTGGTCTATGTAGGCCACTTTCACTGGAAACGCAATCTTCTCGAGCCAATCACAGAGTTGGCGAAACTAGCCCGTCAGAAACTCGCATCTTACTAAGTATTAGTATTAGTAACGTAATATGCTATCGATTAGTATAACAGTTGATCGTGTAGGCTTGTGGGTTTAGTGAAAATAGCAGGGAGTAGACTTGTACGGTTTGTCCTGTTTTTTAAAAAGAAGGTTGTGCCCCCTCGCCCCCCTTTGATTACGCCACTGCTCTAACAAAACCTTCCATCTTCAATATCCTTCCGGGTTCAAACGGCGGCAAAATATAGAAACAGTCGTCCCGAAACAACCTCGCACGTTCTGTCGTCATAGACGAGTGGTTCGCTGACCAACCAGCGAGCTCCATTTACAAATACCGATCGCTGATTGGCCCCGCATGACGAACGCGTCTAAAATGATGTTTCTTTAGGATTTTTAACAGAAAATATTTTACGCTAAACACCAATTTGCGATCACCAAGCTTGTGACAAATATTAAATTAATAAACCAAAAGACAACAATGAAACAAATGAATTGAATCGATGGATAAACAACAAGCTGTCAAAACATAATTTCTTCTGATTTTGGAAAACAAAACAAAAAACAAACAAATACACATACAAAACTTTCACTTAGTCGTTGTCTAGATCATTAAAAGTTTTAAATGGCGAGCAGTTACTATTGCTACACTTGTTTTTATTTCTATGGTTGCAATTTTATTATTTTGACAGCTGATGGTTTGTCCATCAGTTCAATTCATTTGTTCCATTGTTGTCTTACGGTGTTGCTAGTGCCCTATAGCTTCATCCTACCCTTTCTTAAAGACTTGTTTGACATTGTAAGAATGCGAGAACTTTCAGTAGCGTTCTCGCAAGTTTGTTTAAGCCCCGCCCACAATTATCGTAAATCGGGATCACAAACAAAATCTGGAAATCGTGAAATAGTTAACTTAGGCCTAGATGATTTGTATGGCGTTGTTCACAACTATATCGTAATGTCGTAACGATTGTAATCGGTAAATGAACGAGTGCAATCCCGATTACGATCACGATGCCGACAACTGTAGGCGGGGCTGTATAATTATGCTTATTTAATAAACATACACATATTTATGTATGAAAATTTCGCATATTCAAAATACCAACCTCGCTTTTCAATTGAAACAATTTAAAAGTATTGAAATCTGTTTGATGCACAATCACATTCACAAAGATGTATAGCTAAATGATTTACGAAGACATTTGGAGAAAAAGCTTTAAATGAATCTGAAAACGTTGTGTAGATGTGGAGCATAACAACGCAATGCAATGAAAATAGTTTCACGGTGACCATGGCTGTATTTCTATGGTGGTGTCTGTATTTTATGTAGTCATGTATGCATGGCGCACGTGATCTTTATGTGTGATCAAACTGGAGTTTTAGTTTCGACAGAGCTCGGAAAACCAGAACCTTAACTATCCTAGCGTTTGGTAGAATATTTAGCACACGTCTCGATTCTAAAATAACGATTGTGGCGCTGTCTCGTATAGGCTCCAGTTGCAAGCTTGCTTTACAACAATGAAACAAATGAAATAAATCGATGGACAAACAACAAGCTGTCAAACAATAAAATATTCTGATTTTGAAAACAAATCTTAAAACAAACAAGAAACATACAAAACTTTCACAACTTGGTTGCCCATCACCATCATTAAACGTTTTAACTGGTGAGCAGTTACTATCGTCATACCTCGTTTTCTTCATAATGTTGCAATTTTATTATTTTGACGGCTCGTTGTTTGTCCATCAGTTCGATTCATTTGTTACATTGTTGTAGTTCGGCTGTTACGTCACTTGCAAGTTCCCTATAGAACTTACGGAATTGCGGACAACTAAGTTTATTGGACCAATCATATCCTGTCGATCGATATCCGTAGCGACGAGAATGTGACGTAGTTGTTTGTCCGCACATATCTTGTATCGTAATCGAGGCTTGTGCTATTTGAATTGATTCTATCTGTTATTTCTAGAGGGCTTTGACTGTCTCTATCTCGATCCATCTGATTTTATCCCAATATTTCACGATTGTCTTGGATTGTTTCTGTGGTGCAGAGCAAGATGTATGGAAGTGATGAATTATGCAAAAGATGAATTAAAATTAAAAAGAAAACATGAAGTGTTTTATTATTTATATTTTGTTTCCTTATCGATTCTCCCATTATAGTTAACTTAAGACACGTCACTTCAAATCTGAAGCGGATGTCAAGATCTCAGTTCAAGATAATTCTTGTGGCTTGTTTTGTTAGGTGTGTTTGTTCCCGTTTCCAATGTTACGATTCAATTCAATGGTTCGATTGCCAACCACGCAACTAAATGTTGGTGGTGGTGGTGCAAATTTATAAACAATCAACTCAGTCACACTTGAAGTATCGATTTGTAAGAGAACCTGAGTATATTCACTTTAACTTGATACCTTCTGAATAATCTCAAGTAGGCCTACATCTTATTTCAGCGTATATAAACATACCTAAGTGTCATGCCATAGATTAGAGATAATTACGTAAGTTTCAGGCGCTGTCTGTCATTCGAAAATTACGAAACGTCACACATAGTAGGTCTATCGATTTGTCAGAGAACCTGAGTAGGCCTATACTTATTTAAGTTGATACCCTCTAATTAATCTCAATTACATCTTCTTTCAGCGTATACAAACAAACCTGCGTGACATACCACAGATTTTGAGATAATTACGTAAGTTTCAGGGGCTGTCCGTCATTAAAAAAATTACGTTATGTCACACAAAGTATCGATTTGTAAGAGAAAATAAGTATATTCCTTTAACTTGATTCCTTCGAATTATTCTCAATTACATCTACTTTCAGCGTATTTAAACATACCTGCGTGACATACCACAGATGTTGAGATAATTACGTGAGTTTCACTTTCAGGCGCTGTATGTCATTCAAAAATTACGTTTATGTCACACAAAGTATCGATTTGTCAAAGAACTTTCGTATATTCACTTCACTTGATTCCTTCAAATTAATCTCAATTATACATCTTCCTTCAGCGTATATAAACATACCTGCATGACATACCACAGATTTTGCTTGATTGATTGATATTTGGGCTTAACGTCTCATATTTTTTGCAACGAGGCTAATCGAGACAGTTGAGATAATTACGTAAGTTTCAGGGGCTGTCTGTCATTAAAAAAATTACGTCATGTTACACAAACTATCGATTTGTTTTAACTTGATGCCTTCTAATTCATCTCAATTACATCTACTTTCAGCGTAGGCCTATATAAACATGCCTGCGGGACATACCACCGATTTTGAGATAATTACGTAAGTTTGTAGAAATTTGAGGTGCCAATCTCGTACATTTTTGTATGCATGTTAGGCCAATGCCCGGTCTCATTTCGCCAGCCGCTTGTTGACGGAATAAACTCTGCTGACTGTGAGTTGAGTGAGTGCGTGATTGTGTGAGTCAGCGTCTGCTAATGCGACCTGCATATGTAGAGCCCCCCCCCCCCCCCCCCCCCCTGTTGCAATCGACCGCGTTGTCTCCAGGACACCTTTTCCCCAAAAATTACAAACCGGTAAAAATACGTCTTTTCAATGAATCTCTCGGGACACCGGTACAAGTGTTCCGATAACGGTACTGTACCGGCCAAACCGCCAACCGGTACGTCTGGCCTAATCACCCACTCATCGTCTCGATTAGCCTCGTTGCAAAAATATGGCGGAGTGGCTATTTGCACCCAAGTTGGGTGAGCGCAACATTTAATATGCTATTTTTACCCAAGTTCTGCGCATGCGCGGGTGTGTCCAGCATGTTGTTTTCACTCAAGTTGGGTGTGTCCAACACTTAAAATGCTATTTGCACCCAAGTTGTTTTCACCCAAGTTGGGTGTGTCCAACACTTAAAATGCTATTTGCACCCAAGTTGTTTTCACCCAAGTTGGGTGTGTCCAACACTTAAAATGCTATTTGCACCCAAGTTATTTTCACCCAAGCTGGGTGTGTCCAACATTTAAAATGCTATTTGCACCCAAGTTATTTTCACCAATGACCCAACACTTAAAATTCTATTTGCACCCACGTTGTTTTCACCCAAGTTGGGGTTCACTTGGGTGCAAATAGCTTTTAAATGTTGGGCACACCCAACTTGGGTGAAAACAACATGGGTGCAAATAGAATTTTAAGTGTTCGACACACCCAGCTTGGGTGAAAACAACATGGGTGCAAATAGAATTTTAAGTGTTCGACACACCCAGCTTGGGTGAAAATAACTTGGGTGCAAATAGCATTTTAAGTGTTGGACACACCCAAACCCAACTTGGGTGTAAGCCACTTGGGTGCAAATAGCATTTTAAATGTTGGACACACCCAACTTGGGTGAAAACAACTTGGGTGCAAATAGCACTTTTAAGTGTTGGACACACCCAACTTGGGTGAAAACAACTTGGGTGCAAATAGCATTTTAAATGCTGGACACACCCGCGCATGCGCAGAACTTGGGGGAAAATAGCATTTTAAATGTTGCGCTCACCCAACTTGGGTGCAAATAGAGGCAGCCAAAATATGGGACGTAAAACCTCAAATATCATCCATCATCTTTAAATACACATTGTAGTTTACACAGTGTGCCGCGGTAAATATAGAAATAATTGATGGATCAATAATCGAATTACCTTGAGATCTGTTGGTATTTTGATGACTTTCATTTTGAAGCACATGGAAGATCGGATTCAGATGTGAGGTTAGGTCTAGAGTCTGCCGGGGGAATATTTTCCGCACACGTTTGTTGAGTATTTACTCAATTTGGATCAATGCCATCAACAAAAACAGTAGGCCTAGGTTCAGTACACTGATTAGAATAAAACCTAGTCTTATTTGATTGAAAACGAGGCATTATAGTAGCTATAATTCACAGAAACACACTCAACACTTGCACATGTCAAAACTTGCGAACAGTGTGAGTTCAGCTCCAACTCCAAGTCGAAAAGGAACTAACTTAATGCCAACGTTTGAAAGAAGAAATCCACTAGGTACAAAACAAAACCCGCTGCCATCTTTTTTCAAATTCGAGTTATCTACTCGCAGAAGTGTTGGATGTGTGCCGAGTGTTAAAATACGCAATATATGGCGTGTTTATATTGATTCAAACATTGATTTTACCCATTTGTCTTGTGTCAATTGCTTATAACGACATATTATTACATTCAGAAAAGTGCTGACAAAAATAATAAATATAATTTTAAAAAAAAAATCGGTTGACTCATTTTTTGCCGACGTCATGGGCGAAGGATAGTCTCTACGTCAAAAACCGCAGAAAATGTTCATTATTAAATTATATCTCAAGAGTGTGACGAGAAATCGAAAATCTAAATCAGCAGCGCACTGTGCTTTGGTAAGCCCTACAGATTCAATAAAATATTATGACCATTAGAGTAGTATTTTGATTATAATTCGATAATTAGTAATAAAATTAATTATTTATAAAAAAACATACTGATTAAGTTACGACTTAGAGCATTCAATGTGTAAATGTGTAGGGCTTACTAAACTAAAGTGCGCTGTTGATTCAGATTTTCTATTTCAAAGCCCATTCTTGTGATATAATTTAAAAATGAAAATTTTGTGCGGTTTTTGAAGTAGAGGTATCCTTCCCTGTTAATAATGGGGTTCTTACACTGACTGAAATCAGCTGTCATAAGAAGCGGGGGGGGGGGGGGGTGGACCAGTCCGGCCCACCGGGCAACCGGGCAAATGCCCGGTGGCCTTTTTGTCTACCAAAATGGCCTGCTGTTCAAGCAAGGGCTACCGAAATAAAAATGCTTTATAGTAAGTCGGCTCCGGTTATCCGGTTTATTAACGAAAGACAATATGCTTGATACAGGTCAGGCAGTGTTGAATTCAGAGTTTTGTCCCCGGGGGTGCTATTTCTAATCACGGGGTGTAGACATCGAATGAGTGGTGAGGGGGGGGGGGGGCAAATTTTCAAAACCACTGCTGCTTCCACTTCACTTTTACTGATTAACTGTCAAGTGTTCTGATACAAAAGTACTATTAAAAGTACTATTTTAGTGTTTACACAAAAATACATGTTCAACAAATGTGAGTGTAAGTATTCCATGTTGACATGTTTACTGAGAGCTGGCCAGTTGATGTCCAGTTGAATTTGAGACGGAGTTAGATAAGCCTGGCCCTTCTCTGCTCGTTTCTGCTGGTTTCAGCTCTCTCGTCACGTACTTTTGTGAAACACAGACAACTTTCATTACTTATTAAACCCTCAAAGCGATAATTATTTCCGTGCCATTCCTAGAGCGTGCACCCAATTTATTCCCGGGGGGGGCGAATGACAATTCCCGAGGGGGCTTGCCCCCCCCCCCCCCCCCCTCCCCGAGCGAGATCATAGCTGAATTCAACAGTGAGGTCAGGCAAGCGGCTATTTTATCTGTGTATGCACCCAGCTGTATGAAACAGACACCTCTAATAATTTAAAATAAATATGGAAGGTGACTGTGAAGGTAATGGTGGGTTGACAAACTGAAACCTGTACCAATTGTGCTCAAATCGTGCAAGGGATGTGCGTTGTTTTCTTGTTTTGCACTACAAAAAATTTCAGTATTGCATTCGTTACGTTATATTTTTCTGAAACGCTCAGAAAACACTCTAAAAGACACATTTTTCAATTTCACCTGCGGCGCTTTTGTTGAGGGTTCTGCCCCTCAACTTAACCCTCTAAACTCCCCGTGCTTTTTTTGCGTGCAAAGATGTCTCCCTCCTTCCCTCCAGCACCTCCAGCTTGAGTTTAAAATATGGCAACTTTACCCAACAATAATTAGAATTATTTATGCTTATGGCTTGACAGAAAAACGTTAAAAATAGACAAGACTGTGATAAAATAATCGATGAGGTATCAATGATGAGTGAACTGTTAAAGAAGCAATTAATTTACTAGAATACCAGGTATGTCCACCTCCGATTACGCCGTGTAGCAGAATTTCGATGAGATTCATGTATCTGTCTATATTCCGTATAGATAAATTATTTTTCAAATGTGTTATATTGATAACCTCCGCCCCCTCCCCCCCCCCCCCCCCCCCCCAATTATTGGCCTGACTGTTTTGCCCGGCCTGCTTTTTAGCACCAGTTCGCCCCTGGAAGCGAGCTACTATAATAAATGGTAAAATTATCACCAATTTAGAATCATTCAATCAATTTTTTTTTTTTATATTTATTTATTTATTATTATTACATTACATTACATTTTACATAATACATTTACATAATTTGCATTTCTTTTTACATCTCTCTCAGTTCAAGATTACAATAACAATTACAATTGCACGTGCATGGTTATATTAGCAATCACATTAAATTTAACTAAGTTACAATTTAGCTGATAAAGATATTGATGAGTTGTTAAATTACATTATTATATGCTACAAAGGAATTATAATTTATTCTCATAAAAATATTTATAAAATAAAAATGTAAAATATAAAACATAATATGATAAAAAATGTAAAATGTAATACTGCTGATACCACAAAGGTTAGAATAATAATAATTGAAGTAATCAATCAATCAATAGAATCATATTTCTCTGATTACAAACGCCTGTGGTATGCATGTATATTACCCACACAAATAGACCGGGAGATATAAGAACTAATAATTAATTATGACGTCGGTAATTATGATGACGTCGATCGACAACCGTACTAGTAGCGTCATCTCTCGGAGAACACTAGTACTGCGTGAACACTGTGCGCTCTGAACAGTAGCGCTACCTGGCGTGTACAAACACAACCAACACTCGGAACTGTGTCGCCATCTGTTGCGGTAACGTTTAAACCAGAGTCGATAAAGAAGTATCCTCTTGTCATGAAACACGATCCACCGTACATCCACTAGCGTTGCTGGATGAGTGTGAAGCAACGATCCAAACCACAATTGGCGGCCTCGTTATCGTAATCGGGATCGGGATTGCAATAGTACATTTTCTCATGCTAAATCATTACGACATTACGACGTTATTGTGAACAGCGCCATAAGAATCATGTAAGTTAACTTTTTCATGATTTCCGGATTGAGTTTACAATCCCGATACCGATAACTGGGCTTAACAGGGAAGGATACCTCTACGTCAAAATCCACACACAAAATTCATTTATAAACTACATCACGAGAATGGGCTTCAAAATCGAAAATCTGAATCAACAGCGCACTGTGATTAAGTAAGCTCTACAAAGTGAATGCTCTAAGTTGTGTCTTACATTGTAATCAGTACGTTTTTTATATAAAGTTAATTTTATTACTAATTTTGGAATTAATAATCAAAATAACTACGCTTATGGTTATATTTCATTCAGTCTGTAGGGCTTACCAAAACACTGTGCGCTGTTGATTTAGATTTTCGATTTGTTGTTGCAATCTTGAGATATAATTAAATAATAAAAATTGTCTGCGGTTTTTGACGTAGAGACTACCCTTCGCTCTTAATTGTTGTCGTGTAGGCCGTGGCGCTATCTAAAGCAGCCTAACCTCCTTGCCCTCCTGTTTTCCTGATCCCCTATCTACGACGTGAGTAACGATCTGCCTAGTTAGTATGCATTCACCTGCGCTGCTTGCCAGTGTTACTATGCGGGCCGTAACCCACTGGTATGACAAACACGTGTTAGGGAAGATTAAGAGGGTTTAGACAAGATTTATTTTTATAAATATGTATATTATTTTATTTACCTTATACTCTTGCGTAATTAACAAACGAGAAGAGAAAATATATTCAGCGAAAAAAGTTGTTTTTCATTTTTGCCATCGTGACGATAGCGGTGTCTATTTGCACTTTTGAGGTGCGCCGTAGAGAATTTGTACTATTTTCACCACAGTGTACAACACTACCGCCGCTCCCAGCGCTAGCACGCCCACGACATCTAGTAGCCAGTATTGGTACCAAGCGAGCATAGCGCTCTAGCGGCAGCGTACAACACTAGCGCCAGCAGGGCCGCTCCCAGCGCTAGCACGCCCACGACATCTAGTAGCCAGTATTGGTACCAAGCGAGGTCGAGCGCGGCGCAACGCAGATGCACAGCCCCCTTGTGTCTGAGAACATACTCTGTCCAGAACACCGCCTTGTCTATTGGAGGAATGAGCTGATCGCGGAGCCTCAAGGAAGCCAGCCGGGCGTTCTCCAGGTATCTGCAACCAATCACATACATTGCTTTAGAGAAGATGTGTGGGCGCTGCCATCTTGCAAGCAGACGCCATTGTAGTGCTGCTGCAAACTTGAAGGCTCTATTATTGTTTCATATTGTTTAAAAAATAAAACCGCAAACTATATGGGACCCTAATTGATCTCTGCTGGCGGTTGGGACTTGGTCCCAGACGCCTTTTTACCAACGCAAGTATTTTTAGGACCACCCCCCCCCCCCCCCCCCCCCTCCAATCTCTGCCAAACCGACAGTTTGCAACCTGTGTGGACATACATTACGCAAACTACATTCCATAGGTTATCAAACTATGTGCTTTTCTAATGTACAAGGACATTATTTCTAGTGCATAATGACACGTGTGTAGGGAAGCTGGGTTGAGACACAACAATATTATATCCGTCAAAATATGTAAATGTATTTATTAGTGACAACTTAACTTCAACGTTACACATGTAATCCAGAAGGGATGCTTCACACAGTCACATATAGTCCTGAAGGGATTTATTCACACAGTCACATATAGTCCTGAAGGGGTTACTCACACAGTCACATATAGTCCTGAAGGGGTTACTCACACAGTCACATATAGTCCTGAAGGGATTTATTCACACAGTCACATATAGTCCTGAAGGGATTTATTCACACAGTCACATATAGTCCTGAAGGGATTTATTCACACAGTCACATATAGTCCTGAAGGGATTTATTCACACAGTCACATAAAGTCCTGAAGGGGTTACTCACACAGTCACATATAGTCCTGAAGGGGTTACTCACACAGTCACATATAGTCCTGAAGGGATTTATTCACACAGTCACATATAGTCCAGAAGGGATGCTTCACACAGTCACATATAGTCCTGAAGGGATTTATTCACACAGTCACATATAGTCCTGAAGGGATTTATTCACACAGTCACATATAGTCCTGAAGGGGTTACTTACACAGTCACATATAGTCCTGAAGGGATAATACTATTAACACTAAGTATATGATTTAGCCAACGCACCACTCAGTACAACACACGATGCCGGTAGCCCGCGCGGATCAACCCCCGAACCGCTGTTGCTGCCGAGCACGAGCCCCGTGTCTTACCCCAAGACACTCTACTCGAGAACTGGCCTGACCACATGGCCATCAGCCGACCGCTCTCCGTTCCTCCCCCACCCCTCTCCAGCTACCCACTACCTTACTGTCTTTGACACCAGTCGTCTGCGACATTACCCCCCCCCCCCCTTAAGGCGTGAACTATGAACCCATTTGCGCCCATTGTGGCGTAGCTAGCCATGGGTGCAGCTGGTCGGCGTTGGCACGGCCTGCCTTTTTCTTCGTAGCTACCTCCACTAGCTCGAATGAATTTGGTGCCAGACGCTTAACAATGCGGAATGGACCCGAACGTCGTGCCGCTAGCCCTGATGCGATTCCTTGCGTGGCACTGCTTAAGGTGTGTAAGTCCTTCAGCACCAAATCACCCACGTCAAACCCGTGGTGACGGCGAGCTGCATCGTAGCTTGCTTTACGCGATACCTGTGTAGCCGCGATGTGGGACTTAGCCCAGCGCATGGCCTCTATAAGCTTGGATTGCAGATCGGTTGCATAATCATGGATATCGACTGGAGTGGGTGGTGCCCCTGATGGTGTATCATGGTCCCATGGCGTTCGAAGCTCTCGGCCGTATGTGAGATACGCTGGAGAGTATCCTGTGACCTCACTCTCAGCGGTTCGTAAGGCAAATGCCAGGGAATGGAGGTGGTCGTCCCAACGTTTGTGGTTCTCACAATAACATCGAATGGCAGTTTTGAGTATGCCATTGTGGCGCTCGACTTGTTGCCCACAAGGGCGATAAGGCACAGTGTGTCTGTCAGAGATACAAAGCTTGGCCATTACGGACTTCCATATCTTGGAGACAAACTGCTTTCCATTGTCACTAGACACGGCTTCAGGAAAGCCATGCCTGCAGAAAAGTTCCATAACCTTCTCGAGAATCACTTTTGAGGTAGGTGTCCTAATGGGGAAAATCTCCGGGTACCGGGTGAACTTGTCAACCACCACCAGAATGTAGGAAAATCCCTGGGATGATCGTGGTAGCGGCCCTATTAGGTCTATGCTTATTTCGGAAAATGGTTTTAATGAGGGGGTACTGTGCATCAATCCATAGGGTTTTTTGTTTCGCTGCTTCACCCGTTGGCATGTTTGACAGGAACGTACAAAAAGCAAAACGTCCTGCCGCATACCGATCCACGAGTACTTCTCCTGTACTCGACGCAACGTTTTATAAAAACCGAAATGGCTGCTCAAGGGATGCGCGTGAACCGCCTGGAGTACCAGCGCTCGTAGCGATGTGGGTAACCATACAGTTGGAGCAGCAGACGCCCTGACTCGCCATATGACCCCGTTGACGTCGATTTCGCTTTTGGCCGCCATATCGAGGACACGCCTCGAGAAAGGTTCCCCAGAAGGTGGTGGTTCGCCCGTGATTGCTGCTCTGACGGCGCGAAGCTCGTCATCTGAACGCTGCTCTTCACCCATCCGTAGTAAATCCGCCAATGGAGAAACATCTAAGTCTACAACTTGTACCTGATGCACCGGCAGTTCAAACTTGACCCTACCCTTGGCTTCCTCCACCTCTAGTGGAAAGAGGACTTCCGGCAAACGTGGCGGTGTCATTGAGTTTGATCGATCCATAACGGGCGATCGACTGAGGGCATCTGCAGGTATGTTTGACGTACCTCTCCTGTATTTTATAGTGCAATCTAAGCCCTGAAGGCGGAGGACCCATCTGTGGACACGGCTGGATGCGAGGTCCGTGCTAAACATCCAAGAGAGAGATGCATGGTCACAAACGATGTCGAAATGGGACATGTCGACATACGGCCTAAATTTTTCGACGGCCCATACTACCGCCAGGCATTCCCATTCCTGAACCGTATACCGCTGTTCGTGTTTATTCAATGTTCTGCTGATGAATGATACCGGTAACAGCTGAGCGACACCAGTGGTAGGATGGATGTGCTCTTGCAGTAATACAGCGCCCAGTCCCACTCCACTCGCATCGGTTTCGATGACAAAGGGCTTGTTTAAATCCGGCAAAGCCAGAGTTGTGACATTAATTAGGGATTTCTTCAAGTTTTGGAAAGCTTCAATTTGCAGATGGGACCACATCCAAGGAGTATTTTTTTGTAACAGAATGGTAAGATTTTTTGCAACAGACGAAAACTGCGGGATAAATGCCCTATAAAATCCTACCAGTCCTAGGAAAGCTTGCAACTCCTTAATTGATGACGGTGCGGGAAAGTGTTGAATGGCATCTGGAATGGCTTCTGTGGGTTGGGGCTAACCCCCCCACGGTGGATAATGTGTCCTAGAAAGTCGAGGGACGTCCTGAATAGCTGCAGCTTGTCTGGATTAATTGTTAGACCTGCGTCTCGGAGCCTGCGAAAAATCTCCTCTAAATGTGCGAGATGTTCTTCCAAGGTTGCTGAAAATATGATAATATCATCCATGAAAGCCATGCAGAAACGGTGCGATATACCCTTTAACACTGTGTCCATGAGCCGTTGAAAGGTCGCCGGACCGCCGGCAAGCCCGAATGGCATTCTGATGAATTCGTATGTGCCGCGGTGGCATACGAATGCTGTCTTGTGCGCATCCTGCGGTGCCATGGTGATCTGGAAGAAACCCTGTGATAAATCAATGGTGGAAAACCACCGGGCAGATCCCAGTTGCGCCAAGACCCAGTCAGTCCGCGGCATCGGCCACTTTGCCACCTCAGTGATGCTGTTTAAACGTCGGTAGTCAACGGCCAATCTGTAGCCGCCCGATTTTTTGGGCACCAAAACCGGCGCACTAGCCCAAGAGCTTTCAGAGGGGCGGATTAGCTTCTGATCTATCAACTCATCAAGTAGCACATCCATTACCGCTCGCTTTGTGTGGTTCACCGGACGCAACCGACATTTAACTGGTGGTCCCGAGGTAGTCTTGATTGTGTGGGAGACCAGATTGGTGACTCCCGGAAATTTTGAGAAAAGCGGTCGATATGTGGTGATTAGGCTAGCTAGTCGTTTCCGATGCGTGGGTGGGCAAGAGGACGTACAATCGGTTATGTCCGTGGTCACCATATTAGAAACAGACACATCATGGCTAAGATCCTGTTGGGGTGGCAATGTATGAAGTGAGGTAGCAGGCCTAACCTCTCTCCTCCCCAGGGACCACTGTTCACTCCCTAGTGCGAGAACGACCTTGAATGCACGAAGAAAATCACGGCCCAGTATGATATCCCGTCGTAGGTCTGGTAGGAATAGGAAGGTTTGATTGTGGATAACCTCTCCCTTTTGAATTGGCACCTGCATTCGAGCGTGACAGCTTGTGCTGCCTGACGCCATCAACAATGCACAGCTGCCGCTATCCGCCGTGAAACCCATATTCTGCAATGCCGAAAACACCTCCGGGCCTAGCAGAGAACAACTAGAACCTGTATCCAACAATGCTCTGAACTTGCGTCACGCGACGTCGATAAAAAGAGTAGGTTCATCGTCCACAAAATTGAGGTCCGTACTTGGGGTTTCACCCACTCCGTGCAATGATGACATCGTAGTCTCTCCTGGAGCAGAGAAGTCTTCCCGAGTGCTCTCCTGACTTATGCCTGGGTTTGGTACCACCTTTGCTGTTTGATATGCGCAGTGCTGTGCAGGTGGCATTACTGTAACTGCGCCGGCTCGTTTCCCGCCCGAAGAGGGCAATTTCGTTTGAAGTGACGGGGAGACCCACACTTCCAACAAGAGTTATTCGCTTGCCCAACCTTTGTGTCACCAGCTGACGTATGGAGAGGAAGGCTTGCTTGAGATGGCATTGTATTGGCCATGCCAAAAAATGCTAGGTCTTTTGCTATGCAACTGGCAGGTTGTGGAGGAGGCTTATAAGTCGACTGCCGCCATATTATGGCTTGGATGTCTGGTGCTGCCTGAGCCATGTGCTGGAGGGAAGAGAATGAGCGGCCCTGCACAAATGGGTAAAATTTGGGGTGCATCTGGCGGAAAACACGTTGCACCTTCTCTTGCTCAGATATATGGGTCCCTAACCTGTCATAATAACTGGCGATCGTTCGTATGTAAGCAGATAATGGCTCTTCCGGGTGCTGTGTCCTGGCTTCGAGCTCTGCTTGCAAGCCGGCGCGGTAATCCGGACTTCCAAACTCCGCTTGAAACGCTGTACAAAATGCCTCCCACGTAGGAAATCCCCCCACAAAACTCCACCACCGGAAAGCATCCCCAATCAGTGACACTGGCAAAACTTGAGTCACCATTACATTCTGCGACAGACCATGGGCTCTTCCGTAACATTCAAGCTTGCCAATGAATTCCTGGGGCGGACATTGGTCCCCATAGCCCCAAAATGAAGGCAACTCCATGTGCGACACGAACTGTCGTGGCGCTGATAGTGGGGTTGAATGTGCCACTAGTGGCCGGTGTGCCGCCCCTGCACAAAACGATTGGGAAGCCCCACCGCCTCCCACTGCTGCGATATTGGCCGCTACATGTTTCAATTCCGCGGCTGAAATACCTGAACCCGCCAGGGCGCCACGTGACAGCAAGGCCTCATCTGCTGTAGGTCGCAAGTTTCGGCTCATGTCTGTCGCCGCGAGGATGCTGCGTGGAGCGGAGAGGTCCGCCACTGGACCACGGAAGTCACGTACCGGCTCGGCCGACGCTGCAACACTGCTTTGCACGGGGAGGTCCGCCACTGGACGGCGGAAGTCACGTACCGGTTCGGCCGACGCTGCAACACTGCTTTGCACAGAGAGGTCCGCCACTGGACGGCTGAAGTCACGTACCGGTTCAGCCGACGCCGTAACACTGCTTTGCACGGGTAGGTCCGCCACTGGACCGCGGAAGTCACGTACCGGTTCGGCCGACGCCGTAACACTGCTTTGCACAGAGAGGTCCGCCACTGGACGGCTGAAGTCACGTACCGGTTCAGCCGACGCCGTAACACTGCTTTGCACAGAGAGGTCCGCCACTGGACGGCTGAAGTCACGTACCGGTTCAGCCGACGCCGTAACACTGCTTTGCACGGGTAGGTCCGCCACTGGACCGCGGAAGTCACGTACCGGTTCGGCCGACGCCGTAACACTGCTTTGCACGGGTAGGTCCGCCACTGTACCGCGGAAGTCACGTACCGGTTCGGCCGACGCCGTAACACTGCTTTGCACGGGTAGGTCCGCCACTGTACCGCGGAAGTCACGTACCGGTTCGGCCGACGCCGTAACACTGCTTTGCACGGGTAGGTCCGCCACTGGACCGCGGAATGTATCCTGGTGTAAAACAGACCCCGTAGCCAAACTGGCAGCTGTTGGGGTGCAAGCATTCCACGGAGTAGGGGCGCCATTCTGTCCCGCGCTTGACCCACTTACAGGTGGCTGACCGGCCGACAGTGCCGAACGCAAGGACTGATACAGGCTGTCTTGGTCTTCTGCCCGCAGACGCATGATGGCCTGCACGATGTCTAGCGGGAAAGTTTCCATGTCCACGTTAGCACTTGCCATGTCACTTGTTCACTCACGCACTCGTGTTAGCCAACCCTCACAATTACGAGGTGTCCATAAGCCGTTTGGACGAGCCCCCAATTGACACGTGTGTAGGGAAGCTGGGTTGAGACACAACAATATTATATCCGTCAAAATATGTAAATGTATTTATTAGTGACAACTTAACTTACACGTTACACATGTAATCCAGAAGGGATGCTTCACACAGTCACATATAGTCCTGAAGGGATTTATTCACACAGTCACATATAGTCCTGAAGGGGTTACTCACACAGTCACATATAGTCCTGAAGGGATAATACTATTAACACTAAGTATATGATTTAGCCAACGCACCACTCAGTACAACACACGATGCCGGTAGCCCGCGCGGATCAACCCCCGAACCGCTGTTGCTGCCGAGCACGAGCCCCGTGTCTTACCCCAAGACACTCTACTCGAGAACTGGCCTGACCACATGGCCATCAGCCGACCGCTCTCCGTTCCTCCCCCACCCCTCTCCAGCTACCCACTACCTTACTGTCTTTGACACCAGTCGTCTGCGACAATAAATAATATACCAGTTTAAAATGATTTCGGACTCATGCAGAGATTTAATCACACGGTCCTCTATTAAAAACTAGTTTTCAAATGTTATGTCAAGGATTACTATTAGCCTTCATTTTATATTTTAAATAACTGTTGAATATTGTCGTTGATGATAAAGGAGGATTAAAACCAATGTTAGGGTCTTATGGCCGTATGCATAGTCCCGACTCAAGCCTGCCTCAACTTAGCTTCTTCTCAGCCTCGCTCAACCACCAATCACGGAACGGCATTGCCATGTGGAGGGCTCCCTTATTGGTAGCTAGGTGAGGCTAAGGAGAGGCTGAGTTGAGGAGGGCTTGAGTGTGAACTACGCATTCGGGCCTTAGATCATTTTGCAAGTGGTCTACTGTCCTACCTGGGGTCGTACAACACAGCATTCAACGCCCGCTGCAGTGTCTCTCTGCTGATGTTGTCGTAGTCTAAACGCACACCGAGGTGTTGCACTAGGTCCGTGTTTGTACACTGTCCTACCTGGGGTCGTACAACACAGCATTCAACGCCCGCTGCAGTGTCTCTCTGCTGATGTTGTCGTAGTCTAAACGTACACCAAGGTGTTGCACTAGGTCCGTGTTTGTACACTGTCCTACCTGGGGTCGTACAACACAGCATTCAACGCCCGCTTCAGTGTCTCTCTGCTGATGTTGTCGTAGTCTAAACGTACACCAAGGTGTTGCACTAGGTCCGTGTTTGTACACTGTCCTACCTGGGGTCGTACAACACAGCATTCAACGCCCGCTGCAGTGTCTGCCTGCTGATGTTGTCGTAGTCTAGACGTACACCAAGGTGTTGCACTAGGTCCGTGTTTGTATACTGTTCTACCTGGGGTCGTACAACACAGCATTCAACGCCCGCTGCAGTGTCTCTCTGCTGATGTTGTCGTAGTCTAGACGTACACCAAGGTGTTGCACTGGGTCCGTGTTTGTAAACTGTCCTACCTGGGGTCGTACAACACAGCATTCAACGCCCGCTGCAGTGTCTCTCTGCTGATGTTGTCGTAGTCTAGACGTACACCAAGGTGCTGCACTGGGTCCGTGTTTGTAAACTGTCCTACCTGGGGTCGTACAACACAGCATTCAACGCCCGCTGCAGTGTCTCTCTGCTGATGTTGTCGTAGTCTAGACGTACACCAAGGTGTTGCACTAGGTCCGTGTTTGTATACTGTTCTACCTGGGGTCGTACAACACAGCATTCAACGCCCGCTGCAGTGTCTCTCTGCTGATGTTGTCGTAGTCTAAACGTACACCAAGGTGTTGCACTAGGTCCGTGTTTGTACACTGTCCTACCTGGGGTCGTACAACACAGCATTCAACGCCCGCTTCAGTGTCTCTCTGCTGATGTTGTCGTAGTCTAAACGTACACCAAGGTGTTGCACTAGGTCCGTGTTTGTACACTGTCCTACCTGGGGTCGTACAACACAGCATTCAACGCCCGCTGCAGTGTCTCTCTGCTGATGTTGTCGTAGTCTAGACGTACACCAAGGTGTTGCACTAGGTCCGTGTTTGTATACTGTTCTACCTGGGGTCGTACAACACAGCATTCAACGCCCGCTGCAGTGTCTCTCTGCTGATGTTGTCGTAGTCTAAACGTACACCGAGGTGTTGCACTAGGGCCGTGTTTGTATACTGTCCTACCTGGGGTCGTACAACACAGCATTCAACGCCCGCTGCAGTGTCTCTCTGCTGATGTTGTCGTAGTCTAGACGTACACCAAGGTGCTGCACTGGGTCCGTGTTTGTAAACTGTCCTACCTGGGGTCGTACAACACAGCATTCAACGCCCGCTGCAGTGTCTCTCTGCTGATGTTGTCGTAGTCTAGACGTACACCAAGGTGTTGCACTGGGTCCGTGTTTGTAAACTGTCCTACCTGGGGTCGTACAACACAGCATTCAACGCCCGCTGCAGTGTCTCTCTGCTGATGTTGTCGTAGTCTAGACGTACACCAAGGTGTTGCACTAGGTCCGTGTTTGTATACTGTCCTACCTGGGGTCGTACAACACAGCATTCAACGCCCGCTGCAGTGTCTCTCTGCTGATGTTGTCGTAGTCTAGACGTACACCAAGGTGTTGCACTGGGTCCGTGTTTGTAAACTGTCCTACCTGGGGTCGTACAACACAGCATTCAACGCCCACTGCAGTGTCTGTCTGCTGATGTTGTCGTAGTCTAAACGCACACTAAGGTGTTGCACTAGGTCCGTGTTTGTACACTGTCCTACCTGGGGTCGTACAACACAGCATTCAACGCCCGCTGCAGTGTCTCTCTGCTGATGTTGTCGTAGTCTAAACGCACACCAAGGTGTTGCACTAGGTCCGTGTTTGTACACTGTCCTACCTGGGGTCGTACAACACAGCATTCAACGCCCGCTGCAGTGTCTCTCTGCTGATGTTGTCGTAGTCTAAACGTACACCAAGGTGCTGCACTGGGTCCGTGTTTGTAAACTGTCCTACCTGGGGTCGTACAACACAGCATTCAACGCCCACTGCAGTGTCTGTCTGCTGATGTTGTCGTAGTCTAAACGCACACCAAGGTGTTGCACTAGGTCCGTGTTTGTAAACTGTCCTACCTGGGGTCGTACAACACAGCATTCAACGCCCGCTGCAGTGTCTGCCTGCTGATGTTGTCGTAGTCTAAACGCACACCAAGGTGTTGCACTAGGTCCGTGTTAGTAAACTGTCCTACCTGGGGTCGTACAACACAGCATTCAACGCCCGCTGCAGTGTCTCTCTGCTGATGTTGTCGTAGTCTAAACGTACACCAAGGTGTTGCACTAGGTCCGTGTTTGTATACTGTCCTACCTGGGGTCGTACAACACAGCATTCAACGCCCGCTGCAGTGTCATTCTGCTGATGTTGTCGTAGTCTAAACGTACACCAAGGTGTTGCACTAGGTCCGTGTTTGTATACTGTCCTACCTGGGGTCGTACAACACAGCATTCAACGCCCGCTGCAGTGTCTGTCTGCTGATGTTGTCGTAGTCTAAACGTACACCAAGGTGTTGCACTAGGTCCGTGTTTGTATACTGTTCTACCTGGGGTCGTACAACACAGCATTCAACGCCCGCTGCAGTGTCTCTCTGCTGATGTTGTCGTAGTCTAAACGTACACCAAGGTGCTGCACTGGGTCCGTGTTTGTATACTGTCCTACCTGGGGTCGTACAACACAGCATTCAACGCCCGCTGCAGTGTCTGCCTGCTGATGTTGTCGTAGTCTAAACGCACACCGAACCCAAGGTGTTGCACTCGGTCCGTGTTTGTAAACTGGTCACCGTTGATCGGTATCCCAACCATGGGAACGGCGTGGTAGATCGCTTCTTGCGTGCTCAACATTCCGCCGTGACTCAGGAGAACCTTCACGTTGCGGTGAGCTGAGGATACAGGGTTGCCACAGTTCACGTTAGCCTGCTCAACAGCGTTGCCAACTACTCGAGATTATACATGGTCTTCCTTGACTTAATAAGTTGGTCACTAAAATAAACTGAAACGATGAGTTAGGGCCGGTCTTACAAGCTCCTAATAGACCTTTTTCAGAATTGATCTAGGATCCGTAGATAGAGCTTATCACGACCCTCTAGATCTTCAATCACAACAGTGAAAAATGCACCGTTACATATCTATCAAGGACTCTTAGATAGAGCAAAGCAAGGCTTTCTAGATCAATTCTGAAAATCATCTATAGGAAAGTTATTTGTAGCAATTAAGCTATTTGGAGGATTTCAAGAGTTTTGATTGGTCGTTGCCATGGAGACAACAAGCTATTCGACAAATAAGTAAGACTGGACCTTAGTTTACAGGAGTATGGCTACCATTACCAACAATGTCTATGACGTCACGAGAATATCAAGAATACTTACCCAACACGTCTGACTGTGGAAGCCACTTGACAAGTCTAACATTATCGGGCAGGTTGGTCAAGTTCTGCTCTCGCTTCCATAGAACCAGCTGGCTCAGCGTTGCAAACACGCCCAAGATGGCTTCACACTTTGCCTCGGACATCTTGAAACTGCCCAACACGGAACCCATGCTGAACACGATCACCCCTTGTGTCGCTCCGTCTAAGAGCGTCTGTAGGTCCTGGAACATCACTGTCATGGTTACCAACCTACCGACATCGTTGCAATAGGGAGTATTCACGTGACGTCACATCGGCCATATTGGAGGCCACTTTTAGTACTATTACAAGTTTCATTTAGCTGTCAAAAGAAAACCAATAATATTGTTTACGGAGAAATATGACAAGTTTGAACACGTATATCCCCCGATAAAGTGTACGAAAATGATTATTGTATGCCTTTGTAAACGATTTAAAGAGTAATCGAGACAAAAGAGTTTGTTTATGTTGATTTTAAGTAATAGCAAAACCAAAGTTAGAGAAAGGTTGAATTTGCATCAAACGCCAGCTGAAACATAGTAACAATAAACTACCAATCACAGCCATTGTGGCCTCCAATGTGGCCACCATGCGCATTACGTGAATACACCCTATAGCAACAGACATTACTGTAGGGCTGAGATTTTATTGATTTTTTTCTTCTATCGGGCATTCATGTTTACAAAGTACCTTTGAAAAGTGTTTCAAGAGTTACTGATGCCCAAATGTGTTCTAGCTTTTACCAGAAAATGCCTTTTTAAACCCTTTTCATTAATAAGGTCATGTCAGATTTGTGGTAAACTTTGTTTAAAAAACATACACATTATTTTCTTCAAAAGGCAAAGTAACGCATGGAGGTGTGTCTATGTTCACACTTTGAAGGCATAGACGCATTGCCACCATCTTTGAACAAAGATAAGACCAACTCAGACTGGGCCTCAAGTTTTTGTTAATCCTAGGGTTTCTTAGCACCGTCTAGTCGAGGGTATGAGCGCGCCGTATCAGCCAATGACGTGCCATAATCTAGGGGTCTTAAAGCTAGGCCCAGCTGATGTTAAGAACTCTTGTGAATCCAGGCCCGATCCTAACTATTTTAAGTAGAGCAAAATAAACGAGTTATAGAGTAAAGCGGTTTGAACAACGAAACGTGTCTTACCTCAGGCAAAGGTCTGGGTGGCTTGTCTTACCTCAGGCAAAGGTCTCGTAAGCTTGTCTTACCTCAGGCAAAAGTCTCGCAGGCTTGTCTTACCTCAGGCAAAGGTCTGGCAGGCTTGTCTTACCTCAGGCAAAGGTCTGGCAGGCTTGTCTTACCTCAGGCAAAGGTCCGGCAGGCTTGTCTTACCTCAGGCAAAGGTCTGGCAGGCTTGTCTTACCTCAGGCAAAGGTCTGGCAGGCTTGTCTTACCTCAGGCAAAGGTCTGGCAGGCGTGGCTTACCTCAGGCAAAGGTCCGGCAGGCTTGTCTTACCTCAGGCAAAGGTCTGGCAGGCTTGTCTTACCTCAGGCAAAGGTCTGGCAGGCTTGTCTTACCTCAGGCAAAGGTCTGGCAGGCTTGTCTTACCTCAGGCAAAGGTCTCGTAAGCTTGTCTTACCTCAGGCAAAGGTCTGGCAGGCGTGGCTTACCTCAGGCAAAGGTCTGGCAGGCGTGTCTTACCTCAGGCAAAGGTCTGGCAGGCGTGTCTTACCTCAGGCAAAGGTCTGGCAGGCGTGGCTTACCTCAGGCAAAGGTCTGGCAGGCGTGTCTTACCTCGGGCAAAGGTCTGGCAAGTGTGTCTTACCTCAGGCAAAGGTCTGGCAGGCTTGAGGTGCATCCCAGCTATATCGTGTGTGTTGGGCAGGTATGGCCTTGGAACGTTGAAGCTCAGATCGTTGTTAAACAAGAGAAGAGAAGTCCTCCGTTCAATATCTTCAATAGAAGGTTTCGGATGTGAGAACCTGAAGTATTTGTCCATCATAAACCTAACCATTATTCTTTCCCGAAGATTTCTCTGCCGATCAACGATCGACTTGGCATTTTGCATTCTTTCCATGAGGGTCATCCGGTCGGTATAGAAGAGTCCTGTGTTGGGGACGTATGAGGGGGGGCTGGGGTTACCGAGGATGTCTGTGATCCAGGGGGGCCCGCCTTGGGCGTACATCCCCACTATGGGGGCGTCGAAGCGGTGCGCGAACCCCAGAAAGCACTCGTTATCCTGGTACTCCATGATGACCAGGTCGAAGTGAGCGTCTGAGTTGATCAAGCTCTGCACCTGTTGATTGGCCAGGTAGTGTCGACACTTGTTGAGGCTCACTTGGAAGAAGACGACGCCAACCAGGTGTATGTTGGAGATGAAGGAAGACCACTCACTCATATCCTCAGCGTAGGTCTCTGCAAGCAAACCAGGCATGCACCTGTTGATTGGCCAGGTAGTGTCGACACTTGTTGAGGCTCACTTGGAAGAAGACGAGGCCGGCCAGGTCTATGCAGGTCTACTCGCTCACATCCTCAGCGTAGGTCTCTGCAAGCAAACCAGGCATGCACCTGTTGATTGGCCAGGTAGTGTCGACACTTGTTGAGGCTCACTTGGAAGAAGACGAGGCCGGCCAGGTGTATGCAGGTCTACTCGCTCAGATCCTCAGCGTAGGTCTCTGCAAGCAAACCAGGCATGCACCTGTTGATTGGCCAGGTAGTGTCGACACTTGTTGAGGCTCACTTGGAAGAAGACGACGCCGGCCAGGTCTATGCAGGTCTACTCGCTCAGATCCTCAGCGTAGGTCTCTGCAAGCAAACCAGGCATGCACCTGTTGATTGGCCAGGTAGTGTCGACACTTGTTGAGGCTCACTTGGAAGAAGACGACGCCGGCCAGGTCTATGCAGGTCTACTCGCTCAGATCCTCAGCGTAGGTCTCTGCAAGCAAACCAGGCATGAGGTCTGACACGTTCCACAACTCATCGGATCTCACTCAGCCAACGGTTCCAATATTCATACCGGATGTCTTCTTACATGTTCCAGAATCAATTCCACTCTCACCCAACTCAACCTTTTTAACCGAGATTTCTCGGATTACTTGAATTCGTTGTGGCGCAGGGTCTAGTTGATTTACTTTTAACTGGTAGCTACTTTAGGTTTGATTGCTTTCATGGCAATCCAACTGGAATTAATAGACGATGATTATAACAGAGAAATACGCTTTCCTAACCTACAAACGCAAATTTTACTCCGTTTACGAAGAAAAACAAATCCCATTAGTGTTCCTTTATTCTGTCATCCAATCCATCCAGGGAATCCTAGATTACTTGTGAGATGAGTTCTGGAACGCAGCTCATCTGCGTTTCACTCCGAGCTGAGACTGCGAGAAATGTCCTATATCTATGACATACTGTGTCTCTAGCTTCAATAACGACGTCATAATGAATCAAACCCATTTAGTGGCCAGTTAGTATTGGTGTTTATCGGCGTAATCGAGAGCTACGTCATATAACTTCGGCCAATTAGGTCTATTACCATCGCCAAGGTCGACATGAGGGAATCCAAAATGGAGGTGTTGTATATATAACGGGTTTTATGTGGAATGGAGCGGGTTGGCTAGTGTTTGGATAGCTAACAGGGCCAGAATAGAAATATAAACAAGAGTATTGCATGGAAATTACATTTATTTATTACACAATCATACAAAAGATTGCTTTAGTTTAGACAATGCATTATTAAACTATTGTTCCAGGTAGATTAAAGACCGCAACAAACTAACCAGGTACAAACAGTGTGTGCCAACAAAGCACTTGCTTACCTATAAGGCAAAACGGTTTCGGTCAAAAACGGTTTGAGATTTGGTATTGAAGTGATACTATCAGCACGTCTGTTGGCAGGCGTTGTCCGTTGCATGTTGGCTTATAAACTTGAGATTCGAGTTTTCTAAATTACTTCGGGAAACGAATCATAAGACAATTTTGAATACATATACCAATAATTCGTAACATTTTAGTCCAAAACCATGTTCCCCAAAAAGTTTTAAAGTGCTTGGCATACCTTCTTTCAAGATATTACCCTCACGTTACTAGTGTCAACCGATCTAAGTTCCTTATCTAATAGCGCTTTCATAGCACACTCATTCCACGAATATCAACACATTCCTGTCGTTCTTTCACACATCCATGAAGACACCTCTCCGCTTAGTACAAAGCACGAGCTGTATTAGTCACGCCTATATTGTGTTAGGAATTTCCAGGTGTCTATCCTAATCGACCCCTAATCGATTTGTGTAAAGTAAATGGTAGAAAGTAGGCAATTTAGTTGGTACTACTGCATGAGGCTATTTTGTAAGAGACTAGTCAAGTTGGTAGAACTTGAGAAATAGTGACGTCACGTGGAGGTTGCCTCATTCCACTCGTCAGGAGAGCAACAGGTGGGAACCACTAGTTGCCTCAAGTCTTCTTGAGTTGCAAGGGGTTAAGAATTGTCCATTCGTCTGACTAACGCATCTTCGCTCTGTCGCTTTCTCCCACTTGCAACGCCAGGTTGTCCGCAAGGTATTGGCCAGAATAAGGAGCATAGCGCTCTAGCGGCAGCGTACAACACTACCGCCAGCAGGGCCGCTCCCAGCGCTAGCACGCCCACGACATCTAGTAGCCAGTACTGGTAGCGAGCATAGCGCTCTAGCGGCAGCGTACAACACTACCGCCAGCAGGGCCGCTCCCAGCGCTAGCACGCCCACGACATCTAGTAGCCAGTATTGGTACCAAGCGAGCATAGCGCTCTAGCGGCAGCGTACAACACTACCGCCAGCAGGGCCGCTCCCAGCGCTAGCACGGCCACGACATCTAGTAGCCAGTATTGGTAGCGAGCATAGCGCTCTAGCGGCAGCGTACAACACTACCGCCAGCAGGGCCGCTCCCAGCGCTAGCACGCCCACGACATCTAGTAGCCAGTATTGGTACCAAGTAGGGATGACATCGGGTATCCGGGTATCCGGGTTACCCGAATCCAAAAATTACCCGAATCCGTTCTAAGGATTCGAATCTTGTTCTGGTACATTTTTAGTTGAAGTGTTGTATGCTTCAACAATGCGCCAACAATGGTGATAACAAAATGACTTGTTTCCATTCCATAAAATACTTTCCCGCTCCGTTATATACCCATTATCGGCTTGATAAAAAATAGACTAAGCCTATTTTATGTCATGTAATTGCTGCGGGCGAGTTCTGGTATGCCTGTGCTCCCACTGGCTCTCGGCCTACCACCACCCCTTACCGACCATCATCACTGGCTGACAGAACGCACGCTGGCAGCTTCTGCCACGGGCGGTCAATGGCCTTCAAATAACATGTTGAGCGACGTGATTTACACTTCAAGGATTCGGGTTACCCGAATCCTTGAAGGGCTGGAATCGAATCCAGATTTTACTACCCGATGTCATCCCTAGTACCAAGCGAGCATAGCGCTCTAGCGGCAGCGTACAACACTACCGCCAGCAGGGCCGCTCCCAGCGCTAGCACGCCCACGACATCTAGTAGCCAGTATTGGTACCAAGCGAGGTCGAGCGCGGCGCAACGCAGATGCACAGCCCCCTTGTGTCTGAGAACATACTCTGTCCAGAACACCGCCTTGTCTAGTGGAGGAATGATCTGATCGCGGAGCCTAGAGGAAGCCAGCCGGGCGTTCTCCAGGTATCTGCAACCAATCACATGCATTGCTTTAGAGAAGATGTGTGGGCGCTGTCATCTTGCAAGCAGACGCCATTGAAGTGCTGCTGCACACTTATGCCACTTTGTAAAGAAGGCTGTATTATTGTTTGATATTGTTTGGAAAAATTAAACCGCCAACTATAGGGCACTAGCAACAAGCAACACCAAAATACAACAATGAAACAAATGAATTGAATCGATGGACAAACAACAAGCTGTCAAAAAATAATGTCTTCTGAATTTGGAAAACAAAACAAAAAACAAACAAATACACATACAAAACTTTCACTTAGTCGTTGTCCATCATTAAAAGTTTAAAATGGTGAGCAGTTACTATTGCTACACTTGTTTTTATTTCAATGGTTGCAATTTTATTATTATTTTGGCAGCTGATTGTTTGTCCATCAGTTCAATTCATTGTCTTTTGGTGTTGCTAGTGCCCTATTAGCTATTACTATTAGCCTTCATTTTATATTTTTAACTGTTGTGCAATGTTGTCGTTGACGATACAGGAGGATTAAAACCTATGTTAGGATCCTAGATACTTTTATTACTGTCCTACCTGGGGTCATACAACACAGCATTCAACGCCCGCTGCAGTGTCTCTCTGCTGATGTTGTCGTAGTCTAAACGTACACCAAGGTGTTGCACTGGGTCCGTGTTTGTAAACTGTCCTACCTGGGGTCGTACAACACAGCATTCAACGCCCGCTGCAGTGTCTCTCTGCTGATGTTGTCGTAGTCTAAACGTACACCAAGGTGCTGCACTGGGTCCGTGTTTGTAAACTGTCCTACCTGGGGTCGTACAACACAGCATTCAACGCCCGCTGCAGTGTCAGCCTGCTGATGTTGTCGTAGTCTAAACGTACACCAAGGTGCTGCACTGGGTCCGTGTTTGTAAACTGTCCTACCTGGGGTCGTACAACACAGCATTCAACGCCCGCTGCAGTGTCTGCCTGCTGATGTTGTCTAGTCTAAACGTACACCAAGGTGTTGCACTGGGTCCGTGTTTGTACACTGTCCTACCTGGGGTCGTACAACACAGCATTCAACGCCCGCTGCAGTGTCAGCCTGCTGATGTTGTCGTAGTCTAAACGTACACCAAGGTGTTGCACTGGGTCCGTGTTTGTACACTGTCCTACCTGGGGTCGTACAACACAGCATTCAACGCCCGCTGCAGTGTCAGCCTGCTGATGTTGTCGTAGTCTAAACGTACACCAAGGTGTTGCACTGGGTCCGTGTTTGTACACTGTCCTACCTGGGGTCGTACAACACAGCATTCAACGCCCGCTGCAGTGTCAGCCTGCTGATGTTGTCGTAGTCTAAACGTACACCAAGGTGTTGCACTGGGTCCGTGTTTGTACACTGTCCTACCTGGGGTCGTACAACACAGCATTCAACGCCCGCTGCAGTGTCTCTCTGCTGATGTTGTCGTAGTCTAAACGTACACCAAGGTGTTGCACTGGGTCCGTGTTTGTATACTGTCCTACCTGGGGTCGTACAACACAGCATTCAACGCCCGCTGCAGTGTCTCTCTGCTGATGTTGTCGTAGTCTAAACGTACACCAAGGTGTTGCACTAGGTCCGTGTTTGTATACTGTCCTACCTGGGGTCGTACAACACAGCATTCAACGCCCGCTGCAGTGTCAGCCTGCTGATGTTGTCGTAGTCTAAACGTACACCAAGGTGTTGCACTAGGTCCGTGTTTGTAAACTGTCTTACCTGGGGTCGCACAACACAGCATTCAACGCCCGCTGCAGTGTCTCTCTGCTGATGTTGTCGTAGTCTAAACGTACACCAAGGTGCTGCACTAGGTCCGTGTTTGTAAACTGTCCTACCTGGGCTCGTACAGCACAGCATTCAACGCCCGCTGCAGTGTCTCTCTGCTGATGTTGTCGTAGTCTAAACGTACACCAAGGTGTTGCACTAGGTCCGTGTTTGTATACTGTCCTACCTGGGGTCGTACAACACAGCATTCAACGCCCGCTGCAGTGTCTCTCTGCTGATGTTGTCGTAGTCTAAACGTACACCAAGGTGCTGCACTAGGTCCGTGTTTGTAAACTGTCCTACCTGGGCTCGTACAGCACAGCATTCAACGCCCGCTGCAGTGTCTCTCTGCTGATGTTGTCGTAGTCTAAACGTACACCAAGGTGTTGCACTAGGTCCGTGTTTGTATACTGTCCTACCTGGGGTCGTACAACACAGCATTCAACGCCCGCTGCAGTGTCAGCCTGCTGATGTTGTCGTAGTCTAAACGTACACCAAGGTGCAGCACTAGGTCCGTGTTTGTAAACTGTCCTACCTGGGGTCGTACAACACAGCATTCAACGCCCGCTGAAGTGTCTCTCTGCTGATGTTGTCGTAGTCTAAACGTACACCAAGGTGCTGCACTGGGTCCGTGTTTGTACACTGTCCTACCTAGGGTCGTACAACACAGCATTCAACGCCCGCTGCAGTGTCAGTCTGCTGATGTTGTCGTAGTCTAGACGCACACCAAGGTGTTGCACTAGGTCCGTGTTTGTAAACTGTCCTACCTGGGGTCGTACAACACAGCATTCAACGCCCGCTGCAGTGTCTCTCTGCTGATGTTGTCGTAGTCTAAACGTACACCAAGGTGTTGCACTGGGTCCGTGTTTGTAAACTGTCCTTCCTGGGGTCGTACAACACAGCATTCAACGCCCGCTGCAGTGTCTGCCTGCTGATGTTGTCGTAGTCTAAACGCACACCAAGGTGCTGCACTAGGTCCGTGTTTGTAAACTGTCCTACCTGGGGTCGTACAACACACCATTCAACGCCCGCTGCAGTGTCTGCCTGCTGATGTTGTCGTAGTCTAGACGTACACCAAGGTGTTGCACTAGGTCCGTGTTTGTATACTGTCCTACCTGGGGTCGTACAACACAGCATTCAACGCCCGCTGCAGTGACTCCCGGCTGATGTTGTCGTAGTCTAAACGTACACCAAGGTGTTGCACTGGGTCCGTGTTTGTATACTGTCCTACCTGGGGTCGTACAACACAGCATTCAACGCCCGCTGCAGTGTCAGCCTGCTGATGTTGTCGTAGTCTAAACGTACACCAAGGTGCTGCACTAGGTCCGTGTTTGTATACTGTCCTACCTGGGGTCGTACAACACAGCATTCAACGCCCGCTGCAGTGTCAGCCTGCTGATGTTGTCGTAGTCTAAACGTACACCAAGGTGCTGCACTAGGTCCGTGTTTGTACACTGTCCTACCTGGGGTCGTACAACACAGCATTCAACGCCCGCTGCAGTGTCTGCCTGCTGATGTTGTCGTAGTCTAAACGTACACCAAGGTGTTGCACTAGGTCCGTGTTTGTACACTGTCCTACCTGGGGTCGTACAACACAGCATTCAACGCCCGCTGCAGTGTCAGCCTGTTGATGTTGTCGTAGTCTAAACGTACACCAAGGTGCTGCACTGGGTCCGTGTTTGTATACTGTCCTACCTGGGGTCGTACAACACAGCATTCAACGCCCGCTGCAGTGTCTCTCTGCTGATGTTGTCGTAGTCTAAACGTACACCAAGGTGTTGCACTAGGTCCGTGTTTGTATACTGTCCTACCTGGGGTCGTACAACACAGCATTCAACGCCCGCTGCAGTGTCTCTCTGCTGATGTTGTCGTAGTCTAGACGTACACCAAGGTGTTGCACTAGGTCCGTGTTTGTACACTGTCTTACCTGGGGTCGTACAACACAGCATTCAACGCCCGCTGCAGTGTCTGTCTGCTGATGTTGTCGTAGTCTAGACGCACACCAAGGTGTTGCACTAGGTCCGTGTTTGTAAACTGTCCTACCTGAGGTCGTACAACACAGCATTCAACGCCCGCTGCAGTGTCTGCCTGCTGATGTTGTCGTAGTCTAAACGTACACCAAGGTGTTGCACTAGGTCCGTGTTTGTATACTGTCCTACCTGGGGTCGTACAACACAGCATTCAACGCCCGCTGCAGTGTCTCTCTGCTGATGTTGTCGTAGTCTAAACGTACACCAAGGTGTTGCACTAGGTCCGTGTTTGTTAACTGTCCTACCTGGGGTCGTACAACACAGCATTCAACGCCCGCTGCAGTGTTTCCCTGCTGATGTTGTCGTAGTCTAAACGTACACCAAGGTGTTGCACTAGGTCCGTGTTTGTAAACTGTCCTACCTGGGGTCGTACAACACAGCATTCAACGCCCGCTGCAGTGTCTGTCTGCTGATGTTGTCGTAGTCTAAACGCACACCGAACCCAAGGTGTTGCACTCGGTCCGTGTTTGTAAACTGGTCTCCGTTGATCGGTATTCCAACCATGGGAACGGCGTGGTAGATCGCTTCTTGCGTGCTCAACATTCCACCGTGACTCAGTAGGACCTTCACGTTGCGGTGAGCTGAGGATGCAGGGTTGCCACATTTTACGTAAGCATTCTAACAGCAGTGGTTAAAGTGGACTCAGAGAAGTAACGGTATGCACTACTGCTGTGTACAGTAGACAAAATGGGGGAGAGGGGGGGGGGGGGCTAGGAAGCGTGGCCCCTCAGTTTTGCCCCGCAAAGTATTTTGTTTTGGTATTTTGTCATGAACACGTTTACATGGCTACGGAGAGGGGTCGTGGGGTTGAGAACTCTTGCTAATAACATTATTTTGTGGGGGAAAAACAAAATTTGCAACATTTACTTTACAAAAACATTGGATGAGCAAATATCAATACAAAATACAACAAAACGTTCAACAAAATTAGTCAATACGCCAACAACCGATAAAAAATAGTGCCGGTATGGCATACCGTTGGTATTTTTAGTAACGGTATGCATACCGGCTCATACAGCCTCACTTTAACCTCTGTCCACCAGCGTTGCCAACTACTCAAGATTATTGTTTATACATGGTCTTCACTTGACTCAAGTTGGTCACTAAAATAAACTGAAATGATGAGTTAGGGCCGGTCTTACAATCTCCTAATAGATCTTTTCAGAATTGATCAAGGACCCTTAGATAGAGCTGATCACGGCCCTCTAGATCTTCAATGGCAACAATGCACAACAGTGAAAAATGCACCTTTGCATACCTTTAGATAGAGCAAATCACGGCTTTCTAGATAAATTCTGAAAATCATCTATAGGAAAATTATTTGTAGCAATTAAGCTATTTGGAGGATTTCAAGAGTTTTGATTGGTCGTTGCCATGAAGACAACAAGCTATTTGACGAATAAGTAGTTATTGGGACATTGTAAGATTAGTCTACGGGAGTATGGCTACCATTACCAACAATGTCTATGACGTCATGTGAATATCAAGAATACTTACCCAACACGTCTGACTGTGGAAGCCACTTGACCAGTCTAACATTATCTGGCAAGTTGGTCAAGTTCTGCTCCCGCTTCCATAGAACCAGCTGGCTCAGCGTTGCGAACACGCCCAAGATGGCTTCACACTTTGCCTCGGACATCTTGAAACTGCCCAACACGGAACCCATGCTGAACACGATCACCCCTTGAGTCGCTCCGTCCAATAGCGTCTGTAGGTCCTGGAACATCACTGTCATGGTAACCAACCCATCGATATCGTTGAAATAGCAACAGTCATCTGTAGGGCTGGGATTAAATATATAAATAAATTCACATTTAGAGTCTACCCACTCAGTAATTAAACTGATTTGCAGTGAGGGACTTTAATTTAAAGCGACTAAACCAACCCTGTAGGCTTCGAACACCATCGACGAGTGAGCGATAACCAATCAAAGATCGATATGTCAAATACGAAACATTTGAATCAGTGATTGGACAGTGCGAACACCTGCGGACAAATGCCAGAATCAACAAGGACGATTCAGAACAACTTTGAATTTATTGAGTGCTTCGTGGCTAGGACGGCTCCAAAGTCACCGTTTACTTATTTCTAAGCCAAGAAGTAATGTAAATGAATTCACATTAGAAGTTAAAAAAACTTCTGCCTGAAGCGGGATTTGAACCCGGGACCTTCTGCATTGGAAGCAGGGATGCTAACCACTGGACCAATGAGCCACCTGATTACCTGATTTTATTGATTTCTTTTTTCTATCGGGCATTCATCTTTACAAAGTAACTTTAAAATCTTTCAAGAGTTACTGATGCCCAAATGCGTTCTAGTTTTTACCAGAAAATGCCTTTTTGAACCCTTTTCATTAATTCCGTCATGTGTCAGGCCTTTAATGGTCCAATTTGTGATACAATTTGTTAAAAAAAAACATACACATTATTATCTACAAAAGGCAAAGTAACGCATGCATGGAGGTGTGTCTATTTATGTTCACACTTTGAAGTCATAGACGCATTGCCACCATATTTGAACAAAGAAGACCAACTCAGACTGGGCCTAATATTTGGCTCAAGTTTTTGTTAATGCTAGGGTTCTTAGCACCGTCTAGTCGAAGGTATGAACGCGTCCGTATCAGCCAATGACGTGCCATAATCTAGGGGTCTTAAAGTTAGGCCCAGCTGATGTTAAGACCTCTTGTGAGTACAGGAACGTTCCTAATTAGAATTTTAAGTAGAGCAAAATAAACGAACTATAGAGTAATGCGGTTTGAACAACGAAACGTGTCTTACCTCAGGCAAAGGTCTGGCTGGCGTGTCTTACCTCAGGCAAAGGTGCGTGTCCTACCTCAGGCAAAGGTCTGGCAGGCGTGTCTTACCTCAGGCAAAGGTCTGGCAAGCGTGTTTTACCTGAGGCAAAGGTCTGGCTGGCGGGTCTTACCTCAGGAAAAGGTCTGGCAGGCTTGTCTTACCTCAGGCAAAGGTCTGGCAGGCGTAGCTTACCTCAGGCAAAGGTCTGGCAGGCTTGTCTTACCTCAGGCAAAGGTCTGGCAGGCTTGTCTTACCTCAGGCAAAGGTCTGGCAGGCTTGTCTTACCTCAGGCAAAGGTCTGGCAGGCTTGTCTTACCTCAGGCAAAGGTCTGGCAGGCTTGTCTTACCTCAGGCAAAGGTCTGGCAGGCGTGTCTTACCTCAGGCAAAGGTCTGGCAGGCGTGGCTTACCTCAGGCAAAGGTCTGGCAGGCTTGTCTTACCTCAGGCAAAGGTCTGGCAGGCTTGTCTTACCCCAGGCAAAGGTCTGGCAGGCGTGGCTTACCTCAGGCAAAGGTCTGGCAGGCGTGTCTTACCTCAGGCAAAGGTCTGGCAGGCGTGTCTTACCTCAGGCAAAGGTCTGGCAGGCGTAGCTTACCTAGGGCAAAGGTCCGGCAGGCTTGTCTTACCTCAAGCAAAGGTCTGGCAAGCGTGTCTTACCTCAGGCAAAGGTCTGGCAGGCGTGTCTTACCTCAGGCAAAGGTTTGGCAGGCTTCAGATGCATCCCCGCTATATCGTGTGTGTTGGGCAGATATGGTCTTGGAACGTTGAAGCTCAGATCGTTGTTAAACAAGAGAAGAGATGTCCTCCGTTCAATATCTTCAATTGAAGGTTTCGGATGTGAAAACCTGAAGTATTTGTCCATCATAAACCTAACCATTATCCTTTCCCGAAGATTTCTCTGCCGATCAACGATCGACTTGGCATTTTGCATTCTCTCCATGAGGGTCATCCGGTCGGTATAGAAGAGTCCTGTGTTAGGGACGTAGGAGGGGGGGCTGGGGTTGCCGAGGATGTCTGTGATCCAGGGGGGCCCGCCTTGGGCGTACATCCCCACTATGGGGGCGTCGAAGCGGTGCGCGAACCCCAGGAAACACTCGTTATCCTGGTACTCCATGATGACCAGGTCGAAGTGAGCGTCTGAGTTGATCAAACTCTGCACCTGTTGATTGGCCAGGTAGTGTCGACACTTGTTGAGGCTCACTTGGAAGAAGACGACGCCGGCCAGGTGTATGTTGGAGATGAAGGCCGACCACTCACTCATATCCTCAGCGTAGGTCTCTGCAAGCAAACCAGGCATGCACCTGTTGATTGGCCAGGTAGTGTCGACACTTGTTGAGGCTCACTTGGAAGAAGACGAGGCCGGCCAGGTCTATGCAGGTCTGTTCGTTCCGATCCTCAGCGTAGGTCTCTGCAAGCAAACCAGGCATGCGATCTAACACGTTCCACAACTCGTCGGATCTTACTCAGCCAACAGTTCCAATAGTCGTACCGGATCTCTTCTTACATGTTCCAGAATCAATACCAACCTTATTCCACTCAAATCCAATTCAACCCCTTTCAACCGCGATTTCTCGGATTACTTGAATTCGTTGTGGCGCAGGTTTCAATTGATTTACTTTTAACTGGTAACTACATTATGTCTGATTGCTTGCATGGCAAACTGATATTATAATTAAAAAAGTATTCGCCACCAACGGAATGACTGGACTATAATTCTGACAAAGAAATACGGTTTCCTAATCTAAAAACGCAAATTTTTCTCCATTTACGAATAAAAACAAATCCCATTAGTGTCCTTTTATTTTGTCATCGAATCCATCCGGGTAATCCTAGATTACTTGTGAGATGAGTTCTGGAACGCAGCTCATCTGGGTTTCACTCCGAGCTGCGACCGCAAGGAATGTCCAATATCTATGACATACTGTGTCTCTAGCTTCAATAACGACGTCATAATGAATCAAACCCATTTAGTGGCCAGTTAGTATTGGTGTTTAACGGCGTAATCGAGAGCTACGTCATATAACTTCGGCCAATCAGGTCATTACACATCGCCAAGGTCGACATAAGGGAATCCAAAATGGAGGGTATTGTATATATTGTATATATAACGGGTTGTATGTGGAATGGAGCGGGTTGGCTAGTATTTGGACTTTGGATAGCTAAGAGGGCCAGAATAGAAATATAAACAAGAGTGGTTCATGGAAATTACATTTATTTATTACCCAATCATACAAAAGATTGCTTAAGACAATGAATTACTAAACTATTAAACAGGTATAAACAGTATGTGCCAACAAAGCACTTGCTAACTTTATATTAAGCAAAACGGTTTCGGTCGGAAACGGTTCGAGATTTGGTATTGTAGTGATACTATCAGCACGTCTGTTGGCAGGCGTTGTCCGTAGGATGTTGGCTTGTAAACTTGAGATTCGAGTTTTCTAAATTAATTCAGGAAACGAAACAATAGACCATTTTGAATACATATACCATCAATTCCTAACCTTTTTGACCAAAACCATGTTCCCTAAAACGTTTTCAAGTGCTTGGCATACCTGGTAACATACATCTTCCAAGATAGTATTATACCGATCTAGATTTCTTATCTAAAAGCGCTTTCATAGCACATTGATTCAACGAATATCGACCCATTCCTGTCGTTCTTTCACACATCCATGAAGACAGTCTTCTGCTTAGTATAAAGCACGAGCCGTATAAGTCACGCCTATATTGTGTTAGGAATTTCCAGGTGTCTATTCCAATCGACCACTAATCGACTTTTGTAAAATAAATGGTAGGTAATTAAGTTGGTTCTACTGGACTCAGCTATTTCGTAACCATGTGACTAGTTATGTTGGTACAACTTGAGTGACGTCACGTTGAGGCTGCCTCATTCCACTCGTCAGCAGAGCAACAGACAGGAACGGATAGTTGCCTCAAGTCTGCTTGAGTTGCAAGGGGTTAAGAATTGTCCATTCGTCTGACTAACGCATCTTCGCTCTGGCGCTTTCTCGTTGTCCGGTTGTCCAGTATAATGAGCATAGCGCTCTAGCGGCAGCGTACAAACCTACCGCGAGCACGGCCGCTCCCAGCGCTAGCACGCCCACGACATCTAGTAGCCAGTATTGGTAGCGAGCATAGCGCTCTAGCGGCAGTGTACAACACTACCGCCAGCAGCGCTAGCACGCCCACGACATCTAGTAGCCAGTATTGGTACCAAGCGAGCATAGCGCTCTAGCGGCAGCGTACAACACTACCGCCAGCAGGGCCGCTCCCAGCGCTAGCACGCCCACGACATCTAGTAGCCAGTACTGGTAGCGAGCAGAGCGCTCTAGTGGCAGCGTACAACACTACCGCCAGCAGGGCCGCTCCCAGCGCTAGCACGCCCACGACATCTAGTAGCCAGTATTGGTACCAAGCATAGCGCTCTAGCGGCAGCGTACAACACTACCGCCAGCAGGGCCGCTCCCAGCGCTAGCACGGCCACGACATCTAGTAGCCAGTATTGGTAGCGAGCATAGCGCTCTAGCGGCAGAGCATAACACTACCGCCAGCAGGGCCGCTCCCAGCGCTAGCACGCCCACGACATCTAGTAGCCAGTACTGGTAGCGAGCAAAGCGCTCTAGCGGCAGCGTACAACACTACCGCGAGCAGGGCCGCTCCCAGCGCTAGCACGGCCACGACATCTAGTAGCCAGTACTGGTAGCGAGCATAGCGCTCTAGTGGCAGCGTATAACACTACCGCCAGCAGGGCCGCTCCCAGCGCTAGCACACCCACGACATCTAGTAGCCAGTACTGGTAGCAAGCATAGCGCTCTAGCGGCAGCGTACAACACTACCGCTAGCAGGGCCGCTCCCAGCGCTAACACGCCCACGACATCTAGTAGCCAGTATTGGTAGCGAGCATAGCGCTCTAGCGGCAGCGTACAACACTACCGCCGCTACTAGCGCTAGCACGCCCACGACATCTAGTAGCCAGTACTGGTAGCGAGCAGAGCGCTCTAGCGGCAGCGTACAACACTACCGCCAGCAGGGCCGCTCCCAGCGCTAGCACACCCACGACATCTAGTAGCCAGTATTGGTACCAAGCGAGCATAGCGCTCTAGCGGCAGCGTACAACACTACCGCCGCTACTAGCGCTAGCACGCCCACGACATCTAGTAGCCAGTACTGGTAGCGAGCATAGCGCTCTAGCGGCAGCGTACAACACTACCGCCAGCAGGGCCGCTCCCAGCGCTAGCACACCCACGACATCTAGTAGCCAGTATTGGTACCAAGCGAGCATAGCGCTCTAGCGGCAGCGTACAACACTACCGCCGCTACTAGCGCTAGCACGCCCACGACATCTAGTAGCCAGTACTGGTAGCGAGCATAGCGCTCTAGCGGCAGCGTACAACACTACCGCCAGCAGGGCCGCTCCCAGCGCTAGCACGCCCACGACATCTAGTAGCCAGTACTGGTAGCGAGCATAGCGCTCTAGCGGCAGCGTACAACACTACCGCCAGCAGGGCCGCTCCCAGCGCTAGCACGCCCACGACATCTAGTAGCCAGTACTGGTAGCGAGCATAGCGCTCTAGCGGCAGCGTACAACACTACCGCCAGCAGGGCCGCTCCTAGCGCTAGCACGCCCACGACATCTAGTAGCCAGTACTGGTAGCGAGCATAGCGCTCTAGCGGCAGCGTACAACACTACCGCCAGCAGGGCCGCTCCCAGCGCTAGCACGCCCACGACATCTAGTAGCCAGTATTGGTACCAAGCGAGGTCGAGCGCGGCGCAACGCAGATGCACAGCCCCCTTGTGTCTGAGAACATACTCTGTCCAGAACACCGCCTTGTCTAGTGGAGGAATGATCTGATCGCGGAGCCTGAAGGAAGCCAGCCGGGCGTTCTCCAGGTACCTGCAACCAATCACAAGCCTGATTCAGTGATACGTATTTATCGCAGAGATTTATAACTGGTCATAAGTATGGCCACGGTTGTGCAATAGTGCGCGTAGCGGCCATATTGTGAGCAAAAATGCAATAGGGTTAGTTACGATTATAAAATATCGATGTGTTTTGTTTCAGACAATAATTCATCAATCAAAGAAAGAGACAACTATGTAGTTACTTAGCAACAGAGTGTTTGTCTCCAGAAACTACGGTGCGATAACAAAGCACAATCGTAAGTAATGATATTAATTGTTGCAATGTAACAGGTTGAATGTTAACTGTTCTGCAACAGTGTGGCTCGTTGGTCTAGTGGATTTATTCCTGCTTTCAATGCCGAAGGTCTAGGGTTCGATTCTTTGTTCGGGTTTGGGTATTCTGACTTCGGAATTTGTTTTGAATCTATTGATATGAGTCTGGTTTATATGTAAACCGTGTCTTTGGAGTCGTCATATATCAACGAAGCGCTATAAAATTGTATAAATGACCTCCGGCCATTGTAAATCAGTTGTAACTGAGAGGGTAGGAAGATAATCCTATTCATTGGGGGTGTGTTGAGTGCACGTGTACTCACGTGGGGTCGTGTAGGACTGTGTTGAGTGTACTGAGTGCACCTGTACTCACGTGGGGTCGTGTAGGGACTGTGTTGAGTGTACTGAGTACACGTGTACTCACGTAGGGTCGTGTAGAACTGTGTTGAGTGTACTGAGTGCACCTGTACTCACGTGGGGTCGTGTAGGGACTGTGTTGAGTGTACTGAGTACACGTGTACTCACGTGGGGTCGTGTAGGACTGTGTTGAGTGTACTGAGTGCACGTGTACTCACGTTGGATCGTGCAGGACAGTGTTGATCGCCCAGAGGACGGACGTGGTTGTGATGTTGTCGAACTCCAGCCGGGTCGCGAACCCCTGGTCCTCTGCTCGCCGGATGTTGAGGTATTGGTCCTTACAGAGAGGGATGCCGACCATGGGGACTCCGTGGTAGATCGCTTCCTGAGTGCCCAGTAGACCTCCGTGGGTCAGGAACACGCGGACCTTCGGGTGGCCTGCGGGTAAAGACACACTGATCACTAATTGGATCTTAACACATTCTATATCTATGCTGTTTTAGTCTGCATGTATGTTGACCCACCCTAGGGAACTCCCGATTTCAGTCGATTCAACTTGCTTTAAAATTTATTTTATTTATTTATTTAATGTCTGTCCTAAGCAGTTATAAAAACTGATTTACAAAGCAGGACCTTAAATAAAACTAGGCTATGCAAACAATTAATAACAATGAAATCATAAATAACAATAACAACAAAAACAAAAAAAACAAAAAGTCAAGAACAAGAAAAAATAATTGAGAAATTGAATAAAAACAAATCAAGTGGAAATTCAACATATTAAATAATAAAAAAAAAGTATGTAAATAACAGAGAACACGAAGAAAAAAATGTGGGGAAAAAATATATACATATATAAAAGAGACAAAAGAAGAAAAGAAAAAAAAAGAAAGAAAAAAGAAATGAATTAAAATTTTCGAAAAGTAAACCAAAATTTACACCCCAGAGAATGAGCTTCTTTTTATAGATGTTTCTCTTTTCCAATTAATATTATGGCCCAATTTGCGTCAATAATCTCCCCAATTAGGGATGTCGAGAAAAATGCCATAATCTACAATTGCAAATTTTGATTTCGAATAATATGACTTCGAGACAATGTATGTCCTGACTGAGGCTTCCTCCTGTACAAGCAGGGAGATATAGATTTTTGGGTGCACAAAGTTACCGATTTGGAAAAACATTATTCAACTCTATGAATTATGATAGTTAAGGAAGCATAGTTGAAAAAGATGGCATTTCCTATTTCATTGGTTGTCAATTGCAAAATGTAATGCCGACTTAAGACGCATTCTAATTATTCAACAAGCAGAAATTACAAATATATCGCACGCACACGCACACACCCACATGCACACGCACACGCACACGCACACGCACACGCACACGCACACGCACACGCACACGCACACGCACACGCACACGCACACGCACACGCACGCGAACGCGCACACGCACACCCACACGCACACGCACACGCACACGCACACGCACACGCACACGCACACGCACACGCACACGCACACGCACACGCACACGCACACGCACACGCACACGCACACGCACACGCACACGCACACGCACACGCACACGCACACGCACACGCACACGCACACGCACACGCACACGCACACGCACACGCACACGCACACGCACACGCACACGCACACGCACACGCACACGCACACGCACACGCACACGCACACGCACACGCACACGCACACGCACACGCACACGCACACGCACACGCACACGCACACGCACACGCACACGCACACGCACACGCACACGCACACGCACACGCACACGCACACGCACACGCACACGCACACGCACACGCACACGCACACGCATACGCACACGCACCCAGAACGTCTCCCTGTGGAATCCAGCTCATGACTTTCACGTTGGACGGAAGTTCATCAACTTCCTCGTCCAACTTCCACAATATCCGCTGCTTCAGTTTTGAGAAAGCTTCGAGAAAGGCTTTCAGCGCTTTCTTGGGAAAGCGGAACACTCCGATGTGCGAGCCCATGGTAAAGTAGATGACGCCATTGTCGGCTCCAGCGAAGAACGTCTCCAGATTCTGTGAAGAATACAACCAGCTGATCTTAATGTTCTCTTAAGGTGAATTCACGACCTTGCGTGGCCGTGCATGCAGCGCCGTCCGTGCTGCTGCAGTAGTGCGTGGGAATTTCTATGTGTTCACGACCCGGCCGGCACAGGCGGTTTCACTGCCTAGGCCTATTGTATCACTAGGACTGCCGTATTACTAGGCCGATACATATAAATTCAGTGTTAAGAAATAATAAGATATTGGCGTAGGCCTAGGCATTACCTTGTAGGCTTTCTAGAACATAGAGAAATTCCTAGAATAGAGAAATATAGCATTCTAGGTTGCTTTTTGTGTTGTAAAAGACGCGTTCATGTAACTGTGTGTAGGGTTATGTTTGTTTTGATTTGAGCCGTGTTGCAGTTTGGTTGCAGTGATCACGGCCATCTAAATCGTGATATTGTCTGTTTCTGATTGGCTTAAAGCCTCGGTGGCTCAGTCGCCTTGGCCACAGCCAGTGTGAGCCATCAGAATATATACGATCTATGGAGGTATGACTTGCGTGCAGTGCTGCAAAAGTTGAATGTCGACCAACTTCGGCAGCGCTGCACTGCACTGCATGCAAGTCGTTTCTGATTGGTCTACCAGCCGCTGCACCGCGCTGCATGCACGGCCACGCAAGGTCGTGAATTCACCTTTACTGTGGGGGAGCATATTGAAGCCCCAAAGATCTTAGAGATATGCACTCATTGAAGCACCTAAGATATTGGAGGTATCCACACATTGAAGCACCTAAGATATTGGAGGTATGCACACATTGAAGCCCCAAAGATCTTAGAGACAGGCACTCATTGAAGCACCTAAGATATTGGAGGTATGCACACATTGAAGCACCAAAGACCTTAGAGATGTGCACTCGTTGAATCATTGAATCGAGACTAGCAAACACTGAAGAACCAAAGAACTTCAATGCTGCTTCAATGTGTGCATGTCTTTTAAGTTCTTTGGTTCATCAAAGCCATGCATACATTGAAGCACCAAAGATCTTGGAGACATGCACTCATTGAAGCACCAAAGACCTTAGAGATATGCACTCGTTGAATCATTGAATCGAGACTAGCACACACTGAAGCACCAAAGAACTCAATGCTGCTTCAATGTGTGCATGTCTTTAAGTTCTTTGGTCCATCAAAGTCATACATACTTTGAAGCACCAAAGATCTTAGAGACATTCTCTCACTGAATCACCAGATATCTTAGAAAGATGCACTTATGGAAACACCAAAGCTCTCAGAGAAAAGAAGCACCAAAGATCCTACCTCGGGTAAAGGTCTCGCCGGCTTGATATGCATCGCAGCAATCTCCATCATATTCGGCAGGAACGGCCTTGGAAAACTGAAACTCACATCACCATTAAACAAGAGCAACGCGAACCTTCGTTTGAGTTCGGTCACAGTCGGTGTTTTCCGGCCAAAGTGCCTCGCGATCATGTAGTTGTTAAACACTCGCAGATACCCCGCGTCAGAAACCTTCCGGAACTGCGTCACCAAGAGGTTTTCGATCCTCTGTCGTAGCGACATCCGGTCCGAGTGGAAGAGGCCGGTATTGGGGATGTGGGAGTAGGGGCTGGGGGCGCCTATGACGTCAGTGACCCAGTGGGGGCCGGTCTGGGCGTACACCCCCACGATGGGCGCGTCGAAACGGTGCGCGAACCCGAGGAAACACTCGTACACGAGCACCTCGAGGATCACGAGGTCAAACTGTTGCTCCGAAGCGATCAGGGAGGCCACCTGTGGATTCTCCAGGTAGTGTTTACATGTCTTGAAGGGGACGAGCCCGTTGAGCATATTCGAGGGGCCGTCGTAGAAACCTTTGTTCAGGTCGGACATATCTGTCACGTGATCGTCTGGAAAAGATTCGGACATGATTCTTCTTCTTCTTCTTTGTGAGATATAGACATCATACTCGTCTCGAATGTTCAAGCAACCAATTCCATTTAATTGACCACTCTCGGGAGCGTATTTGAACCACAAGCCCTCTCGATATTCGCAGGTAAAAGCACGACTAGCATCCTACGACAAAATTCTGACGACTGACTTAATCCCAATTCGAATCTGAATCGAGCAAGGACTTTTTCCTACGACTCTGGAATAGGTTTTAGCAATGGTGCTCTAAATCTTCAATGACAACAATTAAATATCTAAAAACAAGGTTAACATATGGTAATGTTGTATAAATTAATGGATCTTGACAATTCATTTGAAAACTTGTTTTTAATTGTTGTCATTGAGGACCATTAATGAATCAAATGCTTTGTCCTTCCTCACGTGCTCATCAACTCAGTCTTTCCTCAGACTCGGCCAACCAGCCAACCACCAATCACAGAGCAGACCACATGGCAATGCTGTTCTGTGATTGGTGGTAAGGTGAGTCTGAGGAAAGGCTGAGTTGAGGAGCACGTGAGGAACGACTATGCATTTAACCCTAAGGGTGATAGGTCATTCCGATGAAAGATTGATGAAATATGAAAAAAGATTTTCTTATTTCCCACTCATTCCACGGCCTTCGGTCCAAGGGGTTTACAAAGGGGCTGAAGATGTACAGTATTTGCCAAACCTCTAGCCTCCAGAAAGGGTCAGATCTTTTAAAAACTTACTTAATTAATAGAGTAGGCCCTACAATAGTTCAGCTAGGAACTTTGCTGGAACGCTCTCCAGTCCAGGACTGGGCCCTTTAGAGCAGATGAAGGAATACAGCATTGAAACCTCGTATGCCCGAGGGCTGGGGTGATAAGATTAAAATCACTGTGTAGGGATGAATAGGGGTAGCACCTACTACATGGGATTATTCAAGTAAGCAGTAAGCAAAATGTGTTCATAAGGTGGTAACTAAATAAAATAAATTCGCATTTATAGTCTACCCACTCAGTAACTAAACTCATTTGCAGTGGAGGACTTTAATTAAAAGTGACTAAACCAACCCTGTAGGCTTCGAGCACCATCGACGAGTGAGCGATAACCAATCAAAGATCGATATTTCAAATACGAAACATATGAATCAGTGATTGGACAGTGCGAACACCTGCGTACAAATGTCAGAATCAACAAGGCCGATTCAGAACAACTTTGAATTGATTAAGTTGCACTTACCTAGTCCGAACCAGGAGAAAGGCACTGCTATGTCGGTGTAGTTGGCCAGGGGTTGTTTCTGAGGGAAGGCGCTGATGACTGTGACCTGGTGACCTCTGGCTGCCAAGGCTATGACCAAGGGCTCGTAGGCTATCATGTGACTTCGAGCCGGGTCGGGGAAAACAGCGAGGATGCGAGACGCGAGGCAGCAGCCGGCTAGACTGACCACTGCCCACACGATCATGTAGCCGTAAACCTGTGTTGAGAAGGCGGTGTTAGGAATGAGGTAGCTTTCAATAGACGTCACGTGGCGGCCATTATGAGGTACACATTGCTTGTTTTTGTTCTGTCAATAGAAGACACATAGGTTATCCAGGAAATATCAGTTTCAAGCCGTATAGATTGATGTGTGCAGGTAAAAGTTCAAGAAAATGATAACACATTCAAATGATTGTCATCAAACAGAGTTTACGCGTTCTTATTTTGTTTTCAGTCATAATACGGAACCTTTGTTTGAAAACAGTTGGTGTCAGTCAAAGGACATTGCAATATTGCAACAATGCAGTGTCAGAAGAACGTAAACATATGTTTACAGAGTACCTCAGTATGGCTACCGTGCGATACCGGAAATGACGTTATTGCAAGCTCCCTATTGGGGGGCGCATCAGTGTTTTGTTTACACAAGCATTGAATGTGCGCCAATCAAAAAAATGGACGTTGACGAGCGCCGAGCGCCGGAAGTGGATGATCCGACCAATCGGGGCGAAGCGGCGCTTGCAAGCGCCGAAGTTGGTTGGTTCCAACTTCTTCGGATCATCTACTTCCGGCGCTCGGCGCTCGTCGACGTCCATGTAGTGCAACAAGCATTATTCAAAATTAACGCTATTATAATGAGTTTTCAAGTGTTTTATCAAGATCAATTGATGCATACAAGATACAAGATCACCATTCTTAACATTGAATTTACAGAAGTAGACCGTAGCAAAAGTTTTCCCAACATAGTCCCATCCAGACAAAATGGTCTTACGATTTTCAGAATTGATCTAGAGGGCCGTAATAACTTCTATCTAAAGGTTCTTGATAGATCAATGACAACAATTCTCAACAACAACAACAACAACAACAACAACAACAACAACAACAACAACAACAACAACAACAACAACAACAACAACAACAACAACAACAACAACAACAACAACAACAACAAGTAGTTTTTTTCAAATGAATGCTAAGGTGCATTTTTCACTGTTGTGCATTGTTGTCATTTAGGATCTAGAAGGCTGTGATTATTTCATGGTACTAGATCAATTCTGAAAAAGGTCTATTGTCTATTTTTCCAAACTGTATTGTTCCTTTTTTCATAACTGATAGGCCTACCCTTAATTAGTAAGCCGTTACGTGCGTTATAAGGATTAGAAATAGTTTAAACTACAGTTGTATGCGTGTGCGTGTGCGTGTGCGTGTGCGTGTGCGTGTGCGTGTGCGTGTGCGTGTGCGTGTGCAATACAGCTGGCTTACCATGTTGAGAGAAGAGAGCAGCAAAGCAGACCACAGACCGTCTAACACTCAGTAAGCCTGACAGAACATTGAGATACCTGACTAAATTACATCATTGATGGATGTAAATCACTTTCTTTCTACTCCATTATGTGGAACAGTTCAAAGGTCATTGATGACAACACATTGAAACCTATTCGATACAGATTATGATTAGAGGTAGCAGCAACAGGATTCATTGTCACCACTTTACGTTTGATGAAATAAAAGTTGTGGTTTTATTTATTTTTTACTAAAATCACTAGTTTAGTTTGAATCAGAGAAAACGACTATAGGATATCAGCAATAGTGACTTTGTACTCGTCAATGCAATACTAAACAAATAATATAATTCCCTACAAAGAAATAAATAATAATGGATTCCGGTTATTAGATGTTGACAATCGGGCGGTTTCTCTTCAATTCTAGTTCTTCTTCTAATTTTTTTTTTTTACTCTCGCCACCTTAGCGAAATGTGATTTACTACATTGGCGTCAAACGTTTCTTCATGGCAACATACTCAAACATACCCCAAGACGGCACCACCAACAAATTTTTAAAATCGAAAAAAAAACACCAATAAGACAATCCTTGGACATGTTTTAACAACTATCCAAGTACATATATATAGTTAGTTAGTCACGTGAAGAGGGGACTGGGTTTAGCCCTAGAGCAGCATGTACCCGGATTGTACCGGTCGCTTAGCCGGTTCTCATACGAACACCGAAGTTAAGCAACCTCGGGCTAGGTCAGGAGGTGGATGGGTGACCACTCTCCTCTGAAACACTAGTTACCGTTGGTTAGAGCAGATTGGAGGGTTCGAAAGCTTGTTTAACAGCTTCGTTCTTCTCGTCAACTGCTCGGCAGTCCAGGTTAGTGGAGGAACCTATATGATTCGTCAAAGCTACACCGGGACGTAAAGCCGATGGTCCCCTTGGTACTTTTCGACAGGAGTAGGCTAAGTGCCGGTACCAGGCTTCCCCTCCTCCCTTCCTCTTTATCATTCACCAATCATCACTCATCAGGCTAAAGAGGGTATTGTGCCCTATACACTGGCCTTAATTACAATGAAATAAAAAATAAATAAATATGTGTTTTGACAGTAAAGATGGTTTTGTCTCCCAAGACGCAAACCTTATCGGTAACGCACGGGTGACACCGCTCACTGCCCTCATCTAATCTCGTGTCCGCGTGGGAGACAACTCACAGCCTTGCGAACCGTAACACAAGCGCGGACGTCCGGTCAGTCATCTTGAAGGCAGTGGGAGAATCTTTGTGGACCGAAGATCCGACGGGCCGTGCATGGTCACTAGATTATAGGTCCTCTGTCTCGCTAGCTCACTGATGGTCACTGATGCGATGCGTCGTGTGTGTTGCTAATATACAGCCCATATCACACTACAATTGGAATCGTAGACTGGAGTCGCCGATTGCAATCGCAATTTACAATTATCCAATCACACTTGACTAGCTAAAAATCCTTAAATCGTGCAACTAGGTAATAAATTCAATAATAATAACTAATAAGACAAGCTTTAATCACAAACAAATATATAATTAAAGTTATTGGCTCGTTGTTTCCATTAAAGTAGTTGTTGCTTGAGGTTATGTTGTGACAGTGCTCAATAAATACGTATTTAACCGTTCTCCTTCCTGATTGGTTCACGTGACTCGAATCTACGATTCCCAATCTTATTTTAGAGCTCGGTCTATAAAAAGATTGCAATCGTAGACTGGCCGAACTGAGCTACTGCGCATGCGCCGCCAATCGTAAGGTCGAAACTACGATTGCAATTGTCAGTTCGGAACCTAATGTGATATGGCCTTATCACAGTTCTCGCGTAGGTCTACCTCTTGGCACTAATTTTAGGCAAAACTTTTATAACTTCTAATATGTATTCAATTCCATCACTTCTTGACTTAGGAATAGGTAAACGCTGACTTTGGAGCCGTCCTAGCACACTCAATAAATTCAAAGTTGTTCTAAATCGGCCTTGTTGATTCTGTCCACAGGTGTTCGCACTGTCCAATCACTGATTCATGTGTTTCATATTTTAAATATAGATCTTTGATTGGTTATCGCTCACTCGTTGATGGTGTTCGGAGCCTACAGGGTTGGTTTAGCCACTTTAAATTATAGCCCCCCACTGAAAATCAGTCTTGTTACTGAGTTAATACACTCTATAAATACGTTTTTTTTTTTTTTTGCACATTACTTGAAGTAACAGAGATGTTACTGTAGGGGTAGTCTTGAAACTGACACAGCAAAATCATTCAAACTTCGTATAATATCTATTAAAATTTCCGTTGACACAACCTATAAGAACAAACTCAACCTTCACACATATTGCTTTTGCTTCAGAAGGTATAGTGACAACCTAATTTGACCATATTTGACTTTACAGCGCATGCAATATACACTTTACAAAACGATCTATGACCAAATTAACCACGGTTCTAGAAATCGTAAAAATCACAACAATTTGCACAACAATTAAAAACTAGTTTTCAAATTCAATGTCAAGGTTCATTGATGCTAAATCATCATCTATTAACTTTGGCGTGCATTGTTTTAATTGTCGATTTAGAGGGCCGTGATTAAAACCTCTCTAAGCATCCTATATCATTTGGAAATGATCTATTTCGAGAGCAATGCACTACCAAAAGAAGTATGCTCTTTATTTTAAAACCACTCTATAATTTGTCTAGCACGATTATTAAACAGCAAGTGCCATGTATACCCGGGTCACACTAACACGTGGTACTGTCATGCACCTTGTGTCTTGTAATGTGGCTGGTTCCGGTTCCGGAGCCGCCGGCCCGCTCATTCAAGTCTCCACATACACAGTCACACATGCACGTGGTACTGTCATGCACCTGTGTCTTGTAATGTGGCTGGTTCCGGTTCCGGAGCCGCCGGCCCGCTCATTCAAGTCTCCACATACACAGTCACACATGCACGTGGTACTGTCATGCACCTGTGTCTTGTAATGTGGCTGGTTCCGGTTCCGGAGCCGCCGGCCCGCTCATTCAAGTCTCCACATACACAGTCACACATGCACGTGGTACTGTCATGCACCTGTGTCTTGTAATGTGGCTGGTTCCGGTTCCGGAGCCGCCGGCCCGCTCATTCAAGTCTCCAGCGCTCACCTCACCTCACGCACTCTGCGTAGTAGCAATGTTCCCACGGCAAGGTTCATTCATAACACTGTGCGTAGCGTGACGTATGGTATTACAGTCTCATAGCGTTAGCGTGCAAGGTGTCGTCATTATAGTAAATAAAACAAATAGATAAATAAATAAAGAAAGAAAGAAAGAATAAACAAATAAATAAAAAAATTAAAATTAAACAAATAAATAAATAAATAAATAAATAAATAAATAAATAAATAAATAAATAAGTAAATAAATAAAATAAATAAATAAATAAATTTAAAAAAAAATTAATTAATTAATTAATACATAAATAAATAAATAAATAAATAAACAAATAAATAAATAAATAAATAAATAAATAAATAAATAAATAAATAAATAAATAAATAAATAAATAAATAAATAAATAAATAAATAAATAAATAAATAAATAAATAAATAAATAAATAAATAAATAAATAAATAAATAAATAAATAAATAAATAAATAAATAAATAAATAAATAAATAAATAAATAAATAAATAAATAAATAAATAAATAAATAAATAAATAAATAAATAAATAAATAAATAAATAAATAAATAAATAAATAAATAAATTAATAAATAAATAAATAAATAAATAAATAAATAAATAAATAAATAAATAAATAAATAAATAAATAAATAAATAAATAAATAAATAAATAAATAAATAAGTACATTGAATGCATTAATAAATCCATTTGATATTTAATTAAATACATGAATAAATACAGCCGTCCTAGCAACGAAGCACTCAATAAATTCAAAGTTGTTCTGAATCGGCCTTGTTGATTCTGGCATTTGTCCGCAGGTGTTCGCACTGTCCAATCACTGATTCGTATGTTTCGTATTTGAAATATCGATCTTGGACTGGTTATCGCTCACTCATCGATGGTGTTCGAAGCCTACAGGGTTGGTTTAGTCACTTTTAATTAGAGTCCCCCACTGCAAATCAGTTTCGTTACTGAGTGGGTAGACTCCCAATGTGAATTTATTTATTAAGTTTAAGAAGTGTATTCAAGCCTCGCTGCCACTTGACCATAGAATATGGAAATACTTGCCATGTCTGTAGCGAGCCCTGGTAACCTCACCAGGGAGGCCCAGGTTTCCGCTGAGTCGCATTCAAGCCTCGCTGCCACTTGACCATACCCTACCATGGCCATGTCTGTTGCGAGCCCTGGCCACCTCACCAAGCCCTGGTAACCTCACCAGGGAGGCCCAGGTTTCCGCTGAGTCGCATTCAAGCCTCGCTGAGCAACTCCATCTTAATTAGATTAATAACAACGTATTATGAACCGCGTTTAAAATAATAGTTGTTAATGTCCACTTTGTTTTTAATAATCGCGGAAGTATTTCTCCGCTTTGTTCCCGACTATTTCAGCAGAAACTATTGTCCGCTTTGCATTCTGGGCCCGCTAGTTGTGAACACTATTTAGACCCTACTACTTAGTAGTAACAAGAAGATACATCAACTTCTGGGTGACTAATGAACATTGCCAATAAAGTATATTCACGTATTGCGCATGGTGGCCACATTGGAGGCCACAATGGCTGTGATTGGTAGTTCATTGTTACTATGTTTCAGCCGGCGTTTGATGCAAATATAACTGTTCTCTAACTTTGGTTTGATATTATTACTTACAGCCAACATAAACAAACACTTTTGTCTCGATTACTCTTTTAATCGTTTACAAAAGCATACAATAACCATTTTCGTACACTTTATCGGGGTATATACGTGTTCAGTCATATTTCCCCATAAACAATATTATTCGGTTTCTATTGACAGAATAAAACTTGAAATAGTACTATAGGGAGTATGCAATAACGTCATTTCCGGTATCGCATGGTGGCCATATTGAGGTACTCTGTAAACATTTGTTTACGTTCTTCCGACACTTCATTGTTGCAATATTGCAGATGTCCTTTGACTGACACATCAACTGTTTTCAAACAAAGGTTCCGTATTATGACTAAAAACAAAAAAAGCACGCGTAAACTCTGTTCGAAGACAATCATTTGCATGTTTTATCATTTGTTTTCATTGTTGTTATCATTTTCTTGAACTTTTACCTGCACACATCAATCTAAACGGCTTAAAACTGTGATTTTTCCTAGATAACCTATGTGTCTTCTATTGACAGAACGAAGGTAAACAAGCAATGTGTACCTCATAATGGCCGCCACGTGACGTCTATTGAATACTCCCTTGTCACATGAATACTCCCTATTGGATTACTAAAACAATACATATTTTATAAAACGAAATTTCAACTATTAAAACTTTATATTCCATTATAAAACAACATTTCAACTTAAAAATATATATAATGTTGGTGGGGGGGAGGCTAGGGTATTTTAACTTTGGAATTTGAATATAATCTATCTATAATCAATATCTCAGATGCACAAAGAAACCTAAGTGCTAAGACGGCGTACTAGTTTAGGCAAATCTTAGTGATATAAATCACGCATATGTCGTTTTGCAATTTCATAAATATAAAATCTAGTAAAATTAACAATTTAACCAACAATATTTTATTTGTGAATATGTAGTAATACCCAGAGACGATTTATCTTGATTTATCTAATTAGGAAGGCATCTTTGTGAATCCAAGCCGTGGTGTACATGTAAACGGTGGCTTTGGAGCCGTCGTAGCAACGAAGCACATAATGAATGGTATAAAATGTCCCACACTGAAAAATCAATTCTTGAAACTGAGCGGGAAGACAACAATACAAATATATTTATTTTTTAGGTGGCTCGTTGGTCCAGTGGTTAGCATCCCTGCTTCCAATGCAGAAGGTCCCGGGTTCAAATCCCGGTTCATTCAGAAGTTTTTTAACTTCTCATGTGGATTCAATTCCATTACTTCTTGTCTTAGGAATAAGTAAACGGTGACTTTGGAGCCGTCCTAGCAACGAAGCACTCAATAAATTCAAAGTTGTTCTAAATCGGCGTTGTTGATTCTGGCATTTGTTTGCGGGTGTTCGCACTGTCCAATCACTGATTCATAATATGTTTCGTATTTGAAATATCGATCTTTGATTGGTTATCGCTCACTCGTCAATGGTGTTTGGAGCCTGCAGGGTTGGTTTAGTCGCTTTATATTATATAAGTCCCCCACTGCAAATCAGTTTCGTTACTGAGTGGGTAGACTCTAAATGTGATTTTTGTTTTACGTAAACGGTGGCTTTGGAGCCGTCATATCATCGAAGGACATAATAAATGGTATTATGTCCCCCACAGAAAATCAATTCTTGACACTGAGCGGGAAGACAACAATACAAATGTATTTATATAGTATTGAATGTGATATTTGCCCACCTATGACGTCACCAACCACTGCCCCGCGAGCTCATCAGTCAGGCAACGACCTGTGTTTATGTGTCGGTGTGACTTTGCCCGCGGCAGCTCACTCAATGAGATGCCCCCCATTGAGCGGGGTCAAGGGTCAGCCCGCCATCTTGGATGGTCTCGGCTGACCACCGCCTTGTTACAACCCATGACTCGGCACAACAAGCGAGGCTGGTACTAAAGAAGGCGCTGCAAGGAACTCCACTTCCCGATATTCGTAATAACAATTTCAATACTTGAAAGTTTTTAAATTCATTGTTTAGATGATTTAAACCCAAATCTGTAGTATCAATAATTAGTTTTAGAATTACTTGATCAATGAAATACCGTTATGGTTATATTAGCGTGGTTTAACATTGCGAGGTACCCATCCCATGCAATCGTTATTCATAGTCGACCCCTACACCTAGGGGCGCCCATTGTTACCAAGGTTACAGTTGTTTCCATGTTATTTCCCATAAACAAAACAAATCCATAGCAACAATGGGTGCCCCTAGGTGTAGGGGCCGACTATGAACTCAGCCCCCGCCAGTGACGTAGCCAGGAAAGTATTTCGGGGGAAACTATAATAAGATAGTCAGAAAACTGACCCCATGCTCGGTGAAAGGGGGGGGGAGAGACCCCCCACAATTGCGCCGTCCACACACAGGAAATGTTATATATAGTTTAAACGTATGTATACTGAATGGGATAATTTGAGAGCTTTGGTATCTACTTTTATTGCACTACAATCATTAGTGTCAAATACCATTAGGCCTATATTACTGTCTTCACCAGTACATTGTAATGTATCAAGGTGTTTGGGTATTTGATTGTTGTAGTTTATATTTACCGTACACTATATATATATATATGTCACACGCAGAAACTTATAGACCCGGAATAATGTTAAATTAAAACCACACGATACCAAGGTCACTTACTTTTAATACTTTTACTTTACTTTTAAAAGTAAGTGACCTTGGTATCGTTTAACGATTGTGTGTGTGGTTTATATATATATATATATATATATATATATATATATATATATATATATAAATATATATAAATGAAGCCGCAAATAATTATAATTTTTAATAACATTTCTCAAGAATGTTAAACGAAATTGCAAATGTGAATCTAAAGCGCTCTGAGGTTTGATAAGCCCTACAGACTGAATGCTAATTGTATCTAATATTATAATATCTAAATGGTTGTATTTTGTTTTAAATTTTTTCGTACTAATTATGCATCCAACTAACTACCCTATACTGATTATTACATATCATTTAGTCTGTAGGGCTTACCAAACCACAGTGTACGTCCATAGACTTAGTTAGGATCACGATTTCGGATAGCATTTTTGAGAATTAATGTAAAAAAAAATGTCGCTACTTTTGTACTGAGAGCAAAGATTACACATAGAGTGTACAGATGTGAGTGCTAGACTCACTCAACTAGGAGCCTCTGGACTAGCCCGACGTTATGCCGATAAGGAAAACATCTACACAGGAGCGCTAGTACCAGCCTCGGCCGCCGCAGCCTCCGTCGCTGTGATCGCTCCACGTAATTACATTTAGATTATTACAGATCTATTCTGGTCCATTCCTCCTTGATGATTGCTTGGGTTACACCTTGACATTGACAAGTCTAAGTGCTGAGCCGTGGGAGCTGCTGGGGGCTGTGATGTGCTGGCACATGTATGGCACACGGTACACGGTCCAGTGTCTTCTCTTAGAGAGGATGGACTATACATTACGCTTCTCTTAGAGTGGATGGAGTATACATAACGCTTCTCTTAGAGTGGATGGACTATATAACGCTTCTCTTAGAGTGGATGGACTATATAACGTTTCTCTTAGAGTGGATGGACTATATAACGCTTCTTTTAGAGTGGATGGACTATACACCGCTTCTCTTCGAGTGGATCGACTATACATAACTTTCTCTTAGAGTGGATGGACTATATAACGCTTCTTTTAGAGTGGATGGACTATATAACGCCTCTCTTAGAGTGGATGGACTATATAACGCTTCTCTTAGAGTGGATGGACTATATAACGCTTCTCTTAGAGTGGATGGACTATATAACGCTTCTCTTAGAGTGGATGGACTATATAACGCTTCCCTTAGAGTGGATGGACTATATAACGCTTCTCTTAGAGTGGATCGACTTTACATAACTCTTCTCTTAGAGTGGATGAACTATACATAACGCTTCTCTTAGAGTGGATGCACTATATATAACGCTTCTCTTAGAGTGGATGGACTATATAACGCTTCTCTTAGAGTGGATGCACTATACATAATGCTTCTCTTAGAGTGGATAAACTATATAACGCTTCTCTTAGAGTTGATGGACTATATACGCTTCCCTTAGAGTGGATGGACTATATATAACACTTCTCTTAGAGTGGATGCACTATACATAACGCTTCTCTTAGAGTGGATGCACTATACATAACGCTTCTCTTAGAGTGGATGCACTATACATAACGCTTCTCTTAGAGTGGATGCACTATACATAACGCTTCTCTTAGAGTGGATGCACTATACATAACGCTTCTCTTAGAGTGGATGGACTATACATAACGCTTCTCTTAGAGTGGATGCACTATACATAACGCTTCTCTTAGAGTGGATGCACTATACATAACGCTTCTCTTAGAGTGGATGCACTATACATAACGCTTCTCTTAGAGTGGATGCACTATACATAACGCTTCTCTTAGAGTGGATGCACTATACATAACGCTTCTCTTAGAGTGGATGCACTATACATAACGCTTCTCTTAGAGTGGATGGACTATATATAACGCTTCTCTTAGAGTGGATGCACTATACATAACGCTTCTCTTAGAGTGGATGCACTATACATAACGCTTCTCTTAGAGTGGATGGACTATATAACGCTTCTCTTAGAGTGGTTGGACCAGGGCACGAGATACGAAATAATCACTGGGGGGGCTATTTTTTTATTGACATTAACTAGCTAGACAGACAAAATAATAATTAATTGGTGTTTTAGTAAATTACTCCAAATATTATGCGGTTATTTATTTTAACGGTCGTTTTGGTTGGTAGTTTGGTGAACTGATGGTGTTCATGGTGTGGTCGAGGAGAAGGGCGAATGGGAACACGTGGGGTTGCCTTTTTAAGTACGTGATCACGTCATCATAACATTTTGATAATTTCAAATAGAAATAACGTAAAAAGAATAACTATAATTGGGATACAACTCATTAATACAAAATGTCTATGAAAACCGTGGCTACGTTACCAGAGGCATATGGGCAATCAGAGAGAAATTAAGAAACATTAGACCATACAAAATACATTATTCTGTACTTACATTTGTTTTCCAACAACTCGTACACTTTTATGCCTTGACCGTTTGAGGGCCGCTTAAACTTATCTAACGGTTTGTCCAGCCCAATTCATTGAAGTGCTAAAAATAGAGATGTACCTTACCTGCCGGCAAGTACAGTGACTTCCAAATCTTAAAATACAAAATGCAATTAGAAGCATTTTCGTTTCTTGGTCATTTCATAAATTCTGGGAAAATACTAAATAAATAATCGTTCAAGATAACTGAGGGGGCTTTGGCCTAGGGCCCCCTTGGATCTTAACGCCGAATGGGCCCAACTGTTTGCTCGGGGGGCTATGGCCCCCCGAGCCCCCCCATATCTCGCGCCCTGGGTTGGACTATACATAACGCTTCTCTTAGAGTGGATAGACTATACATAACGCTTCTCTTAGAGTGGATGGACTATATATAACGCTTCTCTTAGAGTGGATGGACTATATAACGCTTCTCTTAGAGTGGATGGACTATACATAACGCTTCTCTAAGAGTGGATGGACTATATAACGCTTCTCTTAGAGTGGATGGACTATACATAACGCTTCTCTTAGAGTGGATGGACTATATAACGCTTCTCTTAGAGTGGATGGACTATACATAACGCTTCTCTTAGAGTGGATGGACTATATAACGCTTCTCTTAGAGTGGATGGACTATATAACGCTTCTCTTAGAGTGGATGGACTATATAACGCTTCTCTTAGAGTGGATGGACTATATATAACGCTTCTCTTAAAGTGGATGGACTATATAACGCTTCTCTTAGAGTGGATAGACTATACATAACGCTTCTCTAAGAGTGGATGGACTATACATAACGCTTCTCTAAGAGTGGATGGACTATGCATAACGCTTCTCTTAAAGTGGATGCACTATATAACGCTTCTCTTAAAGTGTATAGACTATATAACGCTTCTCTTAGAGTGGATGCACTATATAACGCTTCTCTTAGAGTGGATGGACTATATAACACTTCTCTTAGAGTGGATGGACTATACATAACGCTTCTCTTAGAGTGGATGCACTATATAACGCTTCTCTTAGAGTGGATGGACTATATAACGCTTCTCTTAGAGTGGATGCACTATATAACGCTTCTCTTAGAGTAGATGGACTATATAACACTTCTCTTAGAGTGGATGGACTATATAACGCTTCTCTTAGAGTGGATGGACTATACATAACGCTTAGAGTGGATGGACGATATAACGCTTCTGTTAGAGTGGATGGACTATATATAACGCTTCTCTTGGAGTGGATGCACTATACATAACGCTTCTCTTAGAGTAGATGGACTATATACGCTTCTCTTAGAGTGGATGGACTATATATAACGCTTCTCTTAGAGTGGATGCACTATACATAACGCTTCTCTTAGAGTAGATGGACTATACATAACGCTTCTCTTAGAGTGGATGGACTATATATAACACTTCTCTTAGAGTGGATGCACTATACATAACGCTTCTCTTAGAGTAGATGGACTATATACGCTTCTCTTGGAGTGGATGCACTATACATAACGCTTCTCTTAGAGTGGATGGACTATATAACGCTTCTCTTAGAGTGGATGGACTATACATAACGCTTCTCTTAGAGTGGATGGACCATACATAACGCTTCTCTTAGAGTGGATGGACTATATATAACACTTCTCTTAGAGTGGATGCACTATACATAACGCTTCTCTTAGAGTGGATGGACTATATAACGCTTCTCTTAGAGTGGATGGACTATACATAACGCTTCTCTTAGAGTGGATGGACCATACATAACGCTTCTCTTAGAGTGGACGGACTATACCTCCAGGGCGTGACCGATCGTGAACCCACCGATCTTGGCTCGCCCGGGGCTCGAGCACTGGCCCCACACATGTGGTTCAGCTTCTGGAGCGGCAATATTAGCTCAGTGTTGACTGTATTGTAATAACCTTCCCCCGTCAATGTCGGTGAATTACGCTATAGGGCACTAGCAACACCGAAAGACAACAATGGAACACATGAATTGAACTGATGGACAAACAATCAGCTGTCAAAATAATAAAATTGCAACCATAGAAATAAAAACAAGTGTAGCAATAGTAACTGCTCGCCATTTAAAACTTGTAAAATAATAGACAACGACTAAGTGAAAGTTTTGTATGTGTACTTGTTTGTTTTTTGTTTTCTTTTCCAAAATCAGACGAAATTATTTTTTTGACAGCTTGTTGTTTGTCCATCGATTCAATTCATTTGTTTCATTGTTGTCTTTTGGTGTTGCTAGTAGAGTAGCCTATAGTTATACGATGCGAAGGAGCATAGTGGGGATGGAATTAAATCGTCATTGTTGTTGTCGTTTCGTTGTGGTCGTTGTTGTTGTCGTTCGTCGTTGTTGTCGTCGTCGTTGTTGTCGTTAAACTTATTAACAGTGTATTTATGTGATTAGTCGTGTTTAAAGTCTGGTTACCAAATGAAATACATTACGTAAGTTTTGGTTAACTATTTCCGGACTATGTGTTCATACGCCACACAATCAAAGATGGCTGCTCTCAGGAATGAAATCCATAAAAGAACATAACCTATATAACCAAGCCTAGGCTAAGCCTATTTGTGTAGACTTGCCGTCACTAAACATTAGAGATGTTATTGCCAGACTTACCTTTACATGTGAACTGTGTTCAGTTATCCAGTTGATGTCGAAATAAGTAAACACAAACACTAGAATATCAGATATACGAATGGACCATATCAACATTGAGCACGAGGGTTGGCTACAGACTAACTTCCGGTCCTTTCACAGGGAAACTTCAGTGTTGACTTTTGACAAAAACAAATTCCATTTGGCGTTTGAAATCGTTTCGTCTAGTACCAACTTAAAATTAAAAAGTTGTGAAATGAGATATAATACTACATACAAAATATAATGATTTCGCAAACACCAAGTTTTCAAAAAACTTGTTGAATGGAAAATTACTAAGTTATCTGGTTGTGACATTGTATTGCTTGCAGCAATCCGACAACTTCACAGGGCCGAATTTCGATGTTCAACGACCGTTTGCCTTTATCTGGTGGGTATGTTAAGTTGTCAGCCTGACTATTACATAACGATATTCCTTTGGTATAACCAGAATTTATTTCAGCCGTCTGTCTGTCTGTCTGTCTGGGATCTCTGCATTCCAAGTTCGAATCCTGGCTTGGGAATGGATGTCGTGTGGCGTTTCTTCATCCTCATAATCACCCACTCATTGTCTCGATTAGCCTCGTTGCCAAAATATGGGACGTAAATCCCAAATATCATCATCGTCTGGGGCAGCACCAGCCACAGGAGGTAAAAGAAAAATTCTGCCTAATTCGCTTCACAAGCGAACTGAAAATACTTAATAATTGATAATAAAAAATAAATAATTTCATTTTAAAACTTTTCGATTATGTTTCTAGTGTTTATAGGTGAAGATGCCTATGTGACACACAGACAATGCACGCACGCACGCACGCACGCACGCACGCACGCACGCACGCATGTTCCACGCACGTTGTCTTGATCTGAAATAGCCACTAGTCTAGTTTATACCTCAACATCGTAGACCTTGTGACCCTCAACCTCAACATCGTAGACCATGTGACCTTCAACCTCAACATCGTAGACCTTGTGACCTTCAACCTCAACATCGTAGACCTTGTGACCTTCAACCTCACTGAAATAAATCTCCGTCGTGCGTAACTGCCAAGCGGACGCGCTGTTGACGCGTCACATGACCCGACGCGCGTCATCGCTTGCGTGGCTGCCAAGCGGACGCGCTGTTGACGCGTCACGTGACCCGACGCGCGTCACGGCAGCATAAAAATACCAGCGTTATTCTCGACTGCCTTGCGTTGCGCTGGACAGAGTAGCAACCTCGAAATCCTAGCTTTAATAATTATACTCTACTAGGAAAACGCTCTGTTTGACGCGTTGATAAGCGAGCGCGTCAATATCTACGAACTTTCTGGCGAAAAGACTTCAATGCTAATACAAACAACAATTAACAACAATTCAAGAATGCGCATTGCAAAATTTTTTCTAATTTCCATAGCTATTATACTTCCCGACATTGTTGTATGCAGTGCAATAAGAATTTTCGTGGTCATGTTTTCAACACGGTCCGCCACCGTTACTAACACTTATTGACAGCAATAGAAATGTAATTTCTGCCTCAAATACGTATTGGATCGCGTTTAAATTAGTATATTCGTGACCGTACAAAAATTTACTATAAGATAGCCACCTCACATTTTTCTGTTACTGAGTTTCAGAAAAATATTTTCGAGTAACTTTTGTGTAACTTTGCCAATATTTATCGTATCGCCATAAAATGAACATATTCGTTACCGGAAAAAAGTTTAAAAAAATATGGCTATCTCACATTTTGCCGCCATTTTGTTTCAGAAAAATAATTTGCAGTAACTATGGTGTAACTTTGTAACTTTTCGAACGATTTTGCCTCAAAACTATACACCTTCAATCCACATCAAGGCTTGTGGATGGTCCAAATTTCAAGTTGATCGGACTTTCCGTTCGACCGCTATCGACAGACATAAAAACAAAAAAAACAAAAAACAAAAAAAAAAAAACAGAACGAAGTGCCATAAGAGTCAAGTGGAAACGCTCGCTTCGCTCGCTTAACAAATCCTCTAAATTCACGCAAAAAATTAAATATATTGACGTATTAATCTCTCTTTTTGCTTAGTCAGGAAACACTCCCGTAGGATAATAGTAAAAGTTGTATGTAATGTATGTGTGTGTAATGTATGTGTGTGTAATGTATGTGTAATATATCCCATCCAGCAAAGCATCCCAACTTCTTTAAAAAAACTTCAAAAATGCGGATTTTTCAAAAAAATGGAGTGCAGCGCTATTGTGAGAGGCATCCCCCCCCCCCCCCCCCCCTCCCTTGTCTCGTTGGTGGAGCATCTTGTTACAGCTATGTTTTACTATGGGCAGCACCCTCCCCCCCCCCCGAAATATATTCCTGCGTACGCCACTGTCTTAGTCTATAGCGCAGTGTGGTTTGGTAAAACATACAAACTGAACCGTGTGCTTTTGTGCGTGCGTGCGTGTGTGCGTGTGTGACGAGTATGAATGAATCTACAAGTGCGCCAACCGCCAACGATCAGCTGGACTCCGGCCGAGTCTATTTCTGTGACTCACGCGAACTGCGAGAGTTGAACCGACAGTAATTCATAGACGAGACCTGAGATAAGAAAAAGAGCCACTACTAAGTAAGTATGCGTCACACTAAGTATGCGTACGGACTGTTGGGTACATGATCGTGTATAGAGTATTGTGATGCAACCGATAGAGGTGGCACGGCGGTAAGACGCGAGACTCTAATTCGGGAGGTCGCCGGTTCGATACCGGCCACCGGCAGTCCTGACTGAAGGTTTCTTCCGAGGTTTTCCTCAGTCGTAAAAGCGAATGCTGGGATTGAGTCATACTATCAGCCCTCGGACAATCCTTCCCAACTATCCAAACACCCTAATATACCAAGTTAGTCACCTGAAGGGGCACATCGGGTGAAGCTGGTGTGCACCCTATAACGGGTATTCTTACGACAAATTATTAAATTATTATTGTTGTGCAACACGTAGAAACTCTTGTTGAATATCTTGAAATTAATATAGTAGGACAATGACATACAGCGTTGTAAAACTTGGCTTCTCTCAGCTAGTGTTTCTTGGCAGTGCGTTGCTGACCATTAGAGCGTTAAATAAATAAATTAATTAATAAATAAATAAAAAAGTAAATTATTCAAATACATACATACATAAATAATAAAATAATCCGTACTTAGAGTATACCCACCCGGTCACATCACTGCTTTTCAACCAAAGATCGATACTTAAATATGAAACACATGAATCAGTGATTGGACAGCGCGAACACTTGCGGACAAATGCCAGAATCAACAAGGCCGATTCAGACACAACTTTGAATTTATTGGTAACAGGTTGATATGGTTGTCTCAGGCGAACTTTTCTTCTGCCGACGAAATATCCGAAACACGTCCAGTAATAATACTTTCGACCGTGTATTGGAATGCTGAAACCCCCAAACACTGTGGGCGTGTCTAATGCGGCTGTCTACTCTACAAGGCGTAAGACTGCCTTCACGAATACATGACGAAACAACGACTGGAATCTATTGTTTCTCGTTGTACCAGCGTGCATGAAACAGCCGGTTGTGTGGTTAGTATGAGAATTGTTAGATTGGGGAACTATATTGCAATTAATAAACATTCACTGTCCGTAAGCACAAAATAGAGTTCATTATTTATTTTTCATTTACATAGTTGAACAAAGAAATTTTCGTTTTCTTGAGAATTCTGAAATGCTTCTAGAAATAATATCCTTATATCAAATGTTTATATATATTTACCCATTAACAAAAGCCAAACAGGAAGAAGCCTATAATTATTTGTAATACATTTTAGATCGTAATGGATACAAACATTCAGAATACAAAACATGCATTATCACTGCCTTGATTTTGTCATAAACAAAAATTTGTTTTGAATAGGTAACCCAATTATTATATATTAGGCCTACTTGTTATGAATACTGCATTAAACTGAATTCTCAGTTCACGTACAATAGTTGTGTTTGCTAAATCGCAATCACAAAAATATCCAAATCCACCTTTGAAGATGTGTTGCGATAGAATGCAAAGAATTCCAATACAAATGCATCGTCAGTACATTGACCTCGATAAGTATAGATATATATATATTCACTGTACAAATATCTTCCGTATTAATAGCCAAATCAAAGGTCTCTCTTGCAGTTAGGTCCAGTCTTACAATGTCCCAATAACTACTTATTCGTCGAATAGCTTGTTGTCTCCATGGCAACCACCAATAAAAAACACTGAAATCCTCCTAATAGCTTAATTGCTACAAAGAAGATTCTTATTAGAAGATTGTAAGACCAGCCCTAAGTCAGAACAATGATACACATTATACGACCAACATAAAATCATTAATTGTCGAAATGCAGCGTTACCAATTAGCAGCATAGCTTTCGTTGTCAAGTTCCACACAGGGTAGCAGGTAGGCAGTGACAGAGAACCCGATCGGAGTTACATCAGTCGATTAAAATAAGTCAAAATAACTATTACTATAATTACTTGCAAAGGTTTATTGTACAAAACGTATACCGCTATAGGTTAATAACCACGACAGTAAGATTGTTGATAACCATGACAGTATTTTTTTTTTTATTTATTTATTTATTTATTGTAAAGGGTAACATTAAAGCATATATATTTTTTTTTTTACAGAAACAAGACATAAGTACAGGTGCAATGCTTGAATGTTATAGCAGTAAGGTTGTTGAGAACCATGGCAGTAAGTTGGCAGTAAGATTGTTGAGAACCATGGCAGTAAGATTGTTGAGAACCATGGCAGTAAGATTGTTGATAACCATGGCAGTAAGTTGGCAGTAAGATTGTTGATAACCATGGCAGTAAGATTGTTGAGAACCATGGCAGTAAGATTGTTGATAACCATGGCAGTAAGTTGGCAGTAAGATTGTTGAGAACCATGGCAGTAAGAATGTTGAGAACCATGGCAGTAAGTTGGCAGTAAGATTGTTGAGAACCATGGCAGTAAGAATGTTGAGAACCATGGCAGTAAGAATGTTGAGAACCATGGCAGTAAGATTGTTGATAACCATGACAGCAAGTTGGCAGTAAGATTGTTGAGAACCATGGCAGTAAGAATGTTGAGAACCATGGCAGTAAGTTGGCAGTAAGATTGTTGAGAACCATGGCAGTAAGAATGTTGAGAACCATGGCAGTAAGTTGGCAGTAAGATTGTTGAGAACCATGGCAGTAAGTTGGCAGTAAGATTGTTGAGAACCATGGCAGTAAGAATGTTGAGAACCATGGCAGTAAGAATGTTGATAACCGTGGCAGTATGAATGTTGAGAACCATGGCAGTAAGATTGTTGAGAACCATGGCAGTATGAATGTTGAGAACCATGGCAGTAAGATTGTTGATAACCATGGCAGTAAGATTGTTGATAACCATGGCAGTAAGATTGTTGATAACCATGGCAGTAAGTTGGCAGTAAGATTGTTGAGAACCATGGCAGTAAGAATATTGATAACCATGGCAGTAAGATTGTTGCAGTAAGATTATTGAGAACCATGGCAGTAAGACTGTTGCAGTAAGATTATAGAGAACCATGGCAGTAAGAATATTGATAACCATGGCAGTAAGACTGTTGCAGTAAGATTATAGAGAACCATGGCAGTAAGACTGTTGCAGTAAGATTATAGAGAACCATGGCAGTAAGACTGTTGCAGCAAGATTATTGAGAACCATGGCAGTAAGAATGTTGATAACCATGGCAGTAAGATTGTGAGAACCATGGCAGTAAGAATGTTGATAACCATGCCAGTAAGATTGTTGAGAACCATGGCAGTAAGAATGTTTGCAGTAAGATTATAGAGAACCATGGCAGTATGTTGGCAGTAAGACTATAGACAACAATGGCAGTAAGAATGTTACAGTAAGATTATTGAGAACCATGGCAGTAAGAATGTTACAGTAAGACTATAGACAACAATGGCAGTAAGACTGTTACAGTAAGATTATTGAGAGCCATGGCAGTAAGAATGTTTGCAGTAAGATTACAGACAACCATGGCAGTAAGAAGTAAGAGCTTGGGCGTGCATCTTCAGAACATGTCGACTTCGAGAAGCAACCCAACTATGATCGCGCTCACCCAGAAGAGGTTTACTACGCCGGAGATCGAGGGCAGCATCTTCTCCATGAGGGTGAGTTCAAACTTTGGGGGTGGCTTCTTGACTAGAACCAATCGCTCTTCAATGAGACCTTCCGCGTGCAAGACCTGGGGAAACAGGCAACACGATATAGTTGCATTTACATACATTGATTCCATCAAGCTGCCCAGGGACTGCTGCCCCATGGTGGTAGGCAGGGTTTCTGGGGGGGGGGGGGGGGGGGGTACCATAGTAACCCCTGTTTGCAACTGGCGCCATTTATTTGGGTGGCTATCCTGGCGGTGAGGCTTAAATCTGAGAATTTACTAAATTACAAAGTAAATTTAAATGCCTACCATAATGATTAAATTATCAAAAATATATCTGTCACTTAGTATTTGGCTCTTACGAACACAAATTAATCTGGGTTTTAATTAACTTTAAAGCGCTTTAAATGGTTTACGGTGGCGCTACCTACCCCCCTGGCCGCCCGCTGGCCCGCGTCTACAGCGCCGGACATGAAGCCTCGTAGATGTGTGGCCGTGTCAGTTCCCGCCAAGAGGACGCGGCCTCCTATTGGCGCGCTAGCTAGACGGTGGCGCTACCTACCTCCCTGGCCGCCCGCTGGCCCGCGTCTACAGCGCCGGACATGAAGCCTCGTAGATGTGTGGCCGTGTCAGTTCCCGCCAACAAGACGCGGCCTCCTATTGGCGCGCTAGCTAGACGGTGGCGCTACCTATACTACGGTGGCGCTACCTACCTCCCTGGCCGCCCGCTGGCCCGCGTCTACAGCGCCGGACATGAAGCCTCGTAGATGTGTGGCCGTGTCAGTTCCCGCCAAGAAGACGCGGCCTCCTATTGGCGCGCTAGCTAGACGGTGGCGCTACCTATACTACGGTGGCGCTACCTACCTCCCTGGCCGCCCGCTGGCCCGCGTCTACAGCGCCGGACATGAAGCCTCGTAGATGTGTGGCCGTGTCAGTTCCCGCCAAGAAGACGCGGCCTCCTATTGGCGCGCTAGCTAGACGGTGGCGCTACCTACCTCCCTGGCCGCCCGCTGGCCCGCGTCTACAGCGCCGGACATGAAGCCCCGTAGATGTGTGGCCGTGTCAGTTCCCGCCAAGAGGACGCGGCCTCCTATTGGCGCGCTAGCTAGACGGTGGCGCTACCTATAATACGGTGGCGCTACCTAGCTCCCTGGCCGCCCGCTGGCCCGCGTCTACAGCGCCGGACATGAAGCCCCGTAGATGTGTGGCCGTGTCAGTTCCCGCCAACAAGACGCGGCCTCCTATTGGCGCGCTAGCTAGACGGTGGCGCTACCTACCTCCCTGGCCGCCCGCTGGCCCGCGTCTACAGCGCCGGACATGAAGCCTCGTAGATGTGTGGCCGTGTCAGTTCCCGCCAAGAAGACGCGGCCTCCTATTGGCGCGCTAGCTAGACGGTGGCGCTACCTATACTACGGTGGCGCTACCTACCTCCCTGGCCGCCCGCTGGCCCGCGTCTACAGCGCCGGACATGAAGCCTCGTAGATGTGTGGCCGTGTCAGTTCCCGCCAAGAAGACGCGGCCTCCTATTGGCGCGCTAGCTAGACGGTGGCGCTACCTATACTACGGTGGCGCTACCTACCCCCCTGGCCGCCCGCTGGCCCGCGTCTACAGCGCCGGACATGAAGCCTCGTAGATGTGTGGCCGTGTCAGTTCCCGCCAAGAAGACGCGGCCTCCTATTGGCGCGCTAGCTAGACGGTGGCGCTACCTATACTACGGTGGCGCTACCTACCTCCCTGGCCGCCCGCTGGCCCGCGTCTACAGCGCCGGACATGAAGCCCCGTAGATGTGTGGCCGTGTCAGTTCCCGCCAACAAGACGCGGCCTCCTATTGGCGCGCTAGCTAGACGGTGGCGCTACCTATACTACGGTGGCGCTACCTACCTCCCTGGCCGCCCGCTGGCCCGCGTCTACAGCGCCGGACATGAAGCCTCGTAGATGTGTGGCCGTGTCAGTTCCCGCCAACAAGACGCGGCCTCCTATTGGCGCGCTAGCTAGACGGTGGCGCTACCTATACTACGGTGGCGCTACCCACCTCCCTGGCCGCCCGCTGGCCCGCGTCTACAGCGCCGGACATGAAGCCCCGTAGATGTGTGGCCGTGTCAGTTCCCGCCAAGAAGACGCGGCCTCCTATTGGCGCGCTAGCTAGACGGTGGCGCTACCTATACTACGGTGGCGCTACCTACCTCCCTGGCCGCCCGCTGGCCCGCGTCTACAGCGCCGGACATGAAGCCCCGTAGATGTGTGGCCGTGTCAGTTCCCGCCAAGAAGACGCGGCCTCCTATTGGCGCGCTAGCTAGACGGTGGCGCTACCTACCTCCCTGGCCGCCCGCTGGCCCGCGTCTACAGCGCCGGACATGAAGCCCCGTAGATGTGTGGCCGTGTCAGTTCCCGCCAACAAGACGCGGCCTCCTATTGGCGCGCTAGCTAGACGGTGGCGCTACGTATACTACGGTGGCGCTACCTACCTCCCTGGCCGCCCGCTGGCCCGCGTCTACAGCGCCGGACATGAAGCCCCGTAGATGTGTGGCCGTGTCAGTTCCCGCCAAGAAGACGCGGCCTCCTATTGGCGCGCTAGCTAGACGGTGGCGCTACCTATACTACGGTGGCGCTACCTACCTCCCTGGCCGCCCGCTGGCCCGCGTCTACAGCGCCGGACATGAAGCCCCGTAGATGTGTGGCCGTGTCAGTTCCCGCCAAGAAGACGCGGCCTCCTATTGGCGCGCTAGCTAGACGGTGGCGCTACCTATACTACGGTGGCGCTACCTACCTCCCTGGCCGCCCGCTGGCCCGCGTCTACAGCGCCGGACATGAAGCCCCGTAGATGTGTGGCCGTGTCAGTTCCCGCCAACAAGACGCGGCCTCCTATTGGCGCGCTAGGTAGACGGTGGCGCTACCTATACTACGGTGGCGCTACCTACCTCCCTGGCCGCCCGCTGGCCCGCGTCTACAGCGCCGGACATGAAGCCTCGTAGATGTGTGGCCGTGTCAGTTCCCGCCAAGAAGACGCGGCCTCCTATTGGCGCGCTAGCTAGACGGTGGCGCTACCTATACTACGGTGGCGCTACCTACCTCCCTGGCCGCCCGCTGGCCCGCGTCTACAGCGCCGGACATGAAGCCCCGTAGATGTGTGGCCGTGTCAGTTCCCGCCAAGAAGACGCGGCCTCCTATTGGCGCGCTAGCTAGACGGTGGCGCTACCTACCTCCCTGGCCGCCCGCTGGCCCGCGTCTACAGCGCCGGACATGAAGCCTCGTAGATGTGTAGCCGTGTCAGTTCCCGCCAAGAAGACGCGGCCTCCTATTGGCGCGCTAGCTAGACGGTGGCGCTACCTATACTACGGTGGCGCTACCTACCTCCCTGGCCGCCCGCTGGCCCGCGTCTACAGCGCCGGACATGAAGCCTCGTAGATGTGTGGCCGTGTCAGTTCCCGCCAACAAGACGCGGCCTCCTATTGGCGCGCTAGCTAGACGGTGGCGCTACCTATACTACGGTGGCGCTACCTACCTCCCTGGCCGCCCGCTGGCCCGCGTCTACAGCGCCGGACATGAAGCCCCGTAGATGTGTGGCCGTGTCAGTTCCCGCCAAGAAGACGCGGCCTCCTATTGGCGCGCTAGCTAGACGGTGGCGCTACCTATACTACGGTGGCGCTACCTACCTCCCTGGCCGCCCGCTGGCCCGCGTCTACAGCGCCGGACATGAAGCCCCGTAGATGTGGGGCCGTGTCAGTTCCCGCCAACAAGACGCGGCCTCCTATTGGCGCGCTAGCTAGACGGTGGCGCTACCTATACTACGGTGGCGCTACCTACCTCCCTGGCCGCCCGCTGGCCCGCGTCTACAGCGCCGGACATGAAGCCCCGTAGATGTGTGGCCGTGTCAGTTCCCGCCAACAAGACGCGGCCTCCTATTGGCGCGCTAGCTAGACGGTGGCGCTACCTATACTACGGTGGCGCTACCTACCTCCCTGGCCGCCCGCTGGCCCGCGTCTACAGCGCCGGACATGAAGCCCCGTAGATGTGTGGCCGTGTCAGTTCCCGCCAAGAAGACGCGGCCTCCTATTGGCGCGCTAGCTAGACGGTGGCGCTACCTATACTACGGTGGCGCTACCTACCTCCCTGGCCGCCCGCTGGCCCGCGTCTACAGCGCCGGACATGAAGCCCCGTAGATGTGTGGCCGTGTCAGTTCCCGCCAAGAAGACGCGGCCTCCTATTGGCGCGCTAGCTAGACGGTGGCGCTACCTACCTCCCTGGCCGCCCGCTGGCCCGCGTCTACAGCGCCGGACATGAAGCCCCGTAGATGTGTGGCCGTGTCAGTTCCCGCCAACAAGACGCGGCCTCCTATTGGCGCGCTAGCTAGACGGTGGCGCTACCTATACTACGGTGGCGCTACCTACCTCCCTGGCCGCCCGCTGGCCCGCGTCTACAGCGCCGGACATGAAGCCCCGTAGATGTGTAGCCGTGTCAGTTCCCGCCAAGAAGACGCGGCCTCCTATTGGCGCGCTAGCTAGACGGTGGCGCTACCTACCTCCCTGGCCGCCCGCTGGCCCGCGTCTACAGCGCCGGACATGAAGCCCCGTAGATGTGTGGCCGTGTCAGTTCCCGCCAAGAAGACTCGGCCTCCTATTGGCGCGCGCATGGCCGGCCCGAATGACGTCAGCACGCCCGGCGGGTAGAAGGAGGTGAAGCCGCCATATTGGTACGGCTCGGTTGTCCACCACTTCCAGATCACCTTGACTGGCTAAAATCACAGAGGGCATACAGGTGTTGTTCTTGCTGCGGAATCCCTTAAATCCTGTGTTTGCCTTCATGTTTGATTCGACTTATCAACATTCTAAACATGTGACATTAAAATGACCGACCTCAAAGTAAATGCAACGCGGATTGCAACGAAACTTACTTGAAAAGCTTTCTTGGACTTGAAGAACCTTGAGAGACTCTGGCAGACCTCCAACGCTCTCTCCTGTTCGCTCATCCCCTCGAGTCTAATGGCGTGACCTTGGAAGATGAAGCACTGCAGCCCGAACAGTTTGTCTTGCGGCCTGGCGATCGCGTCGACTGTTGCCACGGTCTCGGACAGGTCCATACAGGACACGAACCCAGTCATACCTGGACACAAGCGCTCATGCTGACCACATACAGGATAATAGTATGAGAAAACCTCCTTGAATGAGGCAGAAACCTTCGGTCAGGATTGCTGTGGTCGGTATCAAACCGGGAACCTCAAGAATTAGGGTCTCGTGTCTACCGCTGAGCCAACTCTATCGGTTGTCTAATCGAGCTAATGAAACCCTTGAAATAAGTGGGGCACAAAACTACCCAAATCACTACAGAATCACATACTAATAATGTGGTTCCACAGCTTCAACCTTGTGAATGCTGACGTCATGAGTCGGAGCCAATCAGCGCGTTGCTTTTCAAATACTGACATTTGGTTGGCCAACTCCTCACTCATCTATGACGTCAAGGTTGGTGTGGATGGACTTTATGATACGGGACCCCCCTCGGCGCACATTCACTCGCCTGAACTGTTTCTGCGCATGCGCAGCTGGGGCACAACCTGCTCGCGTCGACAACGGCCAAGGCGGTTGCAAACGGAGACAACTCACCATTGTCTTGCCAGAACGGCTCGTCATAGAAGACAACACACTTGGTGACCACGCCCAGAGGACTGCGCTGGATTAGGGAACTCCGCATCGAGGGAAGTGGAGGCTCAAAGTGAATCTTCATCTGGGGGTGAGAGAAATAGCGCGCACATAAATCGAGGGTGGCGAAACACTGGTTACCGTTGGTTTCGAGGGTTCGAAAGCAGCTTCGTTCTTCTCGTCAACTGCTCGGCAGTCCAGATCAGTGGAGGAACCTATATGACTGGTCAAAGTTACACCGTCCTTTCGGATGGCCGATGGTCCCCTTGGTACTTTTAGACAGAAGTTGGCTACGTGCCGGTACCAGGCTTCCCCTCCTCCCTTCCTCATCATCGTTCGCGAATCATCAGGCTAAAAAAGCAATAAACTGTCAAATAAAATATAAAAATCAATGTATGGATTCATGTCAGATGGTTTTCTGCAAAGAACAGACATGAGCCCTTGTCTATAAGGTCCGAATTCACCAAACTTTTTAATCGACCGATTTACTGATCTCGGATTGGTTACCATGGTTCCAACAAAATGCATGGTGGCTTCTACCGACGCCATTTCCGAGCTCCGATTAATAGAAAATCGCCAGATTAAAGCTTGGTGAAAGTGGCTCTAAATGACACAGAATAGCAATGTTTGAAGGAAGGTTCTGAGTCCTGACTTACTTGGACTCCGGCCGGTACTGAGAGAATGACATACTTGGCCTCGTACTCCTGACCATGCAACGTCCTGACCAGGACCTGATCGCTGCTCTGAATGATGGACACAACAGGCTGACTCAGGACAACTCGCTCTGAAACAGGCAACACAATGTTCTCTAGGGTGACTAATTTGTATTTATTTATTTATTTATTTATTGATGAATTGGCCCCATACAGCATTTTATGCCATTTAACAGTGACCAGTATAGCAACGGATGATTAACAACGATGCATGATGATGAAGAAGGGAGGAGGGGAAGCCTGGTATCGGCACGTAGCCTACTACTGTCAAAAAGTACCAAGGGGACCATCGGCTTTACGTCCCATCCGAAAGGACGGTGTAACTTTGACCAGTCATATAGGTTCCTCCACTAACCTGGACTGTTGACGAGAAGAACGAAGCTGTCACACAAGCTTTCGAACCCTCCAATCTGCTCTAACCAACGGTTACTAGTGTTTCAGAGAAGAGTGGTTACCCATCCACCTCCTGACCTAGCCCGAGGTTGCTTTTATGAGGGCCCGAGGTTGCCGAAGTTTTTTTTTCTTTTGGTACAATTTAAAAACAATTCGAAGCAGTTTTTACAAACCGATATCGAGTGTTCTGCTAAGGTGCTTTACACCTTTGATCCACTTGAATTTACTTTCTTTCTTAAATTTAATATGATTTCTGTTAAGATAAGATTGTGTTTATATTTAGATTCACCAGCAATTATTGTCGTACATACACTTACAAGTTATTATTACTAATTCTACAATTGATATTTAAATACACATTTTATAGCTTCTGATATAAATTTAGAAAAGTTTTGTACTTTAATATTTTTGCTTTGTCTGGGCAATTTGTCAAACATTCTTAATCCAGCATAATATATGTTTTTTTGTGTTGCAACTTTATTTACATGTTTTACATCGACGTTATTAGGTGACCTTGTGATATGGTTTTGTACATTATTACTCATTAAAATATGCTGACAAATAATACTTACTCCCCAGGTTGTCCGCCATTTTGGTCGCCAATATTCCGGAACCCTTGTCAATCATCACTTGGTTATCTTCACATGAGTTGGCCCAGCCCAACATCTGGTCACGTGTGTTGCAGAGGCGACACTCCCAGAGGTAGGAGAGCAAGGACACGTGACTCTCCTGAGAAGCCGTCATAGTCCTGAGCACCGTGCCCAGGTAGGCCTTGCAGAACCTGCACACATCAAACACCCACCGCACTTCTGATAGAATAAATACAAATATTTATTAAGCGAGCGAAGCGAGCGTCTCCACGAGACTCTTATGGCACTTTGTTCTGTTTTTTTTTTTTTGTTTATGTCTGTCGATAGCGGTCGAACAGAAAGTCCGATCAACTTGAAATTTGGACCATCCACAAGCCTCGATGTGGATTGAAGGTGCATAGTTTGGAGGCAAAATCGTTCGAAAAGTTACAAAGTTACACCATAGTTACTGCAAAATATTTTTCTGAAACAAAATGGCGGCAAAATGTGAGATAGAGAGATTTTTTTACAGATTTTTCCGGTCACGAATATGTTAATCTAATGGCGATCTGATACGTATTGGCAAAGTTACACGAAAGTTACTCGAAAATATTTTTCTAAAACGCAGTAACGGCAAAATGTGAGGTGGCTATCTTATAGTAAATTTTTGTCCGGTCACGAATATACTAATGTATACGCGATCCCATACGTATTAGAGGCAGAAATTACATTTCTATTGCTGTCAATAAGTGTTAGTAATGGTGGCAGACCGTGTTGAAAACATGACCACGAAAATTCTTAGCAACGCACATTGCACTGCATACAACAATGTCGGAAAGTATAATGGCCATGGAAATAAGAACAATTTTTGCAATGCGCATTCCTGAATTGTTGTTAATTGTTGTTCGTATTAGCATTGAAAACTTTTCGCCAGAAAGTTCGTAGATATTGACGCGCTCGCTTATCAACGCGTCAAACAGAGCGTTTTCCTAGTACTAACATACGCAGCGGAAACTTGGACGATGACAACACCAGAAGAGAGCCTGGTACAAGCTGCAGACATGAAGTTTTTGAGAAGTATTGTGGGGAAGACTAGATGGGACAGGATAAGGAATGACGAACTAAGAAACCAACTAGGCGTAAGAAATTTATTGGAGCGTATTGGAGAGAGAACACAAATGGTTCGGACATGTCAAGAGGATGGAAAGTGAAAGATTGCCGAGGAGAATGCTAGAACTGGAGATTCCAGGTAGAAGAACGAGAGGAAGACCACGACAAAGATGGCACGACAAAGTGAGGAAGGATGTGGAAATGCGAGGAGGGGACTGGAATGTAGTTGAGGGGGAAGAGTGGTGGCAGGATAGAAGAAGATGGAGAGGCTTATCTTCGATGCCGACCCAACGCAGAGTTGGACGTGGCAACAGATGATGATGATTATATAAAACAAAAGTGTATTTATATTTTCTAGTGTACCCACTCAGTTGTCGTGACTTACCTTGTCCAGCAGTGTTTGTCCAGGAACTGCTTGACTGTCATCTGGTCCAACTCAGTTGTCGTGACTTACCTTGTCCAGCAGTGTTTGTCCAGGAACTGCTTGACGGTCATCTGGTCCCACGGGTTGTTACCTTGTCCAGCAGTGTTTGTCCAGGAACTGCTTGACTGTCATCTGGTCTTACGGGTTGTCGTGACTTACCTTGTCCAGCAGTGTTTGTCCAGGAACTGCTTGACTGTCATCTGGTGCCACGGGTTGTCGTGTCTAACCGTGTCCAGCAGTGTTTGTCCAGGAACTGCTTGACTGTCATCCATCTGGTCCCACGGGTTGTCGTGACTTACCTTGTCCAGCAGTGTTTGTCCAGGAACTGCTTGACTGTCATCTGGTCCCACGGGTTGTCGTGTCTTACCTTGTCCAGCAGTGTTTGTCCAGGAACTGCTTGACTGTCATCTGGTCCCACTCAGTTGTCGTGTCTTACCTTGTCCAGCAGTGTTTGTCCAGGAACTGCTTGACTGTCATCTGGTCCCACTCAGTTGTCGTGTCTTACCTTGTCCAGCAGTGTTTGTCCAGGAACTGCTTGACTGTCATCTGGTCCCACGAGTTGTCGTGACTTACCTTGTCCAGCAGTGTTTGTCCAGGAACTGCTTGACTGTCATCTGGTGCCACGGGTTGTCGTGTCTTACCTTGTCCAGCAGTGTTTGTCCAGGAACTGCTTGACTGTCATTTGGTGCCACGGGTTGTCGTGACTTACCTTGTCCAGCAGTGTTTGTCCAGGAACTGCTTGACTGTCATCTGGTCCAACGAGTTGTCGTGACTTACCTTGTCCAGCAGTGTTTGTCCAGGAACTGCTTGACTGTCATCTGGTGCCACGGGTTGTCGTGACTTACCGTGTCCAGCAGTGTTTGTCCAGGAACTGCTTGACTGTCATTTGGTGCCACGGGTTGTCGTGACTTACCTTGGCCAGCAGTGTTTATCCAGGAACTGCTTGACTGTCATCTGGTCCCACTCGTCAGCGCGTGGCGCGGCCCACGGGTTGTCTGACTTACCTTGTCCAGCAGTGTTTGTCCAGGAACTGCTTGACTGTCATCTGGTGCCACGGGTTGTCGTGACTTACCTTGTCCAGCAGTGTTTGTCCAGGAACTGCCTGACTGTCATCTGTTCGCACGGGTTGTCGTGACTAACCTTGTCCAGCAGTGTTTGTCCAGGAACTGCTTGACTGTCATCTGGTCCCACGGGTTGTCGTGACTTACCTTGTCCAGCAGTGTTTGTCCAGGAACTGCTTGACTGTCATCTGGTCCCAAGGGTTGTCGTGACTTACCTTGTCCAGCAGTGTTTGTCCAGGAACTGCTTGACTGTCATCTGGTCCAACGGGTTGTCGTGACTTACCTTGTCCAGCAGTGTTTGTCCAGGAACTGCTTGACTGACATCTGGTCCCACGGGTTGTCGTGACTTACCTTGTCCAGCAGTGTTTGTCCAGGAACTGCTTGACTGTCATCTGGTCCCACGGGTTGTCGTGACTTACCTTGTCCAGCAGTGTTTGTCCAGGAACTGCTTGACTGTCATCTGGTCCAACGGGTTGTCTTGTTTACCGTGTCCAGCAGTTTGTCCAGGAACTGCTTGACTGTCATCTGGTGCCACTGGTTGTCGTGACTTACCTTGTCCAGCAGTGTTTGTCCAGGAACTGCTTGACTGTCATCTGGTCCCACTCGTCGGCGCGAGGCGCGGCCCACGGATTGTCGTGACCTACCTTGTCCAGCAGTGTTTGTCCAGGAACTGCTTGACTGTCATCTGGTCCCACGTGTTGTTACCTTGTCCAGCAGTGTTTGTCCAGGAACTGCTTGACTGTCATCTGGTGCCACTCGTCAGCGCGAGGCGCGGCCCACGGATTGTCGTGACCTACCTTGTCCAGCAGTGTTTGTCCAGGAACTGCTTGACTGTCATCTGGTCCCACGGGTTGTCGTGACTTACCTTGTCCAGCAGTGTTTGTCCAGGAACTGCTTGACTGTCATCTGGTGCCACTGGTTGTCGTGACTTACCTTGTCCAGCAGTGTTTGTCCAGGAACTGCTTGACTGTCATCTGGTGCCACTGGTTGTCGTGACTTACCTTGTCCAGCAGTGTTTGTCCAGGAACTGCTTGACTGTCATCTGGTGCCACTGGTTGTCGTGACTTACCTTGTCCAGCAGTGTTTGTCCAGGAACTGCTTGACTGTCATCTGGTCCCGCTCGTCGGCGCGAGGTGCGGCCCACGGGTTGTCGTGACTTACCTTGTCCAGCAGTGTTGGTCCAGGAACTGCTGGACTGTCATCTGGTCCCACGGATTGTCGTGACCTACCTTGTCCAGCAGTGTTTGTCCAGGAACTGCTTGACTGTCATCTGGTCCCACGGGTTGTTACCTTGTCCAGCAGTGTTTGTCCAGGAACTGCTTGACTGTCATCTGGTCCCACGGGTTGTCGTGACTTACCTTGTCCAGCAGTGTTTGTCCAGGAACTGCTTGCCTGTCATCTGGTCCCACTCAGTTGTCGTGACTAACCTTGTCCAGCAGTGTTTGTCCAGGAACTGCTTGACTGTCATCTGGTCCCACTCAGTTGTCGTGACTTACCTTGTCCAGCAGTGTTTGTCCAGGAACTGCTTGACTGTCATCTGGTCCCACGGGATGTCGTGACTTACCTTGTCCAGCAGTGTTTGTCCAGGAACTGCTTGACTGTCATCTAGTCCAACGAGTTGTCGTGACTTACCTTGTCCAGCAGTGTTTGTCCAGGAACTGCTTGACTGTCATCTGGTCCCACGGGTTGTCGTGTCTTACCTCGTCCAGCAGTGTTTGTCCAGGAACTGCTTGACTGTCATCTAGTCCAACGAGTTGTCGTGACTTACCTTGTCCAGCAGTGTTTGTCCAGGAACTGCTTGACTGTCATCTGGTGCCACGGGTTGTCGTGACTTACCTTGTCCAGCAGAGTTTGTCCAGGAACTGCTTGACTGTCATCTGGTCCCTCGGGTTGTCGTGACTTACCTTGTCCAGCAGTGTTTGTCCAGGAACTGCTTGACTGTCATCTGGTCCCACGGGTTGTCGTGACTTACCTTGTCCAGCAGTGTTTGTCCAGGAACTGCTTGACTGTCATCCATCTGGTCCCACGGGTTGTCGTGACTTACCTTGTCCAGCAGTGTTTGTCCAGGAACTGCTTGACTGTCATCTGGTCCCACGGGTTGTCGTGTCTTACCTTGTCCAGCAGTGTTTGTCCAGGAACTGCTTGACTGTCATCTGGTCCCACGGGTTGTCGTGTCTTACCTTGTCCAGCAGTGTTTGTCCAGGAACTGCTTGACTGTCATCTGGTCCCACGGGTTGTCGTGTCTTACCTTGTCCAGCAGTGTTTGTCCAGGAACTGCTTGACTGTCATCTGGTCCCACGGGTTGTCGTGTCTTACCTTGTCCAGCAGTGTTTGTCCAGGAACTGCTTGACTGTCATCTGGTCCCACGGGATGTCGTGTCTTACCTTGTCCAGCAGTGTTTGTCCAGGAACTGCTTGACTGTCATCCATCTGGTCCCACGGGTTGTCGTGACTTACCTTGTCCAGCAGTGTTTGTCCAGGAACTGCTTGACTGTCATCTGGTCCCACTCGTCAGCGCGGGGCGCGGCCCACGGGTTGTTACCTTGTCCAGCAGTGTTTGTCCAGGAACTGCTTGACTGTCATCTGGTCCCACGGGTTGTCGTGTCTTACCTTGTCCAGCAGTGTTTGTCCAGGAACTGCTTGACTGTCATCTGGCCCCACTCGTCAGCGCGGGGCGCGGCCCACGGGTTGTTACCTTGTCCAGGAGTGTTTGTCCAGGAACTGCTTGACTGTCATCTGGTCCCACGGGTTGTCGTGTCTTACCTTGTCCAGCAGTGTTGGTCCAGGAACTGCTTGACTGTCATCTGGTCCCACTCGTCAGCGCGAGGCGCGGCCCACGGGTTGTTACCTTGTCCAGCAGTGTTTGTCCAGGAACTGCTTGACTGTCATCTGGTGCCACGGGTTGTCGTGTCTTACCTTGTCCAGCAGTGTTTGTCCAGGAACTGCTTGACTGTCATCTGGTCCCACTCGTCAGCGTGAGGCGCGGCCCACGGGTTGTCCACCGGAACCTCCCAGCACATGTTCTGCATGCGTCGCACGGTCACAGCCAGGTCCCAGGCAGCGAGCGGGTCGCGCCATAGCAGGTCCCGTCTCCACCCGTCAAAGCTGTAGGCGCGACCCTGCGAGCCCACGAACACTTGCAGATGTCACGTGTCAACACTTGCTGACGTCACGTGTCAACACTTGCTGACCTCACGTGTCAACACTTGCTGACGTCACGTGTCAACACTTGCTGACGTCACGTGACAACACTTGCTGACCTCACGTGTCAACACTTGCTGACGTCACGTGTCAACACTTGCTGACGTCACGTGACAACACTTGCTGACCTCACGTGTCAACACTTGCTGACGTCACGTGTCAACACTTGCTGACGTCACGTGACAACACTTGCTGACCTCACGTGTCAACACTTGCTGACGTCACGTGTCAACACTTGCTGACGTCACGTGACAACACTTGCTGACGTCACGTGACAACACTTGCTGATGTCACGTGACAACACTTGCTGACGTCACGTGACAACACTTGCTGACCTCACGTGTCAACACTTGCTGACGTCACGTGTCAACACTTGCTGACGTCACGTGACAACACTTGCTGACGTCACGTGACAACACTTGCTGACCTCACGTGTCAACACTTGCTGACGTCACGTGACAACACTTGCTGACGTCACGTGACAACACTTGCTGACGTCACGTGACAACACTTGCTGACGTCAGGTGACAACACCTGCCGACGTCACGTGACACAATTTGCTTACGTCACGTGACAACACTTGCTGACGTCACGTGTCAACACTTGCTGACCTCACGTGTCAACACTTGCTGACGTCACGTGACAACACTTGCTGACCTCACGTGTCAACACTTGCTGACGTCACGTGTCAACACTTGCTGACGTCACGTGACAACACTTGCTGACCTCACGTGTCAACACTTGCTGACGTCACGTGTCAACACTTGCTGACGTCACGTGTCAACACTTGCTGACCTCACGTGTCAACACTTGCTGACGTCACGTGACAACACTTGCTGACCTCACGTGTCAACACTTGCTGACGTCACGTGACAACACTTGCTGACGTCACGTGACAACACTTGCTGACGTCACGTGACAACACCTGCCGACGTCACGTGACACAATTTGCTTACGTCACGTGACAACACTTGCTTACGTCACGTGACAACACTTGCTGACGTCACGTGACAACACTTGCTGACGTCACGTGACAACACTTGCTGACGTCACGTGACAACACTTGCTGACGTCACGTGGCAACATTTGCTGACGTCACGTGATAACACTTGCCGACGTCACGTGATAGCACTTGCTGACACGTGACAACACTTGCTGACACGTGACAACACTTGCTGGCGTCACGTGATAACACTTGCGATGTCACGTGACAACCCTTGCTGACGTCACGTGACAACACTTTCTGACACGTGACAACATTTGCTGACACGTGACAACACTTGCTGGCGTCACGTGATAACACTTGCGATGTCACGTGACAACCCTTGCTGACGTCACGTGACAACCCTTGCTGACGTCACGTGACAACACTTTCTGACACGTGACAACATTTGCTGACGTCACGTGACAACACTTGCTGACGTCACGTGATAACACTTTCTGACACGTGACAACATTTGCTGACACGTGACAACACTTGCTGGCGTCACGTGATAACACTTGCGATGTCACGTGATAACACTTGCTGACGTCACGTGACAACACTTGCTGACGTCACGTGACAACACTTGCTGACGTCACGTGGCAACACTTGCTGACCAGTGACAACACTTGCTGACCAGTGACAACACTTGCTGACGTCACGTGATAACACTTGCGATGTCACGTGACAACACTTGATGACACGTGACAACACTTGCTGACCAGTGACAACACTTGCTGACGTCACGTGATAACACTTGCCGACGTCACGTGATAACACTTGCTGACCAGTGACAACACTTGCTGACGTCACGTGACAACATTTGCTGACGGTACGTGATAACACTTGCCGACGTCACGTGATAACACTTGCTGACACGTGACAACACTTGCTGACACGTGACAACACTTGCTGACACGTGACAACACTTGCCGACGTCACGTGACAACACTTGCTGACGTCACGTGGCAATTCTTGCTGACGTCACGTGGCAACACTTGCTGACGTCACGTGACAACACTTGCTGACACGTGACAACACTTGCCGACGTCACGTGACAACACTTGCTGACGTCACGTGACAACACTTGCTGACAACACTTGCTGACACGTGACAACACTTGCTGACACGTGACAACACTTGCCGACGTCACGTGACAACACTTGCTGACGTCACGTGGCAATTCTTGCTTACGTCACGTGACAACACTTGCTTACGTCACGTGACAACACTTGCTGACGTCACGTGACAACACTTGCTGACGTCACGTGACAACACTTGCTGACGTCACGTGACAACACTTGCTGACGTCACGTGGCAACATTTGCTGACGTCACGTGATAACACTTGCCGACGTCACGTGATAACACTTGCTGACACGTGACAACACTTGCTGACACGTGACAACACTTGCTGGCGTCACGTGATAACACTTGCGATGTCACGTGACAACCCTTGCTGACGTCACGTGACAACACTTTCTGACACGTGACAACATTTGCTGACACGTGACAACACTTGCTGGCGTCACGTGATAACACTTGCGATGTCACGTGACAACCCTTGCTGACGTCACGTGACAACCCTTGCTGACGTCACGTGACAACACTTTCTGACACGTGACAACATTTGCTGACGTCACGTGACAACACTTGCTGACGTCACGTGATAACACTTTCTGACACGTGACAACATTTGCTGACACGTGACAACACTTGCTGGCGTCACGTGATAACACTTGCGATGTTACGTGATAACACTTGCTGACGTCACGTGACAACCCTTGCTGACGTCACGTACAACCCTTGCTGACGTCACGTGACAACACTTGCTGACGTCACGTGACAACACTTGCTGACGTCACGTGACAATACTTGCTGACGTCACGTGACAACACTTGCTGACGTCACGTGGCAACACTTTCTGACCAGTGACAACACTTGCTGACCAGTGACAACACTTGCTGACGTCACGTGATAACACTTGCTGACGTCACGTGACAACATTTGCTGATGACACGTGACAACACTTGCTGACGTCACGTGATAGCACTTGCTGACCAGTGACAACACTTGCTGACGTCACGTGACAACATTTGCTGACGGTACGTGATAACACTTGCCGACGTCACGTGATAACACTTGCTGACACGTGACAACACTTGCTGACACGTGACAACACTTGCTGACACGTGACAACACTTGCTGACACGTGACAACACTTGCCGACGTCACGTGACAACACTTGCTGACGTCACGTGGCAATTCTTGCTGACGTCACGTGGCAACACTTGCTGACGTCACGTGACAACACTTGCTGACACGTGACAACATTTGCTAACGTCACGTGACAACACTTGGTGACGTCACGTGACAACACTTGCTGACGTCACGTGACAACACTTGCTGACGTCACGTGTCAACACTTGCTAACGTCACGTGATAACACTTGCTGACGTCACGTGACAACACTTGCTGACGTCACGTTACAACACTTGCTGACGTCACGTGACAACACTTGCTGACGTCACGTGACAACACTTGCTGACGTCACGTGACAACACTTGCTGACGTCACGTGACAACACTTGCTGACCAGTGACAACATTTGCTAACGTCACGTGACAACACTTGCTGACGTCACGTGACCTCACTTACTGACGTCACGTGACAACACTTGCTAACGTCACGTGATAGCACTTGCTGACACGTGACAACACTTGCTGACGTCACGTTACAACACTTGCTGACGTCACGTGACAACACTTGCTGACGTCACGTGACAACACTTGCTGACGTCACGTGACAACACTTGCTGACGTCACGTGACAACACTTGCTGACCAGTGACAACATTTGCTAACGTCACGTGACAACACTTGCTGACGTCACGTGACCTCACTTACTGACGTCACGTGACAACACTTGCTAACGTCACGTGATAGCACTTGCTGACACGTGACAACACTTGCTGACGTCACGTGACAACACTTGCTGGCGTCACGTGACAACACTTGGTGACGTCACGTGACAACACTTGCTGACGTCACGTGACAACACTTGCTGACGTCACGTGACAATACTTGCGACACTAGCGCGGCGTAGCGGTCACGTGGTTGATGTACGGTGTTTACCATTATAAAACTACCGGTACCTCAAGTTCTAGTACTTCTACTTTACCGACTCTTCTTCTGCACCTCTAGGCCACAGGTATAGAACCTGCGCGCGCATATAGGTCGAGTTCCGCTACTTCATACATTCTAGGGCTGCCCAACGACAAAAAACACATATCGATATCGCGGGAAAAAATATCGATATCGCGTAGCGATATCAATTAATCAATTGACGTATCGCTATCGAAACTTTTTTCGTCTGTTTTTTAGAATTTCCAGACCAGCCAGTGGCTGTTCATTGTGAAGAATAACATTACCGTGCTACATAAATCAAGATTTTAGCTTTGAAATGTTTTATTATGTGTATCAATTTGTGTGTTGCACCAATCATAATTTCTAATATCCACACAAAACAGCGATGTTGTGAATTTATTTTTTTATTTTTTATTGGCCGTGACGTGTCGTGAACGTCTTTTTTTGTGACAATTATCGCATCAAGCGCAAGTTCGATATCCCGATATGTACGATACAATACATCGAATTATTTTCTTATTATCTATGTCGTATTGAATTATCAATATCGTTGGGCAGCCCTAATACATAAATAAATGAATAATTAAATAAATAAATACATAAATAAATAAATGAATAAATGAATAAATGAATATATGAATAAATAAATAAATAAATAAATAAATAAATAAATAAATAAATAAATAAATAAATAAATAAATAAATAAATAAATAAATAAATAAATAAATAAATAAATAAATAAATAAATAAATAAATAAAATAAATAAATAAATAAATAAATAAATAAATAAATAAATAAAATAAATTCGTATTTATAAAGTCTACCCACTCAGTAACAAGACTGATTTGCAGTGGGGGACTTTAATTTAAAGCGACTAAACCAACCCTGTAGGCTCCGAACACCATCGACGAGTGAGCGATAGCCAATCAAAGAACGATATGAAACACATTTAGTATGGTGGTCTTACATTGTGGTACAAGGTGCTCTCGAGTGACAGTGACTCGTCATAATCCAAGTCGAGTGTCTCCACACCAAGTTCTTTGCACAAGGGAACCATGTTCACGTCCGTGGCCTCTATGAATGTACCACCCATGTCGGCCCATCTGTACTGGGGATCATCGCTGCCGGGGTAGTTTGTGCACGCCCTCCCGCCCACTCTGTCGGTGGCTTCGAGCACTACGACGTTCAGGCCTCGCTGGCTCAGTAGACGAGCAGCGCTCAACCCTGGAACGACGGCCAAAGTCAGAACGAATAGGGGGGCTGTGACGACACACTAGGTCGGACAAACAGTCGGTTGTTGTGTCTTTCTTTGAGTCGCGCACATTCAATGTTTGTCTGAAACAAAACACTTGGGAGTATGCAATAACGTCATTTCCAGGATCGTACGGTGGCCCTACTGAGGTACTCTGTAAACATTTGTTTACGTTCTTCCGACACTTCTTTGTTGCAATATTGCAGATGTCCTTTGACTGACACATCAACTGTTTTCAAACAAAGGTTCCGTATTATGACTGAAAACAAAATAAGAACGCGTAAACTCTGTTTGAAGACAATCATTTGCATGTGTTATCATTTTCTTGAACTTTTACCAGCACACGTCAATCTATACGGCTTGAAACTGTGATATTTCCTGGATAACCTATGTGTCTTCTATTGACAGAACTAATGAAAACAAGCAATATGTACCTCATAATTGCCGCCACGTGACGTCTATTGAATACTACCTATTTCTTCATTCGAAATTAACGCTAGAAGTTTACCCTTTGGAAGGGGAAACTTCTGTATCGTGAGCAAGGGTTTGCAAGCGGATGTCCTTGCTCAGGCTCGGGTAGTCGGAGTCTTCACGGCGACAGACTGTACAAACCTTTGCTGCACGCGTTCCATAGCAAGAATCTTAGTGACATTATGGAAATAATGTCGCTAGGTGGGACGGGAGATCCATATTTCATCTCCAACTCAACCTTCAATGCGACAGTGATACATTTACGGCTTGGTTAATTAAAGTGATGTCTCTTAGAGGAAGAAAGACAATGATTGCAATAAGTGTACAACAGGATAATCCAGTGTAATACTATGTGTATGTGTAATTGATATTGAGAAGGAATTGCAAGACTGGCATTGAAAGTAATAAAAATGTAGACCTGATGTAAATCACCACACGTGTATGTATACTTGTGAATTGCAACGATGCACTTTGCATGCGTGAAACGTAGCCTAAAGCGCCGCGAGTAGAAACACAAACCAGTCCCAGTCCTTGGGTATAATGGGGGACACTTATATAGTTAGATTTATTCTCGGGTTTCCGCTATGAAGTCAAATATAATTAAATAACAAATTTTAGAAAATATTTTCAATCATAAAAGTTGACTGGAAGTTTCATACGTCGCAACTATGGCCGGGATCTTGATTGGACTCTTCGTTCGATCACTTTTGCGATACACAAAACAAACAAGAACACAAGCCTAAAGTTGCCATAGCATAAGTATAATCATGCTTACGTCACAGCCGAGTCCAATGGTGCCAACTTCTCTAGTGCCAACCTTATAATTGAAACAGATCAATTGGGGATAATTTACAACCTTTGGTTGGTTACCTGGAACGGTGGGCGTGGCCCATGAGGCTCGTGCACTCTACTACAGATGTGTGCAAGGAATCTGTCGATTTTCCTTGAACCAGTGTGCATGAAAGGTGCCGCAGGTCGTGATGCGACTACTTGCGTTGTTGGTTACACATCTTGTACACATCTTATACCCACATTACACGGTTCAATACTTTGGTCAAACTTATTGAATTCAGGAACAAAAAAGCATCAATTAATAGAAGCTATATTATTGCAGTTTTTTACCAAACTGTTTTTGATTCGCTTTTGTTCTTGAATTCAATAAGTTTGACGAGAGTATTGAGTCGTGTAATGTCGGCATTACACATCATGTAGTGTGTGTAAACCTCACCGTGGTGGGCAGGTTGGCGTGCTTCTGTGAGCCCGGTGGAAGCATATGCTTCTGACACCCTAGCCGGACAGGTCGACGTTCAAAACTCAATTCAAGTCTTACTAAGTGGGTAGACTATAAAAACAAATGTATTTATTTTATTTACTGGAATATTAGCTTCAAGAATGGCCACCCAATCAAGTCTGTCAGGTAACTACTTGTGCCTATCTACAGCATCCGTCATAACGCCATGCTGGAGTTACTAGGTTCTACCTCAGATCCTTAACTACTTCTTTTTCTTCTTTTTTCACGCAGGCTCTTTCAACGAAGAGCAACCGATTCCTGGCGTTTCTACCACACATTCGTAAAGATAGTATTCCGCTTCGTAGAGTACACAATCATATCACTGGGTACGCCGTCTATTGCAGATAACCAACCGAAGGTAGGAAATTATGCCTAATTGGTATGTTTCATTAGGTTGGTACCAGCCGTAAGCATAAGAATACTTACGTTTTGTTCTGTTGCTCGCATTGATATCTTGGTCCGTCTCTTCCACTTGTCGTTCAATTATATGTCTAAGGGCCGGTATTTCAATGTCCAGTTAAAATCTTCTTTTCAGTTAAATTTTTTTCACCGTGACATCGGCCAATAGAAATACACCAAACTTGGCTTACCTGACAGTTAAATTTACTTGACACTTTAACTGGACATTAAAATTGCACAGGTTAATATTCGTTCGCGCTTCAATAAGAATGTTTGCATAATGTGGCGCAGGTTTTATAGTTTTATTTATGACCTGTATGTGCGATGGCGATGCTGATGATGCAAGTCCAAGCACCTATGAAGTTCATCCACCGCATAGGTTGATAATATGCCAAGTAATAGTAATACAGACAGAAGAAATACAAACCAGAATTCAACAGATTACTATTTAACTTAGCCAACAGTGTTCCAATATTCATCATACTGGATGGTTTCTTACATGTTCCAGAATCAATCCCTGGGCCGTCCATAAATGATGTCACACAATTTTTGACCAAATTAGACCCCTCCCCTCCCCCCCTGTCAAAGTTAGTCACAACACGTGTGACACCCCCCCCCCCCCCCACCCCTTTAATAATGTCACAAAAAAATTTACTGCCTCCCCCCACCCGACATGCCAACAAAAAAAACGGTGACAAAATCAGTCACATCGAGATCAAATATTTGTATTTTCTTAATTTTTACATTTGCACACTGCAACTGCTGGTTATAGTCCTTTGCATAACGAGAATGACGGTATAAAATTTGGGTCAAAGAATGACATATATCAAATGAAAGCTTGAGATAAGTACTTTTCAAAAAACCATGATATACCTCTGGCAAATCCAGCTTTCTATGTCAAAACTAGGGTCAAAGGTCAAATTTGTAATTTTTTAAATAATTTTTAATTAAATAATGAAAAATGTTTGCAATTATTTAAAAAATTACAAATTTGACCTTTGACCCTGGTTTTGACATAGAAAGCTGGATTTGCCAGAGGTATATCATGGTTTTTTGAAAAGTACTCATCTCAAGCTTTCATTTGATATATGTCATCCTTTGACCCAAATTTTATACCGACCAGGCCTTTTTCAAGCGTTATGCAAAGGACTATTACTGGTCATTCGTCCATGGCGAAACTCACCAGGTGGCGCATTCTAGTGGCTAAAAACCAGTTTTGGAAATGCGTGAAATTGCAGGATTATTTGAAAAATGTAAAATACTGAAAAAGAATCTGCACTAAAAAATGGCATTATGTGCAGTGCATGCATGGATGTCACAGAAAGAATGACCCCCCCCCCCCCCCCAAATAGTGTAACATCATTTATGGACGGCCCCCTAGCTCAACCTTTTTCGACCGAGATTTCTCGGATTACGTGGATTCGTTGCGCGAGTTTGAATTTATGAACATTTACACGATGACCGATCGATAGTTTGTACGACAAACCAGTATTATAATAATTGAACAGATATCGCCACCCTCGGAACGACTAGACGCTGATTCTTACAGAGAAACACACTTTCCTACTACTGTAGAATGTTTCCAAATGCAAACTTCCCTCCAGCAAAACAAATCCCACCAGTGTCCCCTTCATGTTGTGTCATCTGATCCATCATGACGTCACGACATGTTAATGTTACCCGAGATACTTGTGAAATGAATTCTAGAACGCAGCTAGTTATGTCAAGTACATCAACATTGAACACTGTAATACTTGCTTAGCGGCGTTTATGCAATTACTGTGCGGAATAACTTCAGAATCAACAATATATGCACGAATTAAATTCGAATATTTCATCCAAGTGATTATTTTCCTGTTCCTCTACTGTTGTTGCATTGGCAGATAAAGCTGCTATAATATGTCAGCTGTCTGTAGTAACATGTAACTATTCATCTATACATCTAGTGACTCAATACATTATCATATTATGTATAATTCATGTTACAAGGGAATGATTATCTTTACCATAAAGATCTAATGTACGTTATCTAGCCTAGCTCAAAAGAGCCATAAATATAACAGCTCTTGGTAAAGTCGTCTTACAATAACTTAGGTAATGCTCTCGTCATCAATCAATGACGTGTTTACGGTACCGGCCAACCCGAGCAGGTATTTGAATTAGCCACGGCCGCTGGTTGGCTGCCGCTCACCCACCCGTGACGGAAGCATTACCGAAGATGTTGTACGACGACTACATTTACATTTTTGGAGTAAACATTCGTGTATCGTAACGGCCCAACTTTGTTAGTTCGATTCGCTTACAATGAGGCAGACAACTGACCGGGGGGTGGGGGCGACAAACAGTAACGTCAACCGCTAGTGACGTTTTGATACAAGATTACACACCCCTCGTGACAAGTCAATGCCTTTCAGAGCGCTGTTTACCGCTCCGTTTTCCAAGGTGGAAAATACTACGTATAGATTAAGTAATTATTTTCTTGTTCCTCTACTGTTGTTGCATTGGCAGATAAAGCTGCTATCATATGTCAGCTGTCTGTAGCAACATGTAATTATTCATCTATACATCTAGTGACTCAATACATTATCATATTATGTATAATTCATGTTGCAACGAAATGATGATCTTCACCATAAAGATCTTATGTACGTTATCTAGACTAGATCAAAAGAGCGCTAAATGTTACTCTTGGTATGTAAGACCGCAAACGGACGACAGATCTCTTCCAACAAAAGGTGATATTCAAAAGAGCAACCAGCAAGCAAGAAAGGCAAAAGCAAGGTGTTATAGTTGTCCAAACGAAAGTATTCTGATGCTTACGACACAGCCGAGTCCAAGGCGACAACTTAATTTTCTACCCCGCTAATTCCTACCATCTAATCTAAACAGGTACATTGGGGATAATTTAAGACCTTCCGTTGGTTACCTGTAACGGTGGGTGTGGCCAAACCACCTGTGCACTCGACTAAGCCGAACCATGCATTTATGGATGTGTGAAAGAACGCCAGGTATCTGTTGATTTTCTTTCAATTGGCGCGGTTGAAAGGGGCAGTAGACAATGACCTGAGATCGGTATGCGAATACTTTCGTTGGGACTAGTATATCTGTTGATTTTCTTTCAATTGGCGCGGTTGAAAGGGGCCGTAGACAATGACCTGAGATCGGTATGCGAATACTTTCGTTGGGACTAGTATATCTGTTGATTTTCTTTCAATTGGCGCGGTTGAAAGGGGCAGTAGACAATGACCTGAGATCGGTATGCGAATACTTTCGTTGGGACTAGTATATCTGTTGATTTTCTTTCAATTGGCGCGGTTGAAAGGGGCAGCAGACCTTGACCTGAGATCGGTATGCGAATACTTTTGTAGGGACTAGTATATCTGTTGATTTTCTTTCAATTGGCGCGGTTGAAAGGGGCAGTAGACAATGACCTGAGATCGGTATGCGAATACTTTCGTTGGGACTAGTATATCTGTTGATTTTCTTTCAATTGGCGCGGTTGAAAGGGGCAGTAGACAATGACCTGAGATCGGTATGCGAATACTTTCGTTGGGACTAGTATATCTGTTGATTTTCTTTCAATTGGCGCGGTTGAAAGGGGCAGTAGACAATGACCTGAGATCGGTATGCGAATACTTTCGTTGGGACTAGTATACGAGGTGTGGCAATTAAATACCAGGACTGGTGCTGCTATCAGCAAACAGCGAGCGCGCCATGGCAGGTTTGAACATGTCTGTCCCTGTTGATGCTTTTTCCACCCTGAACTCGATGGGCAAGGTTGTACGTCGCTTTGTCTCGCTGTAGCAGCCGCTCGTTCAAGTCCTTGCGCTAGGGGCTCGTCGGAAAAAGCTAAGTGTTCAGATGGAGCAACAACGAGTTAACCTCAAGTTTCTTGTGAAACTGGGGAAAACTGCTACAGAAGCTCATGCCATGTTAAAGGAAGTTTACGGAAGTGAATGTGTATCGCGCACACCAGTTTTTGAGTGGTTTAAAAGGTTTAAGGAGGGACGTGAAACGACTGAAGACGGTCAGCGCCATGGACGACCCTCAACATCAAAAACGGACGACAACATCCAGAAAATTGGTAAATTGATCCGCGAAGATAGTCGTCTGAGTGTCCGAGCTCTTGCTGATATCTCGGGAATTAACATCGAGGTTCTGACTGCCATTCGTGAACGAGTGAGGAGACGAAGACCCGATTTGTGGAAGAGCAAGTCCTGGATGCGTCACCAAGACAATGCGCCAGCCCATTCCGCCTTGTCCGTGAAGGCGTTCTTTGCGAAACACGGCATCACAGTGTTGGACTATCCACCGTACTCACCTGACATGGCCCCCTGTGATATTTTTGTATTTCCGAAAGTCAAATCGGACCTTAAGGGGACAAGATTTGACAGTGTGGAAGCGGTGAAAGCAAAAGCGACGGAGGTTCTCAACAAGCTGACCGAAGCGGACTTCCAGCACTTCTTTCAACAATGGAAAATTCGTATGGGGCGTTGTAGGGATCGGCAAGGAGAGTACATTGAAGGCGATAAATTTTCTAATGTAATTGGTGACCAATAAAAAGTTTTGTAGCACCAGTCCTGGTATTTAATTGCCACACCTCGTATCTGTTGATTTTCTTTCAATTGGCGCGGTTGAAAGGGGCAGCAGACCTTGACCTGAGATCGGTATGCGAATACTTTTGTAGGGACTAGTATATTTCGCTGCCGGATGCCATTTTTGGGTGTTGCCAATACGGTGGATGGCCTTACAGGTGCATCGCGGGACTTTTAACTTTCTTTCAAATGTACAAAGGTATAGGACGAGTGACATAAGAATGTCTTCATGACTAACGGCGATGTGACAGCTGTGTAAGCGAGGGTTGGTATTTAGAGGGGACATACCCGCTTATTCGGCACGAGCGATTTGGGATTTGTTGTCCGTTTGAGGTCTTTGACTTAACCCATAGAGATGACCAGTGGGCACATTCCTCCACATTCCCCAGAATTCCCCCCCCCCCCTTTCCAACATTCTCGGGGGTGTGGGCAAGGATTCTTAGATTTTTATTTAAAAAATAAGAAACATTTAGCTTTACCATTTAGCGAAAATCCTGTTAAAGGGGTTGAAACGGAGGGCGACTTTTTATCTCAAAAATTGAAAATGTTACAGACGTAAAAATTTGTGTCAAAATTCTCCATTAAAAATTAATTTAGGTTTTTTTCCGGTTTTTCGAAAATCGGGTAAGGGGCCAGACCCATTTCTCAAAAACCGAAGAAATTACAGACATGAAAATTTCTCCTTGCATTTTACTTTTATAAAAAATAAAGAAACAAAAAAGGTATTTTAGCATTTTCCTAAAATCCTGTTAAGGGGTGTGAAAAGAATGAAAACTCTTCCGACAGATACATCAATTTGGACGACATGCGCGAACAGGACAGATATTGGGGACCACAGCGCAGCTAGACAACCTCCTTATCTGCGCCATTGATGAGTTAACAATAAAACAACAATGAACAATTGACGGCCAAACTCCTCAGTTTATTTTTTTGCCACCAGAATGCATCTAGTCTATTTCGAGGGGGAAGACAATAACAGTCTTCGGTCCAAAGGGTTTACACAAGGGTTGAAGTGTAGATGAGGGTGTGAGTTTTGTGAAGTGTTCGAAACATCTAGTGAGTCACCAGTTACGGTTTGATAAGACATAAGTTTTTTTAGAATTAAGTTTCTCCAAATTTATGATTAATTAGTTTCAATTTACCAATTAAGCATTTATTCTGGAAACGTAAAGTTATGTGCAGATATTTTAAATCAATTCAAATTAAATTAATTTAATCAATTTAAAAATCAATTCAAATTAACTGCAATTCTAAATTAAATGGGGACACCTCATTTAGTGTAAAAAATAGCATTTTCAAAAACATGTTCACCGTTCTAGTAGGCTAAACCGCTAAAAACAAGCACAAAATACATGTGTAGGTATGACTAAGTCAATGGTTGGTGCAACTTACCGCTGAGTCCGGCTCCAACAACAACCACCTCAACCCGAGTCATCTTAGCACGGCTGACAGAACAGCAATGCGTGAACTCCACCACAAACACTCAGCTAGCGGTGCAGTCACGTGACCTCCAAGGACGCAGGCGCCACCTAGAACCACACTTGATTAGTCCTGTTGCACATTCCAGGGTTCGCTTCCCGGTTCGAGCTAATGACTCTGGTGTACCACATATAGATCAGAGAAGCGAACCAATGGCACGCAGGTGTATATACAATATATTGTATCAGGATGGAATTGACCATTCTTGAAGGCATTTTCCACGCATTTAGAGATATTTGGGTACAAAAATTCGCGTCCGGCGGGGGATTTTGCCCCAAATCCTTCGTTATATGGAACGTTCACCATATTGTTATGTTAAGAATCCCCCCCCCCCCCCCTCCCCCTTACAACAAACTGATAAACTGGCAGTTTATCCATCACAAAACAAAACATAATAATTATTCAAAAAGCTATGATAAAATTTTAACTGCACTTTTTTTGAGAATATTTTGAGCCTGGACAGAGTAAATTCAATAATTTGTAAAAGTGGCACTCGAGCGTCAAAAGGTTAGATTGTCCAAAGCGTGGTTCACAATTGAAATAAGAGTTGCAATAGTGAAATAGCAATAAGGTCTAAGCGAAGTGGAACATACAATAACAATGCTGTGGATCACATCCGTCACAGTGGATTGAAATAGTCACAAGAAATGAATCAATTCCATTTCTTATTTCAACTTCCCATGATGCACCTTATGACGAACCAATCAGAACGCAGAAGAGCCATACTAGAAGGTCAACTACGGAAATCAAAACAAAAACAGTGGTACCGGATATGTTGCTGCTGTTGTAGTCAATGATAGTAAGTACACAATTAAGGCACCGCTTTGACTACTGAAATAAGCAACTAGTCGTCGGTTGTGAACCAGTTGCTTGTTATTTCACTATTTCACTGTTTAAATAAATAAAAAAATACATTCACATTTAGAGTCTACCCACTCAGTAACTAAACTGATTTGCAGTGGGGGACTTTATTTTAAAGTCACTATAAACCAACCTTGTAGGCTCCGAACACCATCGACGAGTGAGCGATAACCAATCAAAGATCGATACTTCAAATACGAAACACATGAATCAGTGATTGGACAGTGCGAACACCTGCGGACAAATGTCAGAATCAACCAGGCCGATTCAGAACAACTTTGAATTTATTGAGTGCTTCGTTGCTAGGACGGCTCTAAAGTCACCGTTTACTTATTCCTAAGCCAAGAAGTGATGGAATTGAATCCATCTTAGAAGTTAAAAAACTTCTGCACGAGCCACCTACTGGACCAACGAGCCACTTATTGCAATTCGTAATAGAACCACGCCAAGTATCGGTACCTGAGTATAGACCACAAATACAACCGTCACTGCACTGTTGTTATCAGTGTCTCCACATTACGTGGGTGAAAGTGCTGCTCAGGCTTATCTCTCAGGTTGTCTCTACTCCCAGGCACGTTGCTTACATTACTCGACAGATAGCACCACGTGACCGCCATGTCCTGCTTTATGGGGCTTCGCGTGACCTTTGACCCCCACAGTTTCACGCTATCAGGAAGAATTTTACATATCTGAGGGTGGTAGTTGTAATATAAACAGAAGTGCACACGTTGATTAAAAAGATGGTAAATTTCTTTCAAAACATGAAAATTATATTTTAACAAAGCTCGTAAAATGAAATACTAATAATTTTTTAATTGGTGTGTGATATTTTTTTAATGTAAACGTATCGATGTCTTTATTTTTTTAGACCCTTGGGAACTACGCAACATTGTAGATACACCGCAGTACACCTAGTACACAGTACACAGTATACAGTACACAGTACACAGTACACAGTATACAGTACACAGTATACAGTATACAGTACACAGTACACAGTACACAGTATACAGTACACAGTAAACAGTACACTGTCCACAGTAAACAGTACACAGTACACAGTACACAGTATACAGTACACAGTACACAGTATACAGTACACAGTACACAGTACACAGTATACAGTACACAGTAAACAGTACACTGTCCACAGTAAACAGTACACAGTACACAGTATACAGTACACAGTAAACAGTACACAGTAAACAGTACACAGTACACAGTATACAGTACACAGTACACAGTACACAGTATACAGTACACAGTATACAGTACACAGTACACAGTACACAGTATACAGTACACAGTAAACAGTACACTGTCCACAGTAAACAGTACACAGTACACAGTACACACACTACGCAAAGAAGATCGTGTATTATTATTTATGAAGTTCTAATATTGCAGTGTATGTATAATCAATAATGTGATCAAGGACTAATTGAAGACAATGATTGGGTGAAGTTAGACAAGGTACCTCATGGAAATAGGGCACTAGCAAGTAGCAACACCGAAAGACAACAATGGAACAAATAAATTGAACTGATGGACAAACCATCAGCTGTCAAAATAATAAAATTGCAACCATAGAAATAAAAACAAGTGTAGCAATAATAACTGCTCGCCATTTAAAACTTTTAATGATAGACAACGACCAAGTGAAAGTTTAGTAGGTGTATTTGTTTGTTTTTGTTTTGTTTTCCAAAATCAGACGAAATTATTTTTTGATAGCTTGTTTGTCCATCGATTCAATTCATTTGTTTCATTGTTGTCTTTTGGTGTTGCTAGTGCCCTATAACATGTTAACGCCGGCTTTGACCAAGATTGTGTCATACGTCCAGTTTAAGAAGTAATTGAGAAAACACAACATAATATCTCAACCTGTGTTAATATGTCGCAGAAGGGGGGGGGGGGGGGGAGGAAACTATCGTATTAGCCAATGGGAGCTCTGAATCAGTTATCAATACCTCAAACTACATCATCTCAGCCGATGGCCTTGACATTCACTACGTTTACCTCGAGTCTCAATACGCATTCAACGACAACGGCTCGGCTTCAAATGCTTGATGAACACGTCCAATTCGCATTGAGGTCAATCCTCTATCGAAAGCAGATCGAGTTGAGTAATGCGGTTCGACTTTCCTTGATATACGGTTGAAAACGGTTTAACACCGCCTCAATGATTTCTTTTTTTGGATTGTAGACACCAAATACTGGCCCACAACGTCCTACCATCTACATTAGATTATTTCATAGTCAAACCGTTTTGAAATTCAAGACGTTTTCGTTCAATGCGTAATGAGACCCGTGGTAAACGAAGTGATTAACTTGTCGCTACACAAAAATTAAAAAAAACAAAATGAGAAACCAGTTGTGGCGTTGGTTTGTGTTGAGTCAGGTTGCACTTCAAGTCTCGCTTCACTTAGGGGCAACAACATTTCATTCAGATGATTACATCGGGCAGAGGTGGCTCGGCTGAGAGTGGTTCCTCAGCCGCTGACGTCACAGATGAGTCGGAGCCAATCAGCGGGTGGTTCCTCAGCAGCTGACGTCACAGATGAGTCGGAGCCAATCAGCGGGTGGTTCCTCAGCCGCTGACGTCACAGATGAGTCGGAGCCAATCAGCGGGTGGTTCCTCAGCAGCTGACGTCATAGATGAGTCGGAGCCAATCAGCGGGTGGTTCCTCAGCAGCTGACGTCACAGATGAGTCGGAGCCAATCAGCGGGTGGTTCCTCAGCAGCTGACGTCACAGTTAAGTCGGAGCCAATCAGCGGGTGGTTCCTCAGCAGCTGACGTCACAGATAAGTCGGAGCCAATCAGCGGGTGGTTCCTCAGCAGCTGACGTCACAGATGAGTCGGAGCCAATCAGCGGGTAGTTCCTCAGCAGCTGACGTCACAGATGAGTCGGAGCCAATCAGCGGGTGGTTCCTCAGCAGCTGACGTCGCAGACGAGTCGGAGCCAATCAGCGGGTGGTTCCTCAGCAGCTGACGTCACAGACGAGTCGGAGCCAATCAGCGGGTGGTTCCTCAGCAGCTGACGTCACAGACGAGTCGGAGCCAATCAACGGGTGGTTCCTCAGCAGCTGACGTCACAGATGAGACAGAGCCAATCAGCGGGCGGTTCCTCAGCAGCTGACGTCGCAGACGAGTCGGAGCCAATCAGCGGGTGGTTCCTCAGCAGCTGACGTCGCAGATGAGTCGGAGCCAATCAACGGGTGGTTCCTCAGCAGCTGACGTCACAGACGAGTCGGAGCCAATCAGCGGGTGGTTCCTCAGCAGCTGACGTCGCAGATGAGTCGGAGCCAATCAGCGGGTGGTTCCTCAGCAGCTGACGTCACAGATGAGTCGGAGCCAATCAGCGGCTGAGAGTGGTTCCTCAGCAGCTGACGTCGCAGACGAGTCGGAGCCAATCAGCGGGCGGCTTCTTACAATGCTGACATTTGATTGGCCAGTGCCTCACTTGTCTATGACGTCAGCATCTACAAGGTTGTTGTGGAGACTCTAATTCGGTAGGTTGCCGGTTCGATTCCAGGGAACGGCAATATTGATTCATGGGATTTCTGAGGTTTCCTCAATCATAATGCGAATGTGGGGGTTGAGTAATCCCCCCCCCCCCCCCCCCTCCCCTCAATATATATATATAGAACTATTCACCCGCAGCAGGGTTGTTCTGAGCTAGTTTGTCACTAATTCTTGATGTGATTAAACCTCGGCACTGTCGGCGCATAGAAGAAGTTTTTAAAATTGCCTTATAGCCTTGGACAGTATTTTTATTCTTTCAAGATTCGAAGTGAAGCTAGAAGGCGTGTGCGGTTTCCCGGGTTGCTTTTACGTGGAATTTTAACTTTCCCAGATTGCAGTTTCTGATTTTTTGCAATCCTCGTTTCGTTTGAGCTGGGACTGTTAACAAATCAGTTTTTTTGTTTACTTTTTCTTTTTCTTTTTTCTTTTTCTTTTCTTTTTTCTTTTTTCGTTTTTTTTTCTTTTTTCTTTTTTCCATTTCTTTTTTCTTTTCTTTTTTCTTCCTTCTTCCTTCTTTTTTTCTTTTTCTTCTTTTCCACTTTTATATATATATATATATATATATATATATATATATATATATATATATATATATATATTTATATTTTCCCACAATTTTTTTGTTTCTTCATGTTCTTTCTTATTTGCATACTTCTATTTTTATTATTTAATATGTTGAATTTCCACTTCATTTGATAATATTTCATTTCTTAATTATTTTTTCTTGTTCTTGATTATATTTTATATAGTTCAGTATAGTTTGCTTTGTTTTTGTTGTTATTGTTATTTATGATTTCATTATTATTAATTGTTTGCATAGCTTAGTTTTATTTAAGGTCCTCCTTTGTAAATCAGTTTTTATAACTGAGTAGGATAGACATTCAATAAAGAAATAAATAAAATAAAGGGGAAAATTATAAGTTTTATAAGTAATCCAGTCAGTGAAAGGTGATTTTGGCTCCAGTATGGTGGCAGGTGGACTGACTGTACATTACATGTATTATATGTGTTGGAAAAGAACAATGATATGTTATTTATGTACTACTCACAGATTAACTTTAATCGGAATTTTAACCATTTTAACACTAACATCCGTTGGTTCAAAGTAACATATTTCGGCAACTCAGAGACACAAATCTAGGAAGATATAAGATTAAAATTTGAACAATTATGTATTTATTTACAACAGAGTATGATGAAAATTCCACGATTATAAATATAAGCTGGAAATGAAAACCTTATCAAAAGTAAATGGAAAATGTTAATATTTTTCGTATGGCGTTAAAACGATTAAACAATAATTATGATTGAGTGTGCGTGATTGGAGAAGTAGCCTGTTCATAGTAAGAGTGCGAAGCCGATGCTACGCGTTGCAAAGCTATTGTTACACGGGGGGGCGTGACCTTGGGGGCCATGTTTTCTAGCCGCGTAATACGGGGTCATAGGTCTCCTGACCTGGGGTCGGAGAGGAAGGCCACTCTAGGCTAGGTGTGCGCTCAACTTGACTGCGTTGCTTGGTCCATAGACCATAGGCGTGCACAGGGTAGCTAGCTATGTAGCTATAATAGCTCGTAAAGCAACGCAATTTCACAATGGCTATGAATGTTTTTAAACTATTTTCAATACCCAAAATTTTGGAATATTATCTAGATCTACAGATATTCCAAAAGAGAAATCAAAACATATTATATCTACTTTTGGAAAAAATTGGAAAAAATTAGTCAATTTGATATTACATTGTTGAAGTTGCCCAAATCTCTCATTCTGTTTTCTTTTGCATCTTTTTTTCGAGAATATCTGTCGATTCTGATAATATCTCCCCACATCACAACAACAATAATAATAATAATAATAATAATAATAATAATACTAAATAATTTTACAGAAGTCATCACCCTAAGTCAGCAATAGAACGAGTGACTCTACCTAGAGAAAAAGGGGGAAGAGGCTTGATTGATTTAAACAATTTATATTATAAACAAATTGAAATTCTAAGAAAGTACTTTTGTACAAAATGCCCACATTCACAACTTCATAGAGCTATAGTATCGGCAGACAAGTCGCTTTCTCCCCTCAATTTAAATGACGGAAATTTAAACTTGCTTCAAAAACTAAATTCTGACACAGCAAAAGAGATCAGAATATCAGAAAAGACGTTACATAGCAGACATTATAAAGAACTTCTTAAGGATAGCGTCGATAGGGTAGCATCGAACAAATGGTTAACGTCCGGGGACATTTTCAGCGAAACAGAGGGATTTATGATCGCTATTCAAGATAAAGTAATCAAGACTAACAATTACAAAAAATACATACTGAAAGACGTCACAGTGGAAGATAAATGTAGAAAATATAATATGAACGGCGAAACAATTGAACATATCGTATCTGGGTGCAAAATGCTTTGTCAAACAGATTATCTTCATAGGCATAACCAAGTTGCAAACATTGTACATCAAAAATTAGCCATGAAGTATAAACTTATAAACACAACCACTGCGTATTACAAATACAAGCCTGAAAAGGTATTAAATAGTAAAGACTACAAATTATATTACGACCGGGCAGTTATAACAGACCAAACCATACATCACAATAGACCGGATATTATATTTATTGACAAGAAGAAACAAGAAACGATTTTAATTGATGTTGCCGTCCCTTTATGCCACAATGTAGAGACAACTTGGCGGGAAAAGATAAACAGATATAAGGAATTATCTATTGAAATAAAAAGGTTGTGGAAGCAGAATAAAGTAACTGTTATACCGTTAATTATATCAGCAAATGGCATTGTTCCACGTAAACTCCATGACAGTATTAAACTAATTGGTCTCCAACCGAACATATGCATCGAGATGCAAAAAGCAATTATTTTGAACACGTGTAGGATAGTGCGAAAATTTTTGAACTAAGAAGAATGAAGACTTCAAGAAGTTCTCCATCCCGATGGTGGTTTTCGTGGTTTCCACCGTACAAAGAGCGAATGCTGGGATGAGTACAAATCGGCCACGACCGTACATAGCATCCACAGTTCGGTTTGGAAAAAATAATGTGGACAATGATATATTAAGTAGTTCTAAGTAGATTTTAATAAGGTAAACACATGGAAATACTTGACATTGTGTCCGTACAACATGTTTATGCTGGTTTTGACCGAGTTTGTATGTATTGCAACAATAAAATAATAATAATAATAATAATAATAATAATAATAATAATAATAATAATAATAATAATAATAATAATAATAATAATAATAATAATAATAATAATAATAAAGTATCATATTAACAAATAAAACGTTTACAAACTCTTTTGAGCCGAGAAGTCTGTCAGCCGATGAACACACCAACACTTGTGCCTCGCTCCAGTGATGCTCTGTACTGAAAGTGAAGGGGGGGGGGGTATCCTGCACCCCATGCACGTACTGTGCGTAGCTTCCGACAGTGCACTGCTGCAGTGCATGCACAAGTCACGGCCTACTGGATGCCCATGTTTACTACCAAGACAGTTGTCACGGTGACATAACTCACTTTCAGTGATATCTACGTAGTTATCACTTGCTATTGGCTGATAAATAGCAATCAGAAAATAGCCAATAGCCAATTGTGATAACTACGTAAATACAGATATCACTTGAAGTGACTTAAAGTGACTCTGGCATTCCAAATCATGAATCAAGATAAAGAGCGGCAAATTTCAGGTTCAAATTCCAAATTGTAAAAAAAAAACACGAGAAGGGAAGTGAATGAGTACCCAGTGGGGGGGGGGGGGGGGGCGAGGGGGGCGAGGGGGCATATAGAGATAGAGTTGCCTCAGCGGTAAAACTCTAATTCACCCCGGTTCGATGCCGGCCACCAGCAATCCTGACTGAAGGTTTTTACCGAGGTTTTCCTCAGTCACGAGGTGAATGCTGGGATTCAGCCCTTCTCAACTGTTGCAAATACCACAATATTTATTTAAGAGCGTTCGGAAGTAGTTTTAACGTTTTAGGTCAACTAATTTCTCTTAAACAAATAATAGGATTATTAAGCGAGCGAAGCGAGCGTTTCCACTTGACTCTTATGGCACTTCATTCTGTTTTTTTTTTTTGTTTGTTTGTTTTTTGTTTTTGTTTTTTTTTGTTTTTATGTCCGTCGATAGCGGTCGAACGGAAAGTCCGATCAACTTGAAATTTGGACCATCCACAAGCCTCGATGTGGATTGAAGGTGTATAGTTTTGAGGCAAAATCGTTCGAAAAGTTACAAAGTTACACCATAGTTACTGCAAAATATTTTTCTGAAACAAAATGGCGGCAAAATGTGAGATAGCCAGATTTTTCTACAGATTTTTCCGGTCACGAATATGTTAATGTATTGGCGATCTGATAAGTATTGGCAAAGTTACACGAAAGTTACTCGAAAATATTTTTCTAAAACGCAGTAACGGCAAAATGTGAGGTGGCTATCTTATAGTAAAGTTTTGTCCGGTCACGAATATACTAATGTAAACGCGATCCGATACGTATTAGAGGCAGAAATTACATTTCTATTGCTGTCAATAAGTGTTGTTTCTAGTAACGGTGGCGGACCGTGTTGAAAACATGACCACGAAAATTCTTAGCAACGCACATTGCACTGCATACAACAATGTCGGAAAGAATAATAGCCATGGAAATAAGAACAATTTTTGCAATGCGCATTCTTGAATTGTTGTTAATTGTTGTTCGTATTAGCATTGAAAACTTTTCGCCAGAAAGTTCGTAGATATTGACGCGCTCGCTTATCAACGCGTCAAACAGAGCGTTTTCCTAGTTATGAAAATGTACCTACTTGCAGAGGGATGTCATATCTACGCATGGTATTAAGTACATTTGTGACAAGCCTGCTCAAAAATAATATACTCACGTTTGAATTATGCAAATAAATTACTTTCATCGAAAATGTTCTGTGAAATAATACGGAGAATCTGTCTAAAAATAGGTACATTGTTTTTGAGTAGGTTGGTGAAAATGTACTTAATACCATGCGTAGATGTGACATCCCTCTACAAGTGGGTAAATATTTATAATAATCCTACTATTAGTTTAAGGTGCATTCACAATCTTTACTAGTACTATGGTTTAATGATTAAGACTAAGACAAACCTTAGCCACAGCCAATCAGAGCTCAGTATTCTCCCTCCCAGCCAATGAAAGAAGCCTGTGGCTTAGTCTTAGTCATTAAACCATAGGTAGTACTAGTAAAGATTGCCAATACATCTTCAAAACTCCTACTGCCAAACGCTCTGAATTGTCCCAGAGGTTTCCTACAATAAATTAAATCATTATCACCCGACACAATACTCGTTTCCTATAGTTCGAAAAATAGGGTATCAGCGATAGTGTTACTACTGCGCGGTTAGATTATGTTATATCGAATTCTATTACGATTGATTAATAGTAAAACTAGTGCAATTAGATTAATATTTCAATAAAAAACATTGGCAACCGTAAACATTCTAATTTTTCCAGACTGAAAGTAAATTATGAAATGAAAGCTTTTTAGCGCCAACGTAAGCATGATTATCAAGATATTGGTGCTGTTGTTGCACACATTCTTAAATGTAGTCTTATGCCCTTTCTACACTCAGACAGTGATAATCATGTGAAGTTAACTGGAGGCTGATGATCGTCGTGCACTTCTACACTCAGACAGTGATAATCATATGCAGTTAACTGGAGGTTGATGATCGTCGTGCACTTCTACACTCAGACAGTGATAATCATATGCAGTTAACTGGAGGCTGATGATCGTCGTGCACTTACACTCAGACAGTGATAATCATGTGCAGTTAACTGGAGGCTGATGATCGTCGTGTACTTACACTCAGACAGTGATAATCATGTGCAGTTAACTGGAGGTTGATGATCGTCGTGCACTTCTACACTCAGACAGGGATAATCATGTGCAGTTAACTGGAGGTTGATGATCGTCGTGCACTTCTACACTCAGACAGTGATAATCATGTGCAGTTAACTGGAGGCTGATGATCGTCGTGCACTTCTACACTCAGACAGTGATAATCATGTGCAGTTAACTGGAGGTTGATGATCGTCGTGCACTTCTACACTCAGACAGTGATAATCATGTGCAGTTAACTGGAGGCTGATGATCGTCGTGCACGTCTACACTCAGACAGTGATAATCATGTGCAGTTAACTGGAGGCTGATGATCGTCGTGCACTTCTACACTCAGACAGTGATAATCATATGCAGTTAACTGGAGGCTGATGATCGTCGTGCACTTACACTCAGACAGTGATAATCATGTGCAGTTAACTGGAGGCTGATGATCGTCGTGTACTTACACTCAGACAGTGATAATTATGTGCAGTTAACTGGAGGTTGATGATCGTCGTGCACTTCTACACTCAGACAGGGATAATCATGTGCAGTTAACTGGAGGTTGATGATCGTCGTGCACTTCTACACTCAGACAGTGATAATCATGTGCAGTTAACTGGAGGCTGATGATCGTCGTGCACTTCTACACTCAGACAGTGATAATCATGTGCAGTTAACTGGAGGCTGATGATCGTCGTGCACTTCTACACTGCACCGATAATATCGATTATGCGACCTCTAATAGTCACTTTTGTAACTACGAAAGTAAACAAATTCTCGTATAGCAGCTTCATCATTGGGATATTTCGAACCCAATGGCTTCATATTGTACTTCGCAGACCTTTCTTATCAGGTGTTAAAGTAATGTTAACTCTACAGGTAAAGGTCACTAGTGTACGAAAGTTACTGTTATTGAACCTGAAAGTTGAAACATAACCTCAACTACGAATTTGGTGGGAAATCGCCTAGAGGACGCAACGAGTAGTACATGTTTGAAAGGCAGTGCATCACTTAACTTGGGGTTGGTCCTACCCTGTCATTAGATTATCGTTGGTGGATCACTTCTACACTGAGAGTTAACTGGAGATTGTAATTACTACATGCGATAATCACTTAGTTTAGAAGAGGCATTAGGCTTTGTAGAGTATACAAGCGTGACTAGCCACGCCCACTCTTCCAGGTAACTAACCGAAGGTCGTAAATGATCTGCCATGGACCTGTTTTCGATCATAGACGGTAGAACTAGAGAAGTAGGCTACTCGCAAATATTAAACCCCGCGAAATTAACGTATTTTCGTCATATCTCAATAACGCCACACAATATCGAAAAAGTGACCTATGCATATTTTGGATTCGTGAGAGCTCAATACCGTATGAAAAAGATTTCGTAGATTGTAGTAATTATAGTTGTAATTTCTAATTAACTTGTGAATTAATTAAATTCAAAATAATAATTATAATAACTGCAAACTAATAAATCCTTTTGATACGGTATTGAGCTCTTACGAATCCAAAATATGGGTAGATGTCACTTTTTCGATATTGTGTGGCGTTATTGAGATATGACGAAAATACGTTAATTTCGCGGGTTTTAATATTGGCGAGTAGTCCTTCCTCTTAAGTTGGTACCATTGGACTCGGCTGTGACGTAAGCATCAGAATACTTACGCTGGGGCAACTATAGAGGTGGCTCAGCGGTGAGACGCGAGACAATTCAACAGGTCACCGGTTCGATACCGGCCACCGGCAGTCCTGACTGAAGGTTTTATTCCGAGGTGTGTGCGTGTGCATGTTTTTTTTTTTTAAACAGTAATTTATTGATAATACAAACGAATCCGGGTTTACATAAAATCAATACATCTTCTGTAAATACAGATCAAATTAGAATAAAATTATCACTTGTAATGTTCTGGTGGCAAAACATGTGCGTGTGCGTGTATGTGCATGTGCGGGTGCGTGTGAGTGTGCGTGTGTGCGTGTAAGCGTAGCGGCGTCCTGTGCTCCCAGCATGACCTCGCCTGGGTCAGCGGTCAGGTCAGAGGTCAAGAGGCGCGAGAGGGGAAGGAGGGGTGGAGGGGTCACCCGAAGGCTCTGTGTTCACGCAGACACGCGGTTTGCTTCAACCGTACCGGATGAACCAACGCGCGCAGGTAGAACCGAGTGCGTGAGTGCGTGAGTGTGCGTGCTACCTGTTGCTATAGTACCGAGTAATGCTAGCCCAGCGCTTCTCAAACAAAGTCTCACATCTAGAATTCAACAAGTGCCGACGCCTTATCAATGTTCTTAAATTATTTTTATAGTGTCATGGAATAAAAAAACAAAAGACCGCAGAAGACAACATGAAGGGTAACATTACCAAAGTGATTCGACTCCGCTAACGAGTAGTGCGTCTTCCTAGCGCTCCGTGTGTTTGACTGTCTTCCTAGCGCTCCGTGTGTTTGACTGTCCTCCTAGCGCTTCGTGTGTTTGACTGTCCTCTTAGCGCTTCGTGTGTTTGACTGTCTTCCTAGCGCTCCGTGTGTTTGACTGTCTTCCTAGCGCTGCGTGTGTTTGACTGTCTTCCTAGCGCTCCGTGTGTTTAACTGTCTTCCTAGCGCTCCGTGTGTTTGACTGTCTTCCTAGCGCCTCGTGTGTTTGACTGTCTTCCTAGCGCTTCGTATAGTTGACTGTCTTGCTAGCGCTCCGTGTGTTTGACTGTCCTCCTAGCGCTCCGTGTGTTTGACTGTCTTCCTAGCGCTTCGTATAGTTGACTGTCTTGCTAGCGCTCCGTGTGTTTGACTGTCCTCCTAGCGCTCCGTGTGTTTGACTGTCTTCCTAGCGCTTCGTATAGTTGACTGTCTTGCTAGCGCTCCGTGTGTTTGACTGTCCTCCTAGCGCTCCGTGTGTTTGACTGTCTTCCTAGCGCTTCGTATAGTTGACTGTCTTGGGCGTCGTACGTGTTAGGTAATCGGAGGCCAACACTTCTGAGACGTCACTAAAACACTTGCCGTTTTACTTGTTGCTGTGTTAGCGCCTCAGCCGACTGCAACACTGCACAGCCCGTAGTCTTGCTGATCACGTGACCACTACTGTGACGTCACGCAGACCCATGTGGACCGAAGACATGTCGTACTTCTGGTGTAAGTACTACATACTATACTATGCTATGCTACAGTTGCCCCAACGTAAGTATACTGGCCACGCCGTAAGAAGCAAGGTGTCCCCTAAACTTATGAGAAGAGACGGTCGCTCCACACGCTCTCTTTCAATTCACGGCAGGATTTCCCGGCACCTGCATTGTTATGCTTGTTGCACTACATGGACGTCGACGAGCGCCGAGCGCCGGAAGTGGATGATCCGACCAATCAAAGCGCCGAAGTTGGTTGGTTCTAACTTCTTCGGATCATCTACTTCCGGCGCTCGGCGCTCGTCCATGTAGTGCAACAAGCATTATTGTCCACTGTATGCATTGACTGTGACACCGACCGCGAATGGAATGCGACCCCACCACGTCTGACAACATGCGGGCGATATGATCACTACAATACCTGAGGCAGGAGAACGAGATGCAACTAGATTTAGGTTGGTGGTTGTCACACGCGTCACTTCACTATTACATAATCAGTGACGACTACACCTTGCAAGCTAAGAGCGTTCGGCAGTAGGAGTTTTACAGATGTATTGGCCATAGTAGGATTATTATAAATATTTACCTACTTGCAGAGGAATGTCATATCTATGCATGATATTAAGTACATTTGTCACCAACTTATTCAAAAATAATGTACCCATTTATAAACAGATTCTCCGTATTATTTCGCCGAACATTTTCGATGAAAGTAATTTATTTGCATAATTCAAACGTGAGTTTATTATTTCTGAGCAGTCTTGTCAAATATGTACTTAATACCATGCGTAGATATGACACCCCTCTGCAAGTAGGTATTTTCATAATAATCCTATTATTTGTTTAAGAGAAATTAGTTGACTAAAAACGTCAAAACTACTTCCGAACCCTCGCGACGAGACAACAGTCTCATGCTTATGAATGAGCCGAGTCGTGTTGAAAAAGAGGTGACTTATTTTTTAAAGATATCTCAATCTGAAAACTGAAGATGTTAGAAAAGTGCAAATTGACATGATTAAACGTTAATAAAATGCAAACAAGGCCCTGAATATCGCTCTCTGGTTTAACAACTTCGTGACATGTCTATTGTCGAGTAGTTGCTGTTGTCACCGTGCCTGGCGCCAGCATCACCTCGGCCGGTAATAACATGTCTTGTAGCAGCTCGTTTTATGGCCGCTGTCCTGTAAAACCTAATATACGGACCGATCTAGTCTCTCTCGGGTTAGGCGTGGCCACTGTGCGGCCTAAATGACCCGGGCCACTTAAAGTCAACGTCTTCATTTCCCTGTGTTGTCTGCTTGACAGTCCCCTCGACCTGTCCTCCCACAGTGCAGCTACAGTACGCTCTATATCAGGGACACCCCGGCAATAGTGAACCCCCCCCCCCCCCCTGTCCTCCCACAGTACGCTCTATGTTGAGCACCACCCCGGCCATTGGGTCATTTACGCGCGTCGAGCTGGCCCCCCCAAATTTCCAGAAAATTTACGTAATTATCTCAAAATCTGAATTAAAATTAGAAGGAATCAAGTTAAGTGAATATACTCAGGTTCTCTTAGAAAACAAAACTTTGTGTGACATTAGTTTATTTTCGAATGACAGACAGACAGCCCCTGAAATTTCCGTAAGTATCTCAAAATCTGTGGTATGTCACGCAGGTATGTTTACATACTATGACAGTTGATGTAATTGAGATTAATTAGAAGGAATCAAGTTAAGTGAATATACTCGGGTTCTCTTACAAATCGATACTTTGTGTGACATAACGTTATTTTCGAATGACAGACATGACAGCCCCTGAAACTCACGTAATTTTCTCAAAATCTGTGGTATGTCACGCAGGTATGTTTAAATACACTGAAGGTAGATGTGATTGAAATTAATTAGAAGGAATCAAGTTAAGTAAAAATACTCAGGTTCTCTTACAAATCGATACTTTGTGTGGCATTCCGTAATTTTTTTGAAGACAGACAGCCCCTGAAACTTCCGTAATTATCTCAAAATCTGTGGTATGTCACGCAGGTATGTTTATATAAGCTGTAGGTAAATGTAATTGAGATTAATTAGAAGGAATCAAGTTAAGTGAATATAATCAGGTTCTCTTACAAATCGATACTTACGTAATTTTCGGATGACAGACAATCCCTGAAACTTACTTAATTATCTCTAAATCTGTGGTATGTCACGCAGGTATGTTTATATGTGCTTAGAGAACATGTAGTTGAGATTAATTAGCTGGAATCAACTTTAATGAATACCCTCAGGTTGTCTTACAAATAGATACTTTGTATCTGATATGGAAGACGTCATATGACTTAGCTGTCGAGTAATAATAAAGAATAAAACAAAACAAAAAAACACTTTAACACTAACAAATAATCAATCAATCTAAACAAAATACTGACACATTATATATTTGTAATGTTGTAATTATCAGGGTTCGGTTTCAATGTCCTCATCTGGGCCCGAGGGGGATCAAGGCCCAGTGTGACTCGGCGAGTCGTACGAGGGTTGATGAAATGAGGTCCTCCCCTTCCCATTTCCTCCCTGTAACCCTTTTGAATATTATTCGCCTACTTATCCCTTTCCTCCAATCACCGCACACCGTCCTATGACCTATAGTTGTCCCAAGACTACCTTACACATGCTTTCGTCGCAGGCGACGGGCTCGTAGCCAATCAGCGATCGGTATTTGCGCGGTTGTGTCTCGGGCGGTTCGCTGGTTGGCTATGAGTGCCTTGCCTGTGACGAAAGCTTATGTACAGTAATCTTAGGCCAAGTATAGGCCTACTTGTCGAGTACGTCGTTATGATTACTACATGTACGCCAATTTGTTTCAGACGGCTGTGAGACCCTGTCCGACTTCTCCCTCTGTCTGGACGTCAAGGCCGAGCATGATGACGTCACAGCCGATCAACCAATGGGTGAGTCCGACTAAAGTTACCCCAACGAAAGTGTTTTCACGATTACATATTGCCGACTGAATGTGTCTGGAAGGTCCCCACGCAACTGAATGGCTGGCTGGTAGGTCCCCACGCCACTGGATGGCTGGCTGGAAGGTCCCTACTCCACTGAATGTGTCTGGAAGGTCCCCACGCAACTGAATGGCTGGCTGGTAGGTCCCCACGCCACTGGATGGCTGACTGGAAGGTCCCCACGCCACTGGATGGCTGACTGGAAGGTCCCCACGCCACTGTATGGCTGACTGGAAGGTCCCTACTCCACTGTATGGCTGGCTGGAAGGTCCCCACGCCACTGTATGGGTGACTGGAAGGTCCCTACTCCACTGAATGGCTGACTGGAAGGTCCTCACGCCACTGAATGGCTGACTGGAAGGTCCCCACGCCACTGAATGGCTGGCTGGAAGGTCCCCACGCCACTGAATGGCTGGCTGGAAGGTCCTCACGCCACTGAATGGCTGGCTGGAAGGTCCCCACGCCACTGAATGGCTGGCTGGAAGGTCCCCACGCCACTGAATGGCTGGCTGGAAGGTCCTCACGCCACTGAATGGCTGGCTGGAAGGTCCTCACGCCACTGAATGGCTGGCTGGAAGGTCCCCACGCCACTGAATGGCTGGCTGGAAGGTCCCCACGCCACTGAATGGCTGGCTGGAAGGTCCCCACGCCACTGAATGGCTGGCTGGAAGGTCCCCACGCCACTGAATGGCTGGTTGGAAGGTCCCCACGCCACTGAATGGCTGGCTGGAAGGTCCCCACGCCACTGAATGGCTGGCTGGAAGGTCCCCACGCCACTGAATGTCCGTCTGGAAAGTCCCCACGCCACTGAATGGCTGTCTGGAAAGTCCCCACGCCACTGAATGTCTGATTGAACGGTCCCTACGCCACTGGATAGCTGGTTGAAAGGTTCAACCCGAGTACAGTCCAGCTTTGTCGTTTTTCTATCTCACTCTTTTGCACCTTAGTGGCAAAACCACCTGCGGCAGAAATCAAAATAGTTGCGTCCTTCCTTCTCCTCGGCTGGTCTCTCTCTCTCTCTCTCTCTCTCTCTCTCTCTCTCACTCTCTCTCTCTCTCTCTCTCGCGTGCTCTCTGCTCCAGCTTCCATCACGAAGGTCGCACAACCCACCTCCACTGACCCTGAAATAGTTCCACGGCCGACAAACTTGCGCAAGTTACTTTCGAGAGTAATTCAAGAAATTTATTTTATTAGCTATAGCTAGAAAGAAGAAAATACACTTTAAGCTCGTGGGAATTGGCTTAGCGGTATCACGCGAGATTCTAATCATGAGGTCGCCGGTTCGATTCCAGTCACCTGCGATCATCACTGAAAGAAGTTTTCCTCAGTCATGAGACATGTGGAAGGACTGAGTGCTACTAGCATACCTCAGTCATTCCCTGGCATCTTCTAAAGAAAGATAGATGTAATCATGTAACAGTCAAATATGGGCAAAAGGTCGAGTTGCTTACAAAATTAACATATTATGAATATTTGAACCAGTGGCGCAGCCAGGAGTATATTTCGGGGGGAGGGGGGAGGGGGGGGGGGGGGGGGGGGGTTGTAAATTATTACGAGAAAAACGAGGTCATGAAATGGCTATGCAAGGGCGGGAAGGTTAATATTTGTTTGTTGTATGGTTTTGAGTACAAGTTTTATTTGTTTGCATTTATTGTTTACATATTTTTTAATACGTATTCGGTATTATTGTACAGTAAAACCGCTGAATACGATCACTAACTCCACCAATACATAATATTATCTACGAAATGATTCAGTTTATGAACACTATATTTAATAATAACCATACATTCAGGATTCAAAATGACTAATGGGGCTTGTGTACTCTACGAATGTGTGAAAGAACGTCAGGAATCCGTTGAAGTTCATTGAAACAGCGTGCATGAAAAGGGGGGTAGATAAGGATCTGAGGGCGGCGGCGGGGGGAGGGGGGGATATTGAAGACTCTAGAAGGAATATCGGAGGAATCAATAAAGTCATCTCTAATCAACTCACATACGCTTGTGTCATAGATGTAAGACGAGTGGTTCGCGACCAATCAGGGAGCCCCAATTTCGAATACCGATCCCTGATTAGTGATTGGCCATGAATTACTCATCGATGACGAAAACATCTTTAAGGTTGTTGTGGGATAATTTAACCTAGAATTTGTCTTGAAAAACATCTCCTCAGCAAGGATTATCGGTGGCGGGGATCGAACCGGCGACCTACCGAGTTGAGTCCCGACCCTTTCTTTTACCTCATGTACTCCTCAAATGCCAATAGCGTTCTAAGTTGCTCTATCGAGAATAAAGGATGCTGTTGACAAAGCAAAGCAGGTGTTTCTACTACCAACAGTGAAAACATTAGTCCATCTCTATACGGATATGTTTTGTGTTCTGTGTTTTATGATTAATGTTTTTGTTGTTGCTTTCTGTTTGCGTGAGAGACTTGCTATGGCGCTGTGTCTGTCCGTCCGCTAACAACACCATTCAACGAATATAGTAAAGCAATGACGTCAATGAAACCGCTCACAATCAGTGGTGTATTCCTAGAATATAAGTGCCTAGGCGGTCGAATTTACGTATGTACGGGGTGGGGGTGGTTGTGGGAGGGGGGGGGGGCGATGGCGATTGTTTCAAGATCCAGTCTTACAATGTCTCAATAACTATTTATTCGTCGAATAGCTTGTTTTCTACATGGCAACGACCAATCAAAACTCTTGAAATCCTCCAAATAGCTTATTTGCTACAAAAAACTTTCTTATTAGGAGATTGTAAGACCGGCCCTAAGTGTCCGCAAAAAGATTTTACATAAATTAAACCTGAATACATGAGGTAACATATTTCTTCTCAACTATAGATATTGTGAATACTACATGGGTTCTTGAAATTTAAACAACAGTACTGTGAAAAAGCGCCTAGGCTAGCCTAGCCTTCAAATAAAAGTGCCTAGGCGGCGCCTAAGCCCGCCTAGGCTCGAATACACCACCGCTCACAACTAATATCCGCAAGAGTCTTCCTTGTATATCTTCACAACTAATATCCGCAAGATAGTCTTCCTTGTATCCTCACCTCTAGCATAATAGCCTACCTGCTTGGCCGTCTGTCACATTCTTTGCTCTACACTCGTCTGCCCCTCCCAACTACCTGTTGCCCCCTCCCCCCTCCCTCGCACGGGAGCCCACCTGGTCTAGGAGGAGGGGGGGTGGAGGGGGAGCTTCCGATTCACAACCGCTCAGTCGACGTCCGCGATCTCACCTGAACGGTAGCTATAGCAACGGTGTTCCTAAGCGCGGGATATTTGAAACCACGTGCGAGCGAGTGCGTTATCTCCGATAAGTAACATAGAAGGCTGTGAGTAGATCGAACTATGCGTGAGACGTGTACGGTACCTTGCGAAGGTGGTCGACATATTTTCGCGGTCTATCTTTAGCCAGACAGACACTCACTCGACGTGTCTATCTATAACCTGCACAGGTATTCGTCGGCGTTGTCACTTATGGGGTGGCTTACTAGCTGACCCGACATCTTCGGTCTCTGTTGCCAACAGTTGACAGTGAACGGTTTTATTGCGCATTTCATTGATAACAGGAGTTTCTTGGTCGACAGTGACAACTATCGATCATGTTTTTACGAGCGAGTGTTACAGTTTGAAGCGAGTTGTGTGTTGACAAGTTTGTTCGGGTTCGTGTTTGTGAAAGTGTTTGTGTTGATTTGTTTTGTTGACAAGAAAGTTGCGCAAGTTTCTTGTGGAAGTTTCTTCTCTAATGATGCGGGAATTGGACACCGTCAGCCCAGTGGTGTGGCCTGCTTGGTGTTATACCGGTAAGCACAAATATTATCTTTTATATATTATATTTTTTTATATTTTAAATATTATATTATATGGTTCCTGCGGTTGGGCCGCAGAACAGTCCTACGCGTAGGGACGTGGGTTCGAATACCGCGCAATAAGGCATGATTTCTTTGTAATTGTCTTCATCTTCACCTCTCATCGTCGTGAATAGCAAGACTGCAATGATAGACACATAGATCTTTGATTGGTTATTAATCGCTCACTCGTCGATGGTGTTTGGAGCCTACAGGGTTGGTTTAGTCGCTTTCAATTAAAGTCCCCCACTGAAAATCAGTTTCGTTACTGAGTGGGTAGGCTCTAAATGTGAATTTATTTATGTTAGAGCTATAGAAGCAATAAAACCAACATAATTATAGTAAGCCTACATTTGCAATGTTATACAAATAAATACAAAGATATAAGAATAATTACAATTCAACAATAAACAATTTAAAATTAGAGTCGTCATCAAGTGTAGTTAGATAATAGATACAGACAATTCCTTGTGCGGGTTTCGAACCAGAGTACGATCTTACGGTTGTTACACAGAAAAAAGATCAGTATTTGTGGTTACAGTTTTCAACACCGGGAGAATCGAAGTTTTTTTTTCGAAACTTTAAATTTGTTTTCAATATCAACATTTTAGAATGATACGGGGTTAGATATTTTTTAATCTACATAATATATTCTCAGAGAAGGGATTAAGAAAGTATTGCGTTTTGGTCAAATTGGACAATTTGAGACGATTATTGAAGCTGACAAGTCCAATTTTGTCAGTAACTTAGACATTAACCCAGCTGTCGTTTAATTGTGTAAATATGATTCATCTTTGCTCAGTATTATATTAGATTAACCACCGACAATGTAACCACTGACTATGACTGACTATGTAAAATGTCACGTTCGTACAATTCATGTCAAACATGTATTTGATCCATTTAAAATCAATAAATGAATAATGAATATAGATCTGGAAAATACCTAGCTACCCATATGTGTATATAGGCCTAGTCTAAAGAAACTATTCTTTTGCCACTCGAGATATTTGTTTGCGATTCTTGCTGGAGATTTACACAAATTATGAATAACAGAATTTCAATGAAGGTGAGAGAGGATCTGTTTAGAACTTTGTCTTCATAAAGTTATTATAATATTTTCGTCCGAACTCTCAAACCGTGGTCGACTATTTCAATTTGGAACAGGATTGTTCGATTCAAATGTTTCACTAGGATTTGATATTTGATTTGAAAACTGGTTAACTTAGAAGTAGGCTCAAGTCACGCGTAAATTAATGTCGGACGGTGTTTTGGCACAAGACTTTACTAAAAACAAATCCCAAGTCCATATTCTGTGTGGCCCAGTATTTCCTCTTCCGTGTGATTTCAAGTAAAGGACGGTTTTAAAAACACCTTTTTCGAACGAATTGAATTGAACACAGTTGAGATAATGGATGCCTGAAACAATGTCCACAAAGAATGAAGGTACTTCCTTTCTTTCAGGCGTTGTGGAACGTCCTAATAGAACACAGTTGAGATAATGGATGCCTGAACTGAAACAATGTCCACAAAGAACGAAAGTACTTCCTTTCTTTCAGGCGTTGTGGAACGTCCTAATAATAACGTTGTAGTCGAACTCAACTGGAAACAATATTTGAGAACAAATGAAAAATAATGTTTTCTAGAACAAATCTCAAATATTGTCTTGAAAGATGGACATTTATTTTAAACGTTTTGATTTATACAAACTTGTGTTGTGGGACCGACACTAAGCTAAGTATGTCGATGTAGACAATTGTTCGGATGATTAAAGTATATAACACAAAGTATCACTTGTCAAATTCACCTTTGTCCAGCGAACAATGGTTCCATAAAACACATTTTACACAGTTATTACTAAAATAATTGAAGTAACGCTATTTTGATGCACTAAGGAATAATAAAATATAAGTCCCCGAGTCAACTCGCTAAGACGCCATAACTCAACGGGTTTCTATTGATATCTTTAGCCGTTCAACATATTGAGAACGTGATCCCTACACGAAACTTGGATTTGTATCAGCTGTAAGCAATCAATTTAAAAACTATCAACTATTGTAATTGTTACGATTGTCATTACGATTAAGACACGAAAAAATGATTACGAATTAATACGATTATATACATCTGTAAATCATACTATGTAAATTGTATTGTGAGAATAAAATACTTTGAAATTGAATTGAAATTGATTAGCACAGGAGTTCTTTAACTTTATAATATGTAACTTGAGTAGAATATTTGTCTCAAGCTATGTTTTAATTCGGTTATTACTGTTCAAAAACTATTATTCTACATTATTGAATTAATTACATAAAAAAACACTATTTTTACTTTATTTGAAAGATTATAAATTCATTGTTTTGCTGAAACAAAATCAAATTCCTCGTAGGAATAACTTTTTCAACGTCTTGAATCGTTCTCGAAATATCGATAACTATTGATTGCATGGAAAGTAAGTATGAATTACTCTCGCACCGAATCTGTGGTTGTGACGGAAAGGTGTCGCTTGAAAGTGTTATCCCTTATCTATGTGTGCAGCGAGATAACACGGGTCTTTGCATCACGTTCACAACCAGCTTATCTCGTCCGTTGACTCTGTGGATAGGCCTAACTCTATCTAACTCTATCTCTATCTCAAACTCTATCTGTATAGTCGCGAGGTTTCATGTCATCATGTTGTCTGTCTGTACGCGGCTCAGTCGACAGCCTGAAACACGCGGGGTAGTTTCATCCCCCACACGGAACAAGTTCCACACGGAATAACTCTCACACGGAACCACTCCCACACGGAATAACCCCACACGGAATAACCCCACACGGAATAACTCTCACACGGAACAACTCTCACACGGAACAACTCGCACACGGAATAACTCCCACACGGAACCACTACCACACGGAACCAATCCCACACGGAATAACTCTCACACGGAATAGCTCTCACACGGAATAACTCCCAGACGGAATAACTCTCACACGGAACCACTCCCGCACGGAATAAATCCCACACGGAATAACTCTCACACGGAATAGCTCTCACACGGAATAACTCCCACACGGAACAACTCTCACACGGAACAACTCGCACACGGAATAACTCCCACACGGAACCACTACCACACGGAACCAATCCCACACGGAATAACTCTCACACGGAATAGCTCTCACACGGAATAACTCCCAGACGGAATAACTCTCACACGGAACCACTCCCGCACGGAATAAATCCCACACGGAACAACTCGCACACGGAATAACTCCCACACGGAACCACTACCACACGGAACCAATCCCACACGGAATAACTCTCACACGGAATAGCTCTCACACGGAATAACTCCCAGACGGAATAACTCTCACACGGAACCACTCCCGCACGGAATAAATCCCACACGGAATAACTCTCACACGGAATAGCTCTCACACGGAATAACTCCCACACGGAATAACTCTCACACGGAGCAACTCTCACACGGAATAACTCTCACACGGAACAACTCGCACACGGAATAACTCTCACACGGAATAACAACCCCACACGGAATAACTCTCACACGGAATAACTCGCACACGGAATAGCTCTCACACGGAATAACTCCCACACGGAATAACTCTCACACGGAGCAACTCTCACACGGAATAACTCTCACACGGAACAACTCGCACACGGAATAACTCTCACACGGAATAACAACCCCACACGGAATAACTCTCACACGGAATAACTCGCACACGGAAACCACATCGCACGAAAACAAATGTGTGTCACATTATTTAGACTACTCATAATTGAAACATTGACTTTTCAAAGTACCAACAACATTGCTTGCGTCGCCATATTGTTCCTGTTATCCTCTTCACGGGCTGTAAAGTTTAGCGCTAAACAATGCTGATTGTGTCGTTGTAATACGTCACATACTTGGCTCAAGTATTCCAGCACATTCTACGAGACTGTTGGTTCTTGACTTGACAAGTCTGAGAGAGTTAGCTCAAAGCAACACAGTAATACACTATGCTCTCAGTCTTACAAGGGTAAACAACAAAACAAGTAGTCTACTTGCCTTTTACCTACTCGTAGGAATATTATATATAACTAAAACGTAACGAGGAAATTGAGTTCCCTCTAGAGTTCTCCAGTAAATTCATTTCATAATCGTAGTTATTAATTTTATTGTTAATAGAAGGTTGAAATAATGAAACCAACACTCAATATTTTCAGCAAATAACTCTAGTAAATTAATTTCAAAACGTAGTTATCAGTTTTGTTGTTAATAGAGGGTTGAAAAAATCAAATCAACCCTCTATATTTCCAGCAAATAACTTCAGTAAATTAATTTCTAAAACGTAATTATTAACTTTGTTGTCAATAGAGTGGCTTGTGTACTCTTCACAGCTTGAGTTATGATTTAGTAAGTCTGGTTGCCATGGTGACAACAATTTAGTAAACGTATTTGAAATATCGATCTTTGATTGGTTATCGCTCACTCGTCGATGATGTTCGGAGCCTGCAGGGTTGGTTTAGTCACTTTAAATTAAAGTCCCCCACTGCAAATCAGTTAAGTTACTGAGTGGGTATAGACTCGAAATGTGAATTTATTTTATTTACTAAATATTTCACAACATCAGGCCTAAGCGGAAAATATTGTATTTACGAATGCGTGAAAGAACTCGAGGAATCTGTACATGTTCGTTGAAACAGCGTGCACGTAAGGGGCGGTAGACAACGACAGACAAACAACCCTCTATTCTATTGTATAGTTTCTTCGCAACGTGGAGTGGACTGTAAGTTTGTATATACTAATTTAAATGTTACGAATTCCGGGAATATTTTTCGAGCAGTGTAAAAAAAAAAACACGCTTATGATAATAACAGTTTTCTCCGCCACTGTGAGGCCCCCAGTCCGCCACTGTGAGGGCCCCAGTCCGCCACTGTGAGGGCCCCAGTCCGCCACTGTGAGGGCCCCAGTCCGCCACTGTGAGGCCCCAGTCCGCCACTGTCATTGCAGCAACAGGTGCTCTGCTAATGGAGCCGCGGTCTACCTGCCCATCTCTCTGTAATAGCCACGATGTTATACCGACGATATGTTGAAGGTGTGTTTATTTACTTGCTGGAAATAAACGTCGATTCCATTGAAGTCGTAATCTTAAAAAAAGGCTGGAATTTCACTACCATTATTTCGATGAGTGACGTCAGAACCTTCTGATCACGAGCAAGATGGCGCAGTTTTTGAGCTGCTTTGACAGCTTTATCTGTGATTTGCTGCATTTGTTCCGAAACCAATTGATTCCTGTTTATTTTAGTTTTAGGTTTTAACCAGTAAGCAAATTTAAAAAACTGTAAGTTTTCCCTATCCAAACGCCCTAAGATATACAACAGTTGATTTATGGGGGAATGTTACACATTTCTAACAGTACATTCAAGCTAAAACAGTATAAATAAATTGTGATTTAATTTTACAATATTATTAACAATATTCATAAAGAATATTAATGATAATGGTGATTAAACAGGCAAGATAATAATATTTATAGATAGTTTATAGACATTGTTACAAGGACACAGCGTAGGGGGAAGGCAAGAAGGGGGATGGTAATAGAAACGACTGTGTTTGGGGGCGGATTGGCAAAATTCAAGGGGGGGGGTGCATACCCCCTCACAGGCACAACACATAAGGACAAGTGTGTGTTATACTTTGCCCAAGATTACGTTACACATGTTTTCGTCACATTCGGGACAGTCGTAGCCAACCAGCGAACCACCCGAGACACACCCGCGCAAATACCGATCGCTGATTGGCTATACGAACCCGTCGCCTGTGACGAAAGCATGTGTAAGGTAGTCTTGGGACAACTATACACACACATACAGCGGACAAGCAGCGCTAGTGAAGCTGTGGGAGATCTGGTCTGCTTGTTGTGGTGGGGGGGGGGGGGGAAGTGGGGGGGGGGGGCACAACACGTAACAGAAGGGTTCCTACAACAAGTGTGATAGATACACCGGACAAGCGAAGCTATGAGAGATCGGGTCTGCTTGCTAGCGGAGTCAGCATCACAGCTTGATGACGCGGCTGCAATCTGCGTCACCCGTCAGCATTGTGTTGACATGTCGTGGGAACCAGACAACAGTGAGGCTGTAGCCTCATTATTAGACCATATGATATGATTGATGATGAGGAAGGGATATTGATTAATTTAGTCAAATCTAAAAACTGGATTCATAAAGTTTCAAATATTTTGTAATTACAGGCCGCACAACAACCTTTCTCATGCTTTCGTCACAGGCGAGGAACCCGCCCCACTCGTAGCCAATCAGCGATCGGTATTTACGCGGGATTGTCTCGGGCGGTTCGCTAGTTGGCTACGAGCCCCTCGCCTGTGACGAAAGCATCTGTAAGGTGTTCTTGGGGCGAGTTGATAAGAGCCGGCAGTAGGAGTTTTATAGATGTATTGGCCGTCAACCAATTACTCTTAAACTAATAGTAGGATTATTATAAATACTAAATATTTACCTACTTGTAGAGGGATGTCATATCTATGCATGGTATTAAGTACAACCTATTCAAAAATAATGTACACATTTTTAAACAGATTCTCCGTATTATTTCGCCGAACATTTTCGTCGAAAGTAATTTATTTGCATAATTCAAACGTGAGTATATTATTTTTGAGCAGGCTTGTCACAAATGTACCTAATACCATGCGTAGATATGACACCCCTCTGCAAGTAGGTAAATTTTCATAATAATCCCATTATTTGTTTAAGAGAAATAATTAGTTGACTAAAAACGTCAAAACCAATATTTATGCAGTAAACACAATGTTCCGTCGGTAAAGTGAAATATACGCAAAGCTTGTGTGCCCCTCTTCGAGTGCCCAAGCTGCAGGGGAGGAAGGAAAGTCCAGGGCCGTTGGTAAAACCCAGCGTCCCTCGACTCAAAGACACAGCGCGCTCGAAGGTGTCTCTGTAGGAAGCAAAGAATGTCGGCCGGACAGCGGGGTTGGTACCTGCCCCAATAAAACCATCAATGGACCCACGCCGAAGGTCCCGCGGGGGTCGCGACCCCGACCCTACAATAGGGGTGCAATACAAGTGACGCGTATATAAATCAAGGGCGACTTAATGGAGGCCAAATATGCGCACAGAACACTGGACGTTGTAAATAACAAGAAGAAGAGAAAGAATGTGTCTTGAAACTGTTCGAAAGAAGTAACTAATAGGGTGGGCCTACACTCTAAGACGCCACTGAGGCGGGACACGTACAGGGTAGCACCATTATGTAATATAGGCAACCCAAGACAACCTTACACATGCTGTCGTCACATCCGGGGTATTCCTAGCCAATCAGCGAACCACCCGAGACAATAGCGCTGCTTCCAATGCAGAAGGTCCCGGGTTCAACCCCGCTTCAGGCAGAAGTTTTTTAACTTCTAATGTGGATTCAATTCCATTACCTCTTGGCTTAGGAATAAATAAACGGTGACTTTGGAGCCGTCCTAGCAACGAAGCACTCAATAAATTCAAAGTTGTTCTGAATCGGCCTTGTTGATTCTGGCATTTGTCCGCAGGTGTTCGCACTGTCCAATCACTGATTCATATGTTTCGTATTTGAAATATCGATCTTTGATT